>JAGIQG010000013.1:79637890-79730390 GCA_024679065.1 Sphyrna mokarran | reverse complement strand
CGGAGTGTGTGTGAGAGTGAGTGTGTGAGAGAGAGTGTGTGAGAGAGAGAATGCGTGATAAAGAGAGAGTGTGTGTGTGTGAGAGAGAGAATGTATGTGAGAGAGAGAGTGTGTGTGAGAGAGAGACTGTGTGTGTGTGAGAGAGAAGTGTGAGTGTGAGAGAGAGTGTGTGTATTGACAGGATACAGGGATCCCCTGTAAGTACAGACCCATTCCCTAGCGAATGATCGTATGAGTATCTTTTCAACAGAGATGAACTGAGTCCTGCGTTCTTCACTTTCTCCACAAAGCGAGGGTTAAATCCTGAGTGACTTGTTAATTTGAGACACGGGGAGGAAATTTAAAAAGCATTGACCTGCATGTTCTGTGCCCAAATATTGTACTCCCAGAGGTGACATTAGTGAGTCAGAGATTAGCAACAGGTGGTAATATTCTGTCCAGAGAGAGAGATAAAATTGTTTTCATAAAATCATCCCCTCTAAATTGAGAACGAGTGTGAAAATGGGAGCTTCTGATTGGTTTATTTCAGCAAGGCCTGAGTGATGCACTGAGTGTATATAAAAGAACTCCTGAAGTCCCTTTCTCAGCTGAAGAGAGCGGGGATGAAATCACCAGAAAGCTGGCTGAGAGCGGCAGAGGGCGCAATCGTGCTTCTCTCCTCTGAGAGAGCTGTCACAGCTTTCAGCAGACCCTCCCCTGCCCCCTCCTCATCCCCCAACCCCCCATCCCCCACCCACACCCCTCACGCCATACATCCCTTCCCCCCTACCCCCTACCTGTGGGGCCCATAGCTTATCACAAACCCTCAAAGATGAAGGGGGAGAGGGTGTATGGAAAGGCCATGTATGGGGTGAAGGGAATCGTACAATGTAGAAGGAAGTCTTTCAGCACATTGAGCCTGCACCGACCACAATCCCACCCAGGCCTTATCCCCATAACCCCATGCATTTACCCTAGCTAGTCCCCCTGACACGAAGGGAGAATTTAGCTTGGCCAATCCACCTAACCTGCACATTTTCGGAGTGTGGGAGGAAACTAGAACATCCGGAGGAAACCCATACAGAAATGGGGAGAATGTGCAAACCTCGCACAGACAGTGACCTAAGGTTGGAATCGAACCCGGGTCCCTGGTGCTGTGAGGCTGCATTGCTAACCCACTATGCCACTGAGCTACCACCATGTATGAGGGGTCACATGAAGGTGTATATGGGATATGTATAGGGTATGGGAATTGTGTGTTTGGTGGGGTGTATATGGGGTGTGTATTGTGGGGTGTATGGGGGTGGGTTGTATGGGGGGGTGTACGGGAAGGGCTGTATGTGGGTGGGCTGTATGGGGATGGGTGTATGAGGGCGGTGTATGGGGGTGGGGGTGTATGGAGTGGCAGTGTATGGGGGTGTATGGGGGGTGTATGGGGGGGGTATGGAGGTGGGGGTTGTATGGGGTGGGGGTGTATGGGGGTGTATGGGGGCGGTATATGGGGTGGGGGTGTATGGGGTGGGGGTGTATGGGGGTGGGGGTGTATGGGGCGGTATATGGGTGGGGGGTGTATGGAGGTGGGGGTGTATGGGGGTGGGGGTGTATGGGGGCGGTATATGGGGTGGGGTATATGGAGGTAGGGGTTATAGAGGTGGGGGTGTATGGGGTGGGGTGTATGGAGGCAGTGTATGGAGGTGGGGGTGTATGGGGGTGTATGGGGTGGGGGTGTATGGGGGTGTATGGGGTGGGGGGTGTATGGGGGTGTATGGGGTGTATGGAGGTGGGGGTATATGGGGGTGTATGGGGTGGGGGTATATGGATGGGGTGTATGGGGTGTATGGGAGTGTATGGAGGTGGGGGTGTATGGGGGTATGGGGGTGGGGGTGGGGGGGTGGGGGGTATGGGTGTATGGGAGTGTATGGGGGTGGGGGTGTATGGGGGTGTATGGGGGTGGGGGTATATGGGGATGGGGGTGTATGGGAGTGTATGGAGGTGGGGTGTAGGTGGGGGTGTATGGGGGTGGGGGTGTATGGGGGTGGGGGTGAATGGGGGTGGGGTGTATGGGGGTGGGGGTGTATAGGGTGGGGGTGTATGGGGCTGGGGTGTACAGGGCTGGGGGTGTATGGGGGTGGGGGTGTACGGGGGTGGGGGTGTATGGGGCTGGGGGTGTACAGGGCTGGGGGTGTATGGGGGTGGGGGTGTACGGGGGTGGGGGTGTATGGGGCTGGGGATGTATGGGGTGGGGGTGTATGGGGCTGGGGGTGTACAGGGCTGGGGGTGTATGGGGGTGGGGTGTACGGGGGTGGGGTGTATGGGGGTGGGGTGTATAGGGGTGCGGTGTATGGGGGTGTATGGGGATGGGGGTGTACGGGGGTGGGGTGTATGGGGCTGGGGGTGTACTGGGTGTATGGGGTGGGGATGTATGGGGGTGGTGTATATAGGTGGGGGTGTACAGGGGTGTATGGGGGTGGGCTGTACGGGGTCTATGGGGTGGGGGTGTACGGGGGTAATGGGGGTCGGGGTTTATGGGGGTGGGGGTACGTACGGGGGTTTATGGGGGTAATGGGGGTGGGGGTATACGGGGGTTTATGGGGGGTTTGGGAGTGGGGGTGTTGGGAGTGGGGGTACGGGGGTGGGGGTGTACGGGGGTGTATGGGGTGTATGGGGGTGTAGGGGGTGTACGGGGTATGGCGGTATGGGGTGTAGGGATGTACGGGGGTGTATGGGGGGGGGGGTATGGGGGTGTATGGGGGTGGGGGTGTGTACGGGGGTGTATGGGGGTGTACGGGGGTGTATGGGGGTGGGGGTGTACGGGGGTGTATGGGGTGTAGGGGGTGTACGGGGGTGTATGGGGGTGGGGTGGTACGGGGGTGTATGGGGTGTATGGGGGTGTAGGGGGTGTACGGGGGTGTATGGGGGTGGGGGTGGGGGGGTGGGTGTACGGGGTGTATGGGGGTGGGGGTGTACGGGGTGTATGGGGGTGGGGGTGTATGGTGGGGGGTGTACAGGGGTGTATGGGGGTGGGGTGTAGGGGGTGTGGGGGTGGGGGTGTACAGGGGTGTATGGGAGTGGGGGTGTACAGGGGTGTATGGGAGTGGGGGTGTATGGGGGTGGGGGTGTATGGGAGTGGGGGTGTACGGAGGTGTATGGGGGTGGGGGGTGTATGGGGGTGGACGTGTACGGGGGTGTACGGGGGTGTAGGGGCAGGGTGTATCCTCTCTGTGTGATTCTCCTCCTTTTGTGACTCTCTCTTCTGTCTCTCCCCCCCGAGGTGTGTGAGGTCAGGGCAGTATCAGCCGTCTATCAGGAGCTACAGACTCGCTTCCAGAACCTTCAAGGCTCACTGGCCACGGCGAAACTGGAGTGTGAGGAGGTAACCTTCACCAGCTTACACCCAGCTGCAGCGAGTAGCAGGCTAATACCAAATGTGTGTGTGTGTGTGTCAGAGTGTGTGAGATTGTGTCTGTGAGTGTGACAGTGAGTGTGCATCTGCTTGTAAGAGAGCATGTGTGACAGTGAGTGTGACAGTGTCAGTGTGACAGTGAGTGTGACAGTGTCAGTGTGACAGTCAGTGTGACATTGATGAATGTGAACTCTGTAACACACTGAATCACAGTAAGAAATCTCACAACACGAGCTTTCGGAGCACTGCTCCTTCACACTCACTCACCTGATGAAGGAGCAATACTCCGACAGCTCATGATGCCAAATAAACCTTTTGGACTTTAACCTGGTGTTGTGAAACTTCTTACTGTTCCCATCCTAGTCCAACACAGGCAAACCACATCATACTGATCACTGACAGCTCTGACCCTCTCTCTCTCTCTCTGCCTCTCTCTCTGTGTCTTTCTCTCTGTCTCTCTCTCTTTCTCTCTCTCTCTTTCTGTCTCCCTCTCTCTGTCTCTCTGTCTCTCTCTCTGTCTCTCTCTCTCTCTTTCTCTGTATCTCTGTCTCTCTCTCTCTGTCTCTGTCTCTCTCTCTATCTCTCTCTCTCTCTCTGTCTCCCTCTCTCTGTGTCTTTCTCTCTGTCTCTGTCTCTGTCTCTGTCTCTCTCCTCTCTCTATCTCTCTCTCTCTCTGTCTCCTCTCTCTGTGTCTTTCTCTCTGTCTCCTCTCTCTCTGTGTCTCTGTCTCTCTCTCTGTCTCTGTCTCTCTCTCTGTCTCCCCCTCTCTCTGTCTCCCTCTCTCTCCGTCTGTCTCTCTCTCTCTCTGTCTCCCCCTCTCTGTGTCTCTGTGTCTGTCTCTCTCTCTGTCTGTCTCTGTCTCTCTCTTTCTGCCTCTCTCTCTGTCTGTCTGTCTCTCTCTCTGATTCCCTCTCTCTGTGTCTCTCTCTCTCTCTGTCTCTCTCTCTATCTGTCTCCCTCTCTCTGTGTCTCTGTCTCTCTCTCTCTGTCTCTCTCTCTCTCTGTCTCTCTTTTTCTGTCTGTCTGTCTGTCTCTCTCTCTGTCTCTCTGTCTCTTCTCTGTCTCTCTCTCTGTCTTTCTCTGTCTCTCTCTCTGTCTCTCTCTCTGTCTTTCTCTGTCTCTCTCTCTCTGTCTCTCTCTCTCTGTCTCTGTCTCTCTCCTCTCTCTCTGTCCTCTGTCTCTCTCTCTCTCTCTCTCTTTTTCTGTCTGTCTGTCTCTCTCTCTCTCTCTGTCTATCTGTCTCTTCTCTCTGTCCTCTCTCTCTGTCTCTCTGTCTCTTCTCTGTCTTTCTCTGTCTCTCTCTCTGTCTCTCTCTCTGTCTTTCTCTGTCTCTCTCTCTCTGTCTCTCTCTCTCTGTCTCTCTCTCTCTCTGTCTCTGTCTCTCTCTCTCTCTCTCTTTTTCTGTCTGTCTGTCTCTCTCTCTCTCTCTGTCTCTCTGTCTCTTCTCTCTGTCTCTCTCTCTGTCTTTCTCTCCCTCCCTCTCTCTCTGTCTCTCTCTCTCTCTTTGTGCTACAGATTAATAAGACAGTGCGAGCCACATTGCAGGCGCTGCAGGATCTGGTAGCGAATGAGGATTCCGACCTTCCCGACCCATTCCAGATCACCCAATCCACTGAGTCGGTGAAATTGGCCGGATCTGATTCCAGCTCCAAGAGCAACACTGGGAAACGCCGCACAAACCAGCACGAAACCGAGACCTACTACTTCACCGTAAGACCATCAGTAATGGGCGCTGGGATTGCGCAGACGGGAGCGGACACGTCTGTATCCCCCCCGAGCGGAGACATTCCCCATACCCCCTCCGGGAGACACACCCCATCCATAGGGAGACACTCACCCTTTCCCTAACCCCAGGGAGATTCTCACCGCTTCCCCACCCTGGGGTTTGGGAGTAATTACCCTGGGGTTTTGGGGCTAATCACCCTGGGGTTTTGGAAGTAATTACCCTGGGGTTTGGGGGTAATTCCCCTGAGGTTTTGTGGATAATTACCCTGGGGTTTTGGGGATAATTTATCCCTGGGGTTTTGGGGATAATTACCCTGGGGTTTTGGGGATAATTTACCCCTGGGATTTTGGGGATAATTACCCTGGGGTTTTGGGGGTAATTCCCCTGAGGTTTTGGGGATAATTTACCCCTGGGGTTTTGGGGATAATTACCCTGGGATTTTGGGGATAATTTAACCCTGGGGTTTTGGGGATAATTTACCCCTGGGGTTTTGGGGATAATTACCCTGGGATTTTGGGGATAATTTAACCCTGGGGTTTTGGGAATAATTACCCTGGGGTTTTGGGGATAATATCCTGGGGTTTCAGGGGGTAATTACCCTGGGTTTTGGGGGTAAGTACCTTGCGGTTTTAAGGGTAATTATCCTGGGATTTTGGGGGTAAAACCCTGGGGCTTTGGGAGTAATTACCCTGGGGTTTTGGAGGTAAGTACCTTGCAGTTTTAGGGGTAATTGTCCTGGGGTTTTAGGAGTAATTACCCTGGGGTTTTAGGGGTAATTACCCTGGGATTTTGGGGGTAATACCCTGGGGCTTTGGGGGTAATACCCTGGGGTTTGGGGGGGTAATTACCCTGGGGTTTTGGAGAGTAATTACTCTCAGTCTTTGGGGGTAATTCCCCTGGGGTTTTGGGGTAATTACCCTGCAGATTTGGGGGTAATTATGCTGGGGTTTTGGGGGTAATTCCCTTGGGGTTTTGGGGGATAATTTCCTGGGGTTTTGGGGGTAATTACCCTGGGGTTTTGGGTGTAATTACCCTGGGGTTTGTGTGTAATTACCCTGGGGTTTTGGGTATAATTACCCTGGGGTTTGTGTGTAATTACCGTGGGGTTTGTGTGTAATTACCCTCCGGTTTTGGGTGTAATTACCCTCCGGTTTTGGTGTTAATTAACCCAGGGTTTTGCAGGGTCTTTTGCCACAGGGTTTGGGAAGCCCATTCTCCAGCTCAGCCCCCAGGATAATTCTCTCTTTCCCACTTGCAGAAACTTAAAGATTTTGTAGTGAAGAACAGCAGAATCTCGAATCTGCAGGCAAAGTTCGAGCTGCTGAAACCATGTATCGAGAAAGGTGAGTGTAACGGGGTCAGTGTGAACGAATGTACTGGGGTCAGTGTGAGCGAGTATACCAGGGTCAGTGTGAGCGAGTGTACCAAGGTCAGCGTGAGTGAGTGTACCGGGGTCAGCGTGAGCGAGTGTACCGGGGTCAGCGTGAGCGAGTATACCAGGGTCAGTGTGAGCGAGTGTACCAGGGTCAGCGTGAGCGAGTGTACCGGGGTCAGTGTGAGCGAGTGTACCAGGGTCAGCGTGAGTGAGTGTACCGGGGTCAGCGTGAGCGAGTGTACCGGGGTCAGCGTGAGCGAGTATACCAGGGTCAGTGTGAGCGAGTGTACCAGGGTCAGCGTGAGCGAGTGTACGGGTCAGTGTGAGCGAGTGTACCAGTCAGCGTGAGCGAGTGTACTGGGTCGCGTGAGCGAGTGTACCGGTCAGCGTGAGCAGTGTACCAGGGTCAGCGGAGCAGTGTACTGTCAGTGTGAGCGAGTGTACCGGGTCAGTGTGAGCGAGTGTACCGGATCAGCATGAGCGACTATACCGGGGTCAGTGTGAGGAGTGTACCGGGGTCAGCGTGAGCGAGTGTACCGGGATCAGCGTGAGCGACTGTACCGGGGTCAGTGTGAGCGAGTGTACCGGGGTCAGCGTGAGCGAGTGTACCGGGGTCAGTGTGAGCGAGTGTACCAGGGTCAGCGTGAGCGAGTGTACTGGGGTCAGCGTGAGCGAGTGTACCGGGGTCAGCGTGAGCGAGTGTACCAGGGTCAGCGTGAGCGAGTGTACTGGGTCAGTGTGAGCGAGTGTACCGGGGTCAGTGTGAGCGAGTGTACCGGGATCAGCATGAGCGACTATACCGGGGTCAGTGTGAGCGAGTGTACCGGGGTCAGCGTGAGCGAGTGTACTGGGATCAGCGTGAGCGAGTGTACTGGGTCAGGTGAGTGGTGTACCGGGGTCAGTGTGAGCGAGTGTACCGGGGCAGTGAGCGAGTGTACCGGGATCAGCGTGAGTGACTATACCGTTAGTGTGAGCGAGTGTACCGGGGTCAGCGTGAGCGAGTGTACTGGGATCGCGTGAGCGAGTGTACCGGGTCGTGTGAGCGAGTGTACGGTCGTGTGAGCGAGTGTACCCGGGGTCAGTGTGAGCGAGTGTACCGGGATCAGCGTGAGCGACTATACCGGGGTCAGCGTGAGCGACTATACCGGGGTCAGCGTGAGCGAGTATACCGGGGTCAGCGTGAGCAAGTGTACCGGGGTCAGCGAGAGCAAGAGTACCGGGGTCAGCGAGAGCGAGTGTACCGGGGTCGGTGTGAGCGAGTGTACCGGGGTCAGCGAGAGCGAGTGTACCGGGGTCGGTGTGAGCGAGTGTACCGGGGTCAGCGAGAGCGAGTGTACTGGGGTCAGTGTGAGCGAGTGTACCGGGGTCGGTGTGAACGAGTGTACCGGGGTCGGTGTGAGCGAGTGTACCGGGATCAGTGTGAGCGAGTGTACCGAGGTCAGCATGAGTGAATATACCTGGGTCATGGTTGGTGTGAATGAGTGTACCAGGATCAGAATTAGCTGGGATGGTGTGTGGTACACGGTGAGTGGGCAAGTATGCAGGATGCTTTAGGTGGGGATGGCATACAGTATACTGGCAGTGGGGGCATTATGCGGTACACAGAGGGGGTGGGGATGATGTGTGGTACACTCGGGATGGGGATGGTATGCAGTATACAGGGAGCAGGGACAGTGTGCGATGTACAAGGGGGCAGGGATAGTGTGCGGTATACAAGGGGGCAGGGATAGTGTGCAGTGTACCTGGGGTGGGGACAGTGTGCGGTTTATAGGGGGCAGGGACGGAGTGCAGTACCTACTGGGCGGGGTCAGTGTGTGGTATATGGGGATGCGGGGCGATGTGTGGTTTGGGGGTGCCAGCATCTCACCCCCGGCAGTTTCTCTGCCCTCTGTCTAACTCCCGAATCTCCTTCTGTCTCCAGGCATTGTTGATGATGATGAGCACAAGTCCAGGTAGGGAGCGTCCACCTCCTCCAGCCCTATTCCTGCATCAGCCTCACCTCAGCATGGACCTAGCTGCCTCAGAGAAGGGCAGATTGACCGGGGCGGCGGGGGTCAGGGGGTAGATGAGGGAGGGTCACACAGACAAAGTTCCCTCACCTCGAGTGTCGAGGATTGAGGGGGTGATCTGATCAAGGGGGGGGGGGTTTAAAATGATTAAATGTTTCAATAGGGTCAATAGAGGAAAACTATTTCCTCTGGCGTGGGAGGGTTGGGGAGGGATGGGAGAATGTTAAAATGAGAGGTCGGCCGTTCCTGGGGGAATATTGGGAAGCACTTCCTCACACAAAGGGGGAATGGGAATCCGGAACTCCCTCTCCTTCCCCGAAGTAAAGCTGTCGAGGCTGGAGGGGGTGATTGGAAATTTCAAATCCCAGATTGAGGGGTTTCCACTGGGTAAAGGGGGGGAGGTGGGGGGAGAGATTGAGAGTTACGGAACCGAGGCAAGGTGACTGAGTTAGGATAGGAGGGTGAATGGCCTTGTCCTGTTCCTGTGTAACAGACTCGAGGGAGAGGAGCTGAATGGGGATGAGGGGTTGTCAGTGAGAATGTGACCCATTGCCTTCTCCCTCCCCCGACCCCCTCCACAGGTTACAGACACTGGGCCGCTCTCAGAGACAGAGGAGATCTCGACCCTGCTCTCAGTACAACCAGAAACTTTTCAATGGCGATCTGGATTTATTTATTAAGGTATGCAAGCCCATGGCAAATAAACCGCTCCTTACATGTCACCAATTCCCGCTGGAATTCCACTTTTCCCGGTTACAGGTCAGGACAGGGTGAGGGGTCGGGGACGGGGTTACAGGTCAGGGCAGGGTGAGGGGTCAGGAACAGGGTTACAGGTCAGGACAGGGTGAGGGATCGGGGATGGGGTTACAGGTCAGGACTGGGTGAGGGGTCGGGAACGGAGTACAGGTCAGGACGGGTGAGGGTCAGGAACAGGGTTACAGGTCAGGGCAGGGTGAGGGGTCGGGACGGGGTTACAGGTCAGGACAGGTGAGGGTGGGACGGGTTCAGTCAGGGCAGGTGAGGGGTCGGGAACAGGGTTACTGGTCAGGACAGGGTGAGGGATGGGGACGGGGTTACAGGTCAGGACTGGGTAGGTCAGACGGTTACAGGTCAGGACAGGTGAGGGGTCGGGAACAGGGTTCAGTTCGGCCGGGTGAGGGGTCGGAACAGGGTTACAGTCAGGACGGTGAGGGATTGGGGACGAGGTTACAGGTCAGGACAGGGTGAGGGGTCGGGACGGGGTTACGGTCGGCAGGGTGGGGGTCGGAAAGGGTTACGGTCAGGACAGGGTGAGGGATGGGGATGGGTTCAGGTCAGGACTGGTGAGGGTCGGGAACGAGTTACAGGTCAGGACAGGGTGAGGGTCGGGAACAGGGTTACAGTCAGGGCAGAGTGAGGGGTGGGACGGGGTTACAGGTCAGGCAGGTAGGAGTTGGGGACGGGGTTACGGTCAGGGCAGGGTGAGGGGTCGGGAACAGGGTTACTGGTCAGGACAGGGTGAGGGATCGGGGACGGGGTTACAGGTCAGGACTGGGTGAGGGGTCAGGAACGGAGTTACAGGTCAGGACAGGGTGAGGGGTCGGGAACAGGGTTACAGGTCAGGGCAGGGTGAGGGGTCGGGAACGGGGTTACAGGTCAGGACAGGGTGAGGGATTGGGGACGAGGTTACAGGTCAGGACAGGGTGAGGGATCAGGGACGGGGTTACAGGTCAGGACAGGGTGAGGGGTCGGAAACAGGGTTACAGGTCAGGACAGGGTGAGGGGTCGGGGATGGGGTTACAGGTCAGGACAGGGTGAGGGATCAGGGACGGGTTACAGGTCAGGACAAGGTGAGGGGTCGGGGACAGGGTTACAGGTCAGGACAGGGTGAGGGGTCGGGGACGGAGTTACAGGTCAGGACAGGGTGAGAGGTTGGGGACGGGGTCACAGGTCAGAATGGTGAAGGATTGGGATCAGGGTTACAGGTCAAGAAAGAGCGAGGGGTCAGGGGTAACAGGTCAGGAGAGTGTGAGGGATCAAGTTGGGGTGACAGATGGGAATAGAATGAGGGATCCAGGTGGGAGCTGGGATGGGGAGAGAGTATGGGATGGGATTGGGATGGGATTGGAATGGAATCGGGATAGGATTGGGGTGGGATCGGGATGGACCAGGATTAATTGGGATGGGATCGGGATGGGATCGGGATGGGATCAGAATGGAATGGGGATGGACTGAGATTAATTGGGATGAATTGGGATCCCTCTTCTACAGACTCCCGGAGCTAGCGCTGAGTTTTTGAGAATTTTCTGGTCTTTTTCTAACCCACATTGTACCTTGTGACTCCCCCCAGAGCTCGGGACAGCCTATCCCATTGGTCATTGTGAGCTGTATTCGATTCATTAATCTGTATGGTGAGTGATCGCTTAACCTCCCCTCTCCATCCTTCAACCCTCCCTTCCTCCACTTCCTCCTCACTTCCCCCTCACACTCTCTCCACACTCACTTCCTTACTCTCCCTCATTCTCATTCTCTTCCTCCCTTCCTTTCCCACTCCCTCTCTCCACATCCTACCCTCTGTGACTCCCTTTCTCCCTTCCTCCTTCCCCCTCCAACCCTTCTGTCTCTGTCTATCCGACTCTCGCTTCACCTCTCTCTCCCTTCTTCACTCCTACATTCTCACCTTCCATCTGTCTTCCTTCACTCCATTGCTCACACTCACTTCCTGGCTTTCATTATTTTCCCTCTCTATCTGTCTGTCTCTGTCTCTGTCTCTCTCTCTCATTCCCTCCCTCTTCTCCATCTGTCTCTCTCTCTCTCTCTCATTCCCTCTCTCTTCTCCCTCCCTCTCTCTCTCTCACATATAGTCTGACCTGTGCTCTCTCCCTGAGCTGTGAGCATTATCTATAAATTTGTGTATCGCCATCACACAGAGGTTCTGGGGGTGAATCTGGTTCTGATCTGGATTGGATTTGATTTGAATCGGGTTTGGTTCTGGTTTTGATCTGAATTGATTCTGTATTTGGACAGGTCTACATCATGAGGGAATTTTCCGGATCCCCGGTTCACAGCTGGAGGTGAACGAGATCAGGAATGCGTTTGAACAAGGTTTGTCCATATGTCAGAGTGTGGTCTCTCCCCAGTGGGGAACAGACATTGGGGGGAGTGGTGGGGAGAGGTCTGTGTGGGGTGAGCCTGTGTTTCTGTGGGTTCTGGGGCAGTAAGGTGTGCGTTGGTATAAGAGTATGGAGTGTGGGTGGTTACCTTGTGCAACTTGCTTTGGAGTATTTGTTATTTGCTGTGTGTGTGTGTGTGTGTGTGTGTGTGTGTGTGTGTGTGTGTTTCTGTGTGTGGGTCAGGACCTGCTTTGGGGGTCTCAGTGTGCGTCGGGGAGGGTAGTTCCTCAGGGTCTGATTGGGGGGTTCCCGCTCTCTGAACTGCTCTGTTAGCCACTGTTTGCCCTCCAGGTGCTGATCCTCTGGACACAATGAATGAACACAACATCGACTCAGTCGCTGGAGTTCTGAAGCTGTATTTCCGGGGTCTCAGTAAACCCATCTTCCCTACCGAGTCCTTCAGCCAATTTCTCAGCTGTGTCGGTAAGTGTCTGAACTCAAGAGAGTCCCCTATCTACCCCTTTACCCATTCCCTTCACATTCACCCTCTCCTATATCCCTCAAATAACCTGTTCCCCTGGAGTCCCTGCACCGTGGGGCCCTTCCCCTGGCATCCCTGCACCGTGGGGCCCTTCCCCTGGACTCCCTGCACCGTGGGGCCCATCCCTGGTGTCCCTGCACCGTGGGGCCATTCCCCTGGAGTCCCTGCACCGTGGTGCCCTTCCCCTAGTGTCCCTGCACCGTGGGGCCCTTGCCCTGGTGTCCCTGCACCATGGGGCCCTTCCCCTAGTGTCCCTGCACCGTGGGGTCCTTGCCCTGGTGTCTCTGCACCGTGGGGCCCTTGCCCTGGTGTCTCTGCACCGTGGGGCCCTTCCCCTGGTGTCCCTGCATGGTGGAAACTTCACTAAGACATTTATTTATTGACCCTCTCATGCCTTGTTGCAGAGATGGAGAACATGCTGGAACGAGCCTCCAAGATTAAGGAAGTGATGGCAACTCTGGAACCGTCAATTATTGTCGTGCTGCGATACCTCTTTGCATTCTTAAATCAGTAAGTCTGGTGGGGGAGTGGTTTGAGGGCTATAGGGAGCAATAATCATAGAATTCCTATGAAGGAGGCCATTCGGCCCATCGAGTCTGCACCGACCACAATCCCACCAGACCCTATCCCCACAACCACACATATTTACTCTGCTACTCCCTCTGACACCAAGAGTCAATTTAGCCTGGCCAATCCATCTAATTCACACATCTTTGGACTGTGGCAGAAAACTGGAGCATCTGGAGGAAACCCACGCAGACACGGGGAGAATGTGCAGACGCCAGATGGACAGTGACCCGAGCCGGGAATTGAACCCGTGTCCCTGGTGCTGTGAGGCAACATTGCTTTGGGGCATGGTGCCCAGTGTGGGGACCCCTTCACTCTGCCCCTGGGGAACCCGCTCACTCTGTCCCCAGGAACCCCTCACTCTGCTCCCAGAGACTCCCTCACTCTGCACCTGTGGATCCTTTCACTCTGCCCCCAGGAACCCCCTCATTCTGCCTCCGGAGATCCCTCTCACTCTTTCCCCAGGGATGCACTCCTCACTCTGCCCCCAGTAATCTCCCCTCACTGCCCTCAGATACCCCCTCATTCTGCCCTTCAGGTACCCCTTCACTTTGCCCCCAGGATCCCTTCAGTCTACGCCCAGATACCCCCTCACCCCACAGCCCTTACTATGTGACAAACATGGCAATCCAGTCAGAGTTAATCTAAATCCTTTACCAAACTCTGGAATCCATCTTCAGCTGGGCACAGTGTCCAGTCCTGGGCTCCAAACTTCAGGAAGGATGTTGAGGCCTCAGGGGAAGGGAGCGTACGGAAGGAGATTTACCCGGAACGCTTCCAGGGGATGAGAGAACTTCAGTTTATGTTGGAGAGAAAGAGACTGGGAGAAGCTGGGATTGTTCTCCTTGGAGTGGGGAAGTTTAAGGGGGAGATTGAAGCGTTCACGATCGCGAGAGAGTCTCGATCGACTGAATTGAGGAGAAAGTGTTTCCCAGCAACAGGAGGGTGGGGAACCAGAGAGCGAGGGAGGGGGAGACACAGAGTGAAGTGAACCAGAGACGGGGGGGAGATAAGGAGAATTTTATTGAGACGGCGAGTTGCTGTGATCTGGAAGGTGCTGCCTGAGAGGGAGCAGATTCACCCTCGGAAAGGGGGAGAAAGACTGGAGGGGGGGGAATTCATGGAGAGATGGAGGAACAAGGGGGGAGATTGGGATTAATTGGACAGATCTTTCACAGAGCCAGCAGACTAACAATGGGCTGAATGGTCACCTCCTCTTCCTCACAATTTTGCTTTTACAAAAATGTATTTATGAGATGTGAGTGTCACTGGCCAGACCCTACATTTACCCCCCCATTCCTAATTGCCCCTTGAGGAGGTGGTGGGTGAGCCGCCATCTCGAACCCGCTGCAGTCTCCGTGTGGTGTAGGTACACCCACGGTGCTGTTAGGGAGGGAGTTCCAGGATTTTGACCCCAGCCACAGTGAAGGAACGGCCGATATATTTCCCAGTCGGGATGGTGAGTGACTCGGAGGGGAACCTCCAGGTGGGGGTGTTCCCAGGTATCTGCTGCCCTTGTCCTTCTAGATGGTAGAGGTGGTGGGTTTGGAAGGTGCTGCCTAAGGAGCCTTGGTGAGTCGCTGCGGGGCATCTTGTAGATGGTACACACGGCTGTCACTGTGCGTCGGTGGTGGAGGGAGTGAGTGTTTGTGGTTAGTGTGTCGATCGAGTGGGGCTGCTTTGTCCTGGATGGTGTCGAGCTTCTCGAGTGTTGTTGGAGCCGCACCCATCCAGGCAAGTGGGGAGTATTCCATCACACTCCTGACTCAATCATAGAAACCCATATAAACCCAATAAGAGGAGACTAATAGGCCCATCGAGTGTGCACCAACAACAATCCTAACACAGCCCTATTCCTGTAACCCCACATATTTACTCTACTAATTTCTCTAAATTACGCATCCTGGGACACTATGGGATAATTTAGCATGGCCGAGCCACCCAACCTGTACATCATTGGTCAGTAAGGGATAATATAGCATGGCCAATTCCCCCTAACCTGCACATCTTTGGACACTAAGGGATAATTTAGCATGGCCAATCCCCCTAACCTGCACATCTTTGGACACTAAGGGATAATTTAGCATGGCCAATCCACCCTAACCTGCACATCTTTGGACACTAAGGGATAATTTAGCATGGCCAATCCCCTAATCTGCACATCTTTGGTCAGTAAGAGATAATTTAGCATGGCCAATCCCCCTAACCGGCACATCTTTGGTCAGTAAGAGATAATTTAGCACGGCCAATCCCCCTAACCTGCACATCTTTGGACACTAAGAGACAATTTAGCATGGCTAATTCCCTTAATCTGCATATCTTTAGACATTAAGGGATAATTTAGCATGGCCAATCCACCTAACCTACACATCTTTGGACACTAAGGGACAATTTAGCATGGCCAATCCACCTAATCTACACATCTTTGGACACTAAGGGACAATTTAGCATGGCCAATCCACCCTAACCTGCACAACTTTAGATTGTGGGAAGAAACCAGAGAACCCAGAGGGAACCCATGCATACATGAGGAAAATATGCAGACTCCACTCAGACAGTGACCCAAGCCAGGGATTGAACCCATGTCCCTGGTGCTGTCAGGCAGCAGTGCTAACCCACTGTGCCACCATGCCACCCATTGTGGATGGTGGACAGGCTTTAGGGAGAGTCAGGAGGTGGGTTACTCTCAGGATACCCACCCTCTTACCTGCTCTGGTGAAGGTTGAACAGGCTATTGTGGGGGGAGTCAGGCATGGATCATATTCATATTAATACTGTGATTGTCCAGGGGACTGAGGGAAAAGAGCAATTCGGCCTCTCTATCTACACTCTTAGCAGAGGTTCCATTGTTGTCCCCATTTTGTCTTGCAGTCTCTCGAAGTATAGTGATGAGAATATGATGGACCCCCACAACCTGGCTGTCTGTTTTGGACCTACCCTGATTACAGTCCCTGAGGACCATGACCCTGTGTCCTGTCAAGCCCAGGTCAATGAAATAGTCAAGTCTATCATCATTTATCACGACAAAATCTTCCCCCAGCGGCACGAGCTGCAGGGGCCCCTCTACGAGAAATGCATGACAGAGGAGGGGGATTACTGGTGAGTGCCCAGTAAGAAACATACACAGAGAGACAGGCCACTCCAAGGATACCAGGGGTCAGCACACCTACCCTTTTATCAAGCTGCATTGCGGGAGGGTCAGTGCTGAGGGAGCGCCGCACTGTGGGAGGTTCGGTGCTGAGGGAGTGCCGCACTGCGGGAGAGTCAGTGCTGAGGGAGCGCTGCAGTGTGGGAGGGTCAGTGCTGAGGGAGCGCCGCACTGTGGGAGGGCCAGTGCTGAGGGAGCGCCGCACTGTGGGAGGGTCAGTGCTGAGGGAGCGCCGCACTGTGGGAGGGTCAGTGCTGAGGGAGCGCCGCACTATGGGGAGGGTCAGTGCTGAGGGAGCGCTGCAATGTGGGAGGGTCAGTGCTGAGGGAGTGCTGCACTGTGGGAGGGTCAGTGCTGAGGGAGCGCCGCTCTGCGGGAGGGTCAGTGCTGAGGGAGCACTGCACTGTGGAAGGGTCAGTGCTGAGGGAGCGCCGCACTGCGCGAGGATTAGGTAGCGTGTGACAGGATGAGTTTGAATGACTGGACATTTCTGTGTAACAGTGATGATCTGCAGACTGAACCTGTCTTGGAGGAAGGTGAACAGGACTCACTCCTGGAGATACTCATCAGTGGGGATGGTATGTCTGTCTATCTTGCTCTGTCTGTCTCTCCCAATCTCTCTCCCTATCCCGCTCTCTCTCTCTCTCTGTCTCTCTCTCTGTCTCTCTCCCTTTCTCTTTCTGTCTCTCCCTCTCTGTCGCTTTCTCTCTCTCTCTCTTTGTCCCTCTCTGTCTCTCCCTCTGACTCTCTCTGTATCTCTCTCTCTGTAATCCTCTCTGTATACCTCTCTGTCCCTCTGTCTCTCTCTCTCTTTCTTTCTCTCTGTCTTTGTCTCTGTCTCTTTCTCTCTGCTTGTCTGTCTCTCCGTCTTTCTGACTGTCTCCCTCTCTCTATCTTCCGCTCTCTGTCTCCCACTCTTTGTCTATCTCTCTCTCTCTCTCTGTCTCTCTCTGTCTGTCCCTCCCTCTGACTCTCTCTGTATCCCTCTCTCTGTAACCCTCTCTGCATACCTCTCTGTCCCTCTGTCTCTTTCTCTCTCTTTCTGTCTATTTCTTTCTCTCTGTCTTGTCTCTGTCTCTTTCTCTCTGTTTCTCTGTCTCTCTGTCTCTCCCTCTCTCTGTCTCTCTCTCTTTGTCTCTCTCTCTCTCTGCCTCTCTCTGTCTCTCTGTCTCTCTCACTGTTTCTCTCTCTCTCTGTCTTTCACAGAACCTCCGGACTGTGATCTCAGAGCGGTAGCGAAGTTTGATTACGTAGCCCGTTCGGATAAGGAGCTCTCTCTGCAGAAAGGAGATGTGGTCCTGCTCTTTGAGAAAGTATCTGGTGATTGGTGGAGAGGCCAGGTTGGAGGGGTGAAAGGCCTCATCCCCCACAAATATATTGAGTTAACGGACAGGTGAGTAACCAGGAGAGAAGATGGAGAGGGACTGGTGTCTCCCCCAGGAGTGCTTTCGACATTTGGGGGAGGGTATTCACAGAGAAACAGGATCCTTGTCCATAACGATGCATCATCCCAGGGAGAGGGTGGAAGGGTACCCTGGGATACACAGAAACTAGAAGCAGGAGGAGGCCATTCGGCCCTTCGAACCTGCTCCCCCATTCATTTTGATCATAACTGATCATCAAATTCAATATCCCGAAACCCACCCCCACCTTTCCCCCCATATCCCTTGATCCCTTTAGCCCCAAGAGCGATATCTAATTTCTTCTCGAAATCACACAACATTTTGGCCTCAACTACTTTCTGTGGGAGTGAATTCCACACATTCCCCACCCTCTGGGTGAAGAAATTTCTCCTCACCTCAGTTCTAAAAGGTTTACCCCTGATCCTCAAGCTCTGACCCATAGTTCTGGACTCCCCCCACCATCGGGAACATTCTTTCTGAATCTACCCTGTCTAACCCCATTAGAATTTATAAGCTTCTATGGAACTCCTCCTTCTCCCCACCTCGTTCTTCTTAACTGCAGTGAATACAATTCGAACTGACTCAGTCTCTCCTTGTACATCAGTCCTGCCATCCCCAGAATCCGCCTGGTAAACCTCTGCATTCCCTTGAGAGCAAGAACATCCTTCCTCAGATAAGGAGGCCAAAATGGCACAGTGGCACAGCAGGGTGACATGGTGGCACAGTGGTTAGTGCTGCTGCCTCACAGTGCCAGGGATCTGGGTTCAATTCCTGGCTTGGGTCACTGTCTGCATGGAGTCTGCACATTCTCCCCATGTCTGTGTGGGTTTCCTCTGGGTGCTCTGGTTTCCTCCCGCAGTCTGAAAGTTAGGGTGTATTGGCCGTGCTAAAACCTCCCTCCGTGTACCTGAACAGGCGCCGTAGTGTGGTGACTGAGGGATTTTCACTGTAACTTCATTGCAGTGTTAATGTAAGCCTACTTGTGATACTAATAGATTAACATAGTCACTGCCTCTGTAACTTTGTTTTATTCATTATTGGGACACAGGTGTCACTGACTGGCCAGTGCTAATTGCCCATCCCAGTTGCCCGAGGGCAGTTGAGAGTCATAGAGGTTTACAGCATGGAAACAGGCCCTTCGGCCCAACTTGTCCATGTCGCCCAGTTTTTACCCGTAAGCTAGTCCCAATTGCCCACATTTGGCCCATATCCCTCTATACCCATCTTATCCAGTGTACCTGTCTAAATGCTTTTCAAATGACAAAATTGCACCCGCCTCTACTACTACCTCTGGCAGTTTTTTCCAGACACTCACCACCCTCTGTGTGAAAAAATTGTCCCTCTGGATCCTTTTGTATCGCTCCCCTCTCACCGTAAACCTATGCCCTCTACTTTTAAACTCCCCTACCTTTGGGAAAAGATATTGACTATCCAGCTGATCAATGCCCCTCATTATTTTATAGACATCTATAAGGTCGCTCCTCAGTTTTCTACACTCTACGGAAAAAAGTACCAGTCTATCCAGCCTCTCCTTATAACTCAACTCATCAAGTCCTAATAGAATCCTAGTAAATCCACACCTTTTCTAGTTTAATAATATCCTTTCTATAATAGGGTGACCAGAACTGTACACAGTATTCCAAGTGTGGCCTTATCAATGTCTTGTACAACTTCAGTAAGACGCCCCAACTCCTGTATTCAATGTTCTGAGCAATAAAACCAAGCATTGCCGAATGCCTTCTTCACCACTCTGTCCACCTGTGACTCCACTTTCAAGGAGCTATGAACCTGTGCCCCGAGATCTCTTTGTTCTCTAACTCTCCCCAGTGCCCTACCATTAACTGAGTAAGTCCTCCCCTGGTTCACTCTACCAAAATACATCACATCGCATGTATCTAAATTAAACTCCATCTGCCATTCGTCAGCCCACTGGCCCAACTGATCAAGTTCTCATTACAATCTTAGATAACCTTCTTCACTGTTCATTGTGCCATCAATCTTGGTGTCATCTGCAGACTTACTAACCATATCTCCTAAATTCTCATTCAAATTATTGATATAAATAATGCATAACCGAACCCAGCATTGATCCTTGAGGCACACTGCTCTTCACAGGCCTCCAGTTTGAAAAACAACCCTCTACAACCACTCTCTGTCTTTTGTCATCAATCTAATTTTATATCCAATTGGCTACTTCACTCTTCAGCCTTCTGCAACAACCTACCATGCGGTACCTTGTCAAAGGCCTTGTTAAAGTCCATGTAGACAATATCAACTGCACTGCCCTCATCTACCTTCTTGGTTACCCCTTCAAAAAGCTCAGTCACATTCATGATATGTGCTTTTCCACTCACAAAGCCATGCTGACTGTCCCTAATCAGTCCTTGCATCTCTAAATGCCTGTGTCTCAAAATATCTTCCAACAATTTACCCAACACAGATATGAGGCTCACTGGCCTGTAGTTCCCAGCAACCCTTATTAAACAAAGGCACAACATTTGTCACTTTCCAAACTTCATTTCACCCGTGATTATCGATGATTCAAATATCTCTGCCAGGAGACCCGCAATTTCCATAATGTCTTGGGATACATTTCATCAGGTCCCAGGGATTTATCTACCTTGATGCACTTTAAGACTTCCAGCACCTCCTTCTACGGAATATATATCATCCTCAAGACACCACTATTTATTTCACCAAGTTCTCTAACATCCATGGCCTTCCTCAACAGTAAATGCTAATGAGAAATATTTATTTAGGATCTCATTCGTCTCTTGTGGATCCACACTTGGATGCATAGATAAATGACTTTGGAGGAAAATGTAATTGGATTGATTAGTAAGTTTGCGGGCAACACAAAGGTTGGTGGATTTGTGGATAACGATGAGGACCATCAGAGGATACAGCAAGATATAGATAGGTTGGAGACTTGGGCCGAGAAATGGCAGATGGAATTTAATGTGGACAAATGTGAGATATTGCATTTTGGAAGGTCTAATACAGATAGGAAATATACGGTTAATGGCAGAGTATTGATAAGCAGAGGGATCTGGGTGTACAGGTACTCAGGTCACTGAAAGAAGCAGCGCAGGTGGAGAAGGTAGTCAAGAAGGCATATGGCCAGGGCACTGAGTTTAAAAATTGGCAAGTCATGTTGCAGCTTTATAGAACCTTAGTGAGGCCGCAGTTGGAATATAGTGTTCAATTCTGGTCGCCCACACTACCAGAAGGATGTGGAGGCTTTGGAAAAGGTACAAAAAAAGATTTACCAGGATGTTGCCCTGGTATGGAGGGCATTAGCTATGAGGAGAGGTTGGTTTGTTCTCACTGGAACGACGTAGGCTGAGGGGAGACCTGATAGAAGTCTATAAGATTATGAGGGGCATGGACAGAGTGGATAGTCAGAAGCTTTTTCCCAGCGTAGAAGATTCACTTACTAAGGGGCAAGGTTTAAAGGAGATGTACGATTTTTTACACAGAGGGCGGTGGATGCCTGGAACTCGTTGCCAGGAGAGGTAGTGCAAGTGGACACGGTAGTGGTTTTTAAGGGGCGTCTTGATAAATACATGAATGAGATGGGAATAGAGGGATATGGTTCCCGGAAGGGTCGGGCTTTTAGTTCAGCCGGGCAGTATGGTCGGTGCAGGCTTGGAGGGGCCGAAGGGCCTGTTCCTGTAATTTTCATTGTTCTTTGTTCACACATAGATGACTTTGTTGATCCTTAACTCTGTCTCCCTAGTTAAGCTTTTGCCCTGTTTGTATTTGTAGAAGCTCTTTCGATTCTCCTTTGCCTTATCTGCCAAAACAATCTTATGTCCCCATTTCTTCCCTCCCGAATTCTCTCTTTATTCCACAACCTCTGTACTCTTCAACAGATTCACTTGATCCCAGCTACCGAGGCATGTCATATGTCTCCTTCTTCTTCTTGACCAGGGCCTCAGTATCCCGAGTTATCCTTGGTTCCCTACTTCTACCAGCCTTGCCTTCACTCTCAGAGGAACCTGCTTATTCTGAACTATGGTTAACACTCTATTGAAACCCTCCAACTTACCATTCATCCCTTTGCCTGTCAACAGAGTCCCCCAGTCAACTTCTGAGAGTTCCTGTCTCATACTATCAAATCACATTGCTGTGACTCTGGAGTCAGACTGGGTAAGGATGGCAGATTTCCTTGCCCAAAGGATATTATTGAACTGGAAGGGTTTTCCTGACAATTCTCAAAGATTTCATGGTCATCAAGAGCTGTTAATTTCAGATATTGAATTCAAATTCCATTATCTGCTGTGGCGGGATTCGAACCCGGGTTCCCAGAACATGAGCGTTAAAGTCTAGCGATAATACCTCAAGGCTATGGCATTTCCCATCTTTATGGTTCGTATGCCACCCAAGTGGGGTACCAGGTCCTGGATGGTGTCGAACTTCTTGACCATCACCTCCCCTCAGTGCTTCTTCACACTAAACCTGATCTTCCTCTCTCTACAGCACTGATGGATTGCCCACAGCTCCCAACAATACATTGTGGGAAAGGAGACCTAGCGAGGGAGCAACAGATAGCAGCGGGTAAGGAGATTGAGGGAGCTTTACTCTGTATCTAACCCCGTGCTGTACCTGTCCTGGGAGTGTTTGATGCCAGGTACAGTGTAGAGGGAGCTTTATTCTGTATCTAACCCTGTGCTGTACATGTCCTGGGAGTGTTTGATGCCAGGTACAGTGTAGAGGGAGCTTTATTCTGTATCTAATCCCGTGCTGTACCTGTCCTGGGAGTGTTTGATGCCAGGTACAGTGTAGAGGGAGCTTTATTCTGTATCTAACCCTGTGCTGTACGTGTCCTGGGAGTGTTTGATGCGGGATAGTGTAGAGGGAGCTTTATTCTGTATCTAACCCTGTGCTGTACGTGTCCTGGGAGTGTTTGATGGGGACAGTGTAGAGGGAGCTTTACTCTGTATCTAACACTGTGCTGTACCTGTTCTAGGTGTGTTTGATGGGGACAGTGTAGAGGGAGCTTTACTCTGTATCTAACCCCGTGCTGTACCTGTCCTGGGAGTGTTTGATGGGGGGACAGTGTAGAGGGAGCTTTACTCTGTATCTAACCCCGTGCTGTACCTGTCCTGGGAGTGTTTGATGGGGGGACAGTGTAGAGGGAGCTTTACTCTGTATCTAACCCCGTGCTGTACCTGTCCTGGGAGTGTTTGATGGGGGACAGTGTAGAGGGAGCTTTACTCTGTATCTAACCCCGTGCTGTACCTGTCCTGGGAGTGTTTGATGGGGGGACAGTGTAGAGGGAGCTTTACTCTGTATCTAACCCCGTGCTGTACCTGTCCTGGGAATGTTTGATGGGGGGACAGTGTAGAGGGAGCTTTACTCTGTATCTAACCCCGTGCTGTACCTGTCCTGGGAGTGTTTGATGAGGGGACAGTGTAGAGGGAGCTTTATTCTGTATCTAACCCCGTGCTGTACCTGTCCTGGGAGTGTTTGATGGGGGGACAGTGTAGAGGGAGTTTTACTCTGTATCTAATCCCGTGCTGTACCTGTATGTGTTCAGGCTCGCATTATTGAGTGACTTAGAGAGCGAGCCAGTGTTGAGGAAGAGGTGCGGGAGCAGTCCAGTGAGGAAGATATCGACTCTGGTCAGTGATGTTGGAGCGCGGATTCCCACCTGTCCCCCCAGTGCACAGAAGCTGCCACCAACTCGAACTCCCGCCCAGGAGGAAAGGTGAGGAGGGTCTTGTTGTTTTGTTCCTTTGTGAGATGAGGCAGTCGCTAGTTCCAGCATTTATTGTATATCCCTAATTACTCCTTTGAGAAGGTGGTGGGTGAGCTACCTTCTTTAACTCGCTGCAGTCACCCTATGACGTAGGTACACCCACCGTGCTGTTAGGGAGGGTGTTCCAGGATTTTGACCCCAGCCACAGTGAAGGAACGGTCAATATATTTCCCAGTCGGGATAGTGAGTGAGTCGGAGGGAACCTCCAGGTGGGGGTGTTCCCAGGTATCTGCTGCCCTTGTCCTTCTAGATGGTAGAGGTGGTGGGTTTGGAAGCTGCTGCTTGAGTCGCTGCAGTGCATCTTGTAGATGGTACACACGGCTGTCAGTGTGCGTCGGTGGTGGAGGGAGTGAGTGTTTGTGGTTAGTGTGTCGATCGAGCGGGGCTGCTTTGTCCTGGATGGTGTTGAGCTTCTCGAGTGTTGTTGGAGCTGCTCCCATCCAGACAAGTGGGGAGTATCCCATCACACTCCTGATTTGTGTTCTTGTAGATGGTGGAGAGGCTTTGAGGGGAGTCAGGAGATGAGTTATTCTCCGCAGGATTCCCAGCCTCTGACCTGCTCTGGGAGCCACAGTATTTATATGGCTGTGTCCCAGTTCATTTTCTGGCCAATGGTAACCCCCAGGATGTTAATATTGGGGGGGATTCAGTGATGGTAACACCCAGGATGTTGATATTGGGGGGGATTCAGTGATGGTAACACCCAGGATGTTGATAGTGGGGGGGATTCAGTGATGGTAACCCCCAGGATGTTGATAGTGGGGGATTCAGTGATGGTAACCCCCAGGATGTTGATAGTGGGGGGGGGTGAATTCAGTGATGGTAATACCATTGAATATTATGGGGTGGTGGTTAGATTCTCTCTTATTGGAGATGGTCATTGCCTGGCACTGTGTGGGGTGAATGTTACTGCCACTTGTCAGCCTGAGCCTGGATATTGTCCAGATCTTGCTGCATTTGGACACGGGCTGTTTCAGTATCTGAGGAGTGGGGAATGGTACTGAACATTGTGCAATCATCAGTGAACATCCCCACTTCTGACCTTATGCCGGAGGGAAGGTCATTGATGAAGCAGCTGAAGGTTGTTGGGCCTCGGACACTAACCCTGAGGGACTCCTACAGAGATGTCCTGAAGCTGAAGTGACTGACCCTCTACACAACCATCTTCCCATGGAACAGGTATGACTCCAAACGGGGGAGAGTTTACTCCGATATCCATTGATTCTAGTTTTGTTAGGGTTCCTTGATGCCACACTCGGTGGAATGCTGCTTTGATGTTAGGGGGCTGTCACTCTCCCCTCACCCCCTGGAATTCAGCTCTTTGTCCATGTTTGAACCAAGGCTGTAATGAGGTCAGGAGCTGGGTGACCCTGGCAAAACTCAAACTGGGCATCACTGAGCAGATTATTGCTGAGCAGGTGCTGCTGGATAGCGCTGTCGATAACCCCTTCCATCACTTTACTGATGATCGTGAGTAGGCTGATTGAGCAGTAATTGCCTGGGTTGGACTTGTCTTGCTTTTTGTGTACAGGACATTCCTGGGCAATTTTCCACCTTGTTGGGGAGATGCCAGTGTTGTAACCATTCTGGGAGAGTTTGGCTAGGGGAGCAGTAAGTTCTGGAGCACAGGTCACTATTACTGGAATATTATCAGGGCCCATTGCCTTTGCAGCATCCAATTCCTCCAACCATTTCTTGATCTCACACGGAGGGAATCGAATTGGCTGGAGACTGGGATCTGCTGGGAACCTCCAGAGGAGACCAAGGTGGATCATCCACGCGGTATTTCTGGCTGAGGATTGCTGCAAATGCCTTATCTTTCGCCCTGAGCTCCTCCATCACTGAGGATGGGGATATTTGCAGAACCTCCTCTGATGGTAATGGTTGAGTGGGGGAGGATATGCCGGGCCATGAGATTGTAGATTGTGCTGGAGCTCAAACCTGCTGCTGTTGATGGCCTACATGGATGCCCAGTATTGAGTTGCTTGATCAATTTGAAGTCTGCCCCATTTAGCGACAGTGCCACACAACACAATGGAGGTTATTCTCAATGTGAAGGTGGGGCTTTGTCTTCATTAGGACCGTGCAGTGGTCGGTCTTACTGATACCCTCATGGACAGGTACATCTGCAGCCGGCAGATTGGTAAAGATGAGGTCTGGTATGTTATTTCTTCTTGTTGGTTCCTTCACCATCTGCAGCAGGTCCAGTCTCGCAGTGATATCCTTTAGAATCTGACCAGCTCGCTCATTAATGCTGCGGCTCAGTCACTGTTGGTGCTGGACATTGAAATCCTGCATCCAGTGTACATTCTGCACCTTTTCCACCCTTAGTACTTCCCCCAAGTGTTATCCAATGTGGAGGAACACTGATTCATCAGCTAGAGGAAGACAGTATGTGGTAACCAGTAAGAGGTTTTCTTGCTTCTGTCTAACCTGAAGCAATGAGACTTCCTGGACTCCCAGGACAACTGTCTCCCGATGTTATACCACTGTACTGCCACCTCTGCCCGACTTGCCCTGCCAGTGGAACAGGACACACCCCAGGGATGGTAATGGTGGTGGTCTGGGTGTTTTTTGTATGTTTCTGTGAAGTGATTGTGTCAGGCTGTTATTTGACCTGTCTGTGAGACCACTGTCCCAGTGTCAGCATAGTCCCCAGATGTTAGTGAGGAGAACAAGGCCCCAGATGTTAGCGAAAAGAACAAGTCCCCAGATGTTAGGAGAACAAGCCACCAGATGTTAGCGAGGAGGACAAGTCCCTAGATGTTAGCGAGGAGGACAAGTCCCCAGATGTTAGCGAGGAGGACAAGTCCCCAGATGTTAGCGAGGAGGACTTTGCAGGTGCAACAGGGCTGGGTTTGCTGTTGTTTTTCCAGTGCCTCAGTCGAGGTGGGTGATCCATCTGGTTCCATTCCTTTGAGAATTTTTAGCGATTGAATATAACTATGTGTCTTACTTGGGGACGTTCCCCAGGATATTTCAAAGTCCAACACATTGCTGTGGCTCTGGAGTCACATGTAGGTCAGACTGGGTAAGGATGGCAGATTTCCTTCCTTAAAGGACATTAGTGAACCAGATGGGTTTTTACAACAATTGCGTACATATGTGTGTTGTGAGTGTGATTCTGTGTGCACGTATGTTTGTGTAATGAGTGTATATATGTGTGTGTGTGTGGGTATATATGTGTGTGTGTGCGTGTTATATGTGGGTGTATGTATGTATGTGGGTGTGTATATGTGTGTGTGTAGGTGTATATGTGTGTGGGTGGGCATATATGTGGGTGGGTGTATGTGTGTGTGGGTGGGTTATATGCGTGTGTGGGTGTATGTGTGTGTGTGTGGATGTATATCTGTGTGTGTGTGGGTGTATATATGTGTGTGTGTATATATGTGAGTATGTGTGTGTGGGTGTATGTGTGTGTGTGTGGATGTATATGTGTGTGTGGATGTATATGTGTGTGTGTGGGTGTATATGTGTGTGTGTGAGTTTATATGTGTGTGTGTATGTCGGGGTGTGTGTGGATGTATCTGTGTGTGTGTATATGTGTGTGTGTGGATGTATATGTGTGCATGTGGGTGTATGTGTGTGTGTGGATGTATCTGTGTGTGTGGATGTATACTGGGTTTATGCTGGACATACATGTGTATGTGTGTGGGTATATATGTGTATATATGTGAGCATGTGGGTGTATATCTGAGCGTCTGGGTATATATGTGAGTGTCTGTGTGTATATATGTGTGAGTGTATATTGGTTGTATGCTGGGTACACATGTGTGTGGGTGTATATGTGAGCATCTGGGTGTATATGTGAACATGTGGGTGTATATGTGGGTCTATATGTGAGTGTGTATACTCTTTCCACATACCCAGAGCTGTGTATTTGATGACAGGCACAGTATATCCCTCGGAGTGCAGGAACGCAGGAACACGCTGGATCTGAAGCAGTTGACACAAAGCTCGGCTCCTGCCCGGGTAACAGCTGGAAAACTGGACCGGCAGCATTCCAACAAACCAGAGGTCAACAAGGTCAGTGAGATAGAACGGGATGAACTGGCGAAGGGCCTCCTTGTCGCGCACTCCCCTGGGATTGGTTTGAAACTGCTGTCACTGAACGATGCAGGGCAGGAGGCCATTCAGCCCTTTGAGTCTGCTCCAACATCCGTTTGATCACAACAACCTTCCACCTTCTCCCCACTCGCCAGCCGCACCTTTATTTCCCTTTGGCCAGGATCAGTGTTCATCCCCCATCCTAATTACCCCCTTAAGGAGCTGGTGGGTGAGCCGCCATCTTGAACCTGCTGCAGTCCACTTTTAAGTAGGTGCGACTGGTGTGCTGTTAGGGAGGGAGTTCCAGGACATTGACCTCAGCCACAGTGAAGGAAAGGCCGATATATTTCCCAGTCAGGATGGTGAGTGAGTCGGAGGGGAACCTCCAGGTGGGGGTGTTCCCAGGTATCTGCTGCCATTGTCCTTCTAGATGGTAGAGGTGGTGGGTTTGGAAGGTGCTGCCTAAGGAGCCTTGGTGAGTCACTGCGGGGCAACTTGTAGATGGTACACATGGCTGTCACTGTGCGTCGGTGGTGGAGGGAGTGGCAGGGCGGTGGGGGGGTGGGGGAGGGGGTGGGGGGATGGGAATTCAGTGAAGGTAACCCCCAGGATGTTGATATTGGGGGGATTCAGTGATGGGAACCCTCAGGATGTTGATAGTGGGGGGATTCAGTGATGGGAACCCTCAGGATGTTGATAGTGGGGGGATTCAGTGATGGAACCCAGGAGTGATAGTGGGGGGGATTCAGATGGTAACCCCCAGGATGTTGATGTGGGGGGATTCAGTGATGGTAACCCCCAGGATGTTGATAGTGGTGGGATTCAGTGATGGTAATCCCCAGAATGTTGATAGTGGGGGGATTCAGTGATGGTAACCCCCAGGATGTTGATAGTGGGGGGATTCAGTGATGGTAACCCCCAGGATGTTGATAGTGGGGAGATTCAGTGATGGTAACCCCCCAGGATGTTGATAGTGGGGCTCTTGGCTTTTATTGGTAGGGGGATTGAATTTCAGAGCCGCAACGTCATGTTGCAACTGTACAAAACTCTGGTGTGGTTGCACTTGGAGTATTGTGCACAGTTCTGGTCCCCACATTATAAGAAAGATGTGGAGGCATTGGAGAGGGTACAGAGGAGGTTTACCAGGATGTTGCTGGTATGGAGGGCAGGTCTTATGAGGAGAGGCTGAGGGATTTGAGGTTGTTTTCGTTAGAAAGAAGGCAGCTAAGAGGAGACCTTATCGAAACATATAAGATGAGGTTTAGATAGGGTGGACAGTGATAGTCTTTTTCCTCGGATGGAGAAAGCTAGCACAAGGAGACATAGCTTTAAATTAAGGGGTGGTAGTTATAGGACGGATGTCAGAGGTCGGTTCTTTACCCAGAGGGTGGTAAGGGTATGGAATGCCCTGCCTACTGCAGTTGTAGATGCGCCAAGTTTGGGGGCGTTTAAGAGGTCAGTAGATAGGTTTATGGATGAAAAGGGAATGGTTTAGGTTAGAGGGTCGTTGCTTTTTCTCAATTGGTTAGCGCAACATCGAGGGCCGAAGAGCCTGTTCTGCGCTGTAACGTTCTATGTTCTATGATAGTGGGGAGATTCAGTGATGGTAACTCCCAGGATGTTGATAGTGGGGGGATTCAATGATGGTAACCCCCAGGATGTTGATAGTGGGGGGGATTCAGTGATGGTAACCCCCAGGATGTTGATATTGGGGGGGATTCAGTGATGGTAACCCCAGGATGTTGATATTGGGGGGGATTCAGTGATGGTAATGGTAACCCCCAGGATGTTGATAGTGGGGGATTCAGTGAATGGTAACCCCCAGGATGTTGATAGTGGGGGGATTCAGTGATGGGAACCCCCAGGATGTTGATAGTGGGGGGATTCAGTGATGGAACCCCCAGGATGTTGATAGTGGGGGATTCAGTGATGGGAACCCCCAGGATGTTGATAATGGGGGGGATTCAGTGATGGGAACCCCCAGGATGTTGATAGTGGGGGGATTCAGTGATGGGAATACCATTGAATATTAAGGGGAGACGGTTAGATCCTCTCTTGTTGGTGATGTCATTGGCTTACACTTCTGTGGTGTGAATGTTACTTGCAACTTGTTCACCACAGCCAATCCATCTAACCTGCACATCTTTGGACACTAAGGGACAATTTAGCATGGCCAATTCACGCTAACCTGCACATCTTTGGACACTAAGGGACAATTTAGCATGGCCAATCCACGCTAACCTGCACATCTTTGGACAGTAAGGGGCAGTTTAACACGGCCAATCCCCCTAAGCTTTGCTCTGGCTGCAGAGATGATGAATGTTGGAATGAATCACACTAAGTTATGTTCACCGTGTTGCCTGTCCCCAGGAGGTTGTAAAGAATATGGATTCGGTCTTTCGGGAGCTTCTACAGTGCAAACGCCTCAAGTCAGGTTCCGAGGACCCGCAGGAAGCCAGGAAAGCTGAATCCTCCTCGGACCCAGGCACTGCCGTGCGGCGCAGCAGCAGTGGAGCCGTGGAGAAACTCACCAGTAAGCAGGGCATCCCCACCAAATATGCCATGAAGGCTCGGGCTGCTGCCCGCTTCAAAATGCCGGGGGGCACCCCTGCAGACGGGGGCCCCAAGCTATCGCCCTGAGGGTCGCACCAGGATCCAGCTCAGGGATTCACTCCTGGGCAGGAGAGCAGCTACCCTGGCACACAGTCAGATGGCAGAGAGATAGACACTCAGTCTCTCACTCACTCTCGCTCACTCACTCCTTCATTTATTCATTCACTCCGCAGGGGATTGTCACAGCAACTTCATTGCAGTGTTAATGTGAGCCTTACTTGTGACTAATTATTAAATTTAACTTTTCACTCACCCCCACACTCACTCACATCCTCCCCCACTAAGATAAACCTCTTCTTACTTTCTCCTTCATCACTCACTCGCTAACACTCTCACTCCCTCACCTCTTCACTGCCTCAATCACTCCCTCAGGTCCTCACTGCCCACTCTCTCCCTCTGTCCCTTCCACTATCACCTCCGCACCCGTCACTCCCTCACTCACTTGCTCCATCACTCATTCCGTTCCTCAGTCCTTCCCTCACCACGTCCCTCTCTCACTCTCTCAAGCTCTCCATCATTCCCTCCCTCCTTACTCGCTCACTCCCTCCTCATTCCAATGTAGTCCACACCCTCACTGTAACACTCTGATACACCGTACACCCCTCACTTTAGCACTCTGATATATCCCACATCCCTCATGGTAACACTCTGATATATCCCACACCCCTCACTGTAACGCTCTGATATACCCACACCCCTCACTGTAACACTCTGATACACCCCACACCCCTCACTGTAACACTCTGATATACCCACACCCCTCACTGTAACACTCTGATATACCCACACCCCTCACTGTAACACTCTGATATACCCCACACCCCTCACTGTAACACTCTGATATACCCCACACCCCTCACTGTAACACTCTGATATATCCCACAACCCTCATGGTAACACTCTGATATACCCCTCACCCCTCACTGTACCACTCTGATACACCCCACACCCCTCACTGCAACACTCTGATATACCCCACACCCCTCACTGTAACACTCTGATACACCCCACAGCCCTCAATGTAACAGTCTGATATACCCCACACCCTTCACTGTAACGCTCTGATATATCCCACATCCCTCATGGTAACACTCTGATATATCCCACACTCCTCACTGTAACAGTCTGATATATCCGACATCCCTCACTGTAACAGTCTGATATATCCCACACACCTCACTGTAACAGTCTGATATACCCCACACCCCTCACTGTAACACTCTGATATATCCCACATCCCTCACGGTAACACTCTGATATATCCCACATCCCTCATGGTAACATTCTGATATACCCCACACCCCTCACTGTAACACTCTGATATATCCCACATCCCTCACGGTAACACTCTGATATATCCCACATCCCTCATGGTATCATTCTGATATATCCCACATCCCTCACTGTGACACTCTGATATATCCCACACTCCTCACTGTAACACTCTGATATATCCCCACACCCCTCACTCTAACACTCTGATATATCCCACGCCTCTCACTGTAACACTCTGATATACCCCACACCCCTCACTGTAACACTCTGATATACCCCACACCCCTCACTGTAACACTCTGATATATCCTACACCCCTCACTGTAACACTCTGATATATCCACATCCCTCACTGTAACACTCTGATATATCCCACATCCCTCATGGTATCATTCTGATATATCCCACATCCTCACTGTGACACTCTGATATATCCCACACTCCTCACTGTAACAGTCTGATATATCCCCACACCCCTCACTTAACACTCTGATATATCCACACCCCTCACTGTAACACTCTGATATATCCCACACCCCTCACTGTAACACTCTGATATACCCCACACCCTCACTGTAACACTCTGATATATCCCACACCCCTCACTGTAACACTCTGATATACCCCACACCCCTCACTGTAACACTCTGATATATCCCACACACCTCACTGTAACACTCTGATATACCCCACACCCCTCACTGTAACACTCTATACACCCACACCCCTCACTGTAACACTCTGATATACCCCACACCCCTCACTGTAACACTCTGATACACCCCAACACCCTCACTGTAACACTCTGATATACCCACACCCCTCACTGTAACACTCTGATATACCCCACACCCCTCACTGTAACACTCTGATATATCCCACACCCCTCACTGTAACACTCTGATATACCCCACACCCCTCACTGTAACACTCTGATATATCCCACACCCCTCACTGTAACACTCTGATATACCCCACACCCCTCACTGTAACACTCTGATATACCCCACACCCCTCACTGTAACACTCTGATATACCCCACACCCCTCACTGTAACACTCTGATATACCCCACACCCCTCACTGTAACACTCTGATATACCCCACACCCCTCACTGTAACACTCTGATATATCCCACATCCACTGTAACACTCTGATATATCCCACACCCCTCACTGTAACACTCTGATATATCCCACACCCTCACTGTAACACTCTGATATACCCCACACCCCTCACTGTAACACTCTGATATATCCCACACCCCTCACTGTAACACTCTGATATATCCCACACCCCTCACTGTAACACTCTGATATATCCCACACCCCTCACTGTAACACTCTGATATATCCCACACCCCTCACTGTAACACTCTGATATATCCCACACCCCTCACTGTAACACTCTGATATATCCCACACCCCTCACTGTAACACTCTGATATATCCCACACCCCTCACTGTAACACTCTGATATATCCCACACCCCTCACTGTAACACTGATATATCCCACACCCCTCACTGTAACACTCTGATATATCCCACACCCCTCACTGTAACACTCTGATATACCCCACACCCCTCACTGTAACACTCTGATATATCCCACACCCCTCACTGTAACACTCTGATATATCCCACACCCCTCACTGTAACACTCTGATATATCCCACACCCCTCACTGTAACACTCTGATATATCCCACACCCCTCACTGTAACACTCTGATATACCCCACACCCCTCACTGTAACACTCTGATATACCCCACACCCCTCACTGTAACACTCTGATATACCCCACACCCCTCACTGTAACACTCTGATATATCCCACACCCCTCACTGTAACACTCTGATATATCCCACACCCCTCACTGTAACACTCTGATATATCCCACACCCCTCACTGTAACACTCTGATATATCCCACACCCCTCACTGTAACACTCTGATATATCCCACACCCCTCACTGTAACACTCTGATATACCCCACACCCCTCACTGTAACACTCTGATATACCCCACACCCCTCACTGTAACACTCTGATATATCCCACACCCCTCACTGTAACACTCTGATATATCCCACACCCCTCACTGTAACACTCTGATATACCCCACACCCCTCACTGTAACACTCTGATATACCCCACACCCCTCACTGTAACACTCTGATATACCCCACACCCCTCACTGTAACACTCTGATATACCCCACACCCCTCACTGTAACACTCTGATATATCCCACACCCCTCACTGTAACACTCTGATATATCCCACACCCCTCACTGTAACACTCTGATATACCCCACACCCCTCACTGTAACACTCTGATATATCCCACACCCCTCACTGTAACACTCTGATATATCCCACACCCCTCACTGTAACACTCTGATATATCCCACACCCCTCACTGTAACACTCTGATATATCCCACACCCCTCACTGTAACACTCTGATATACCCCACACCCCTCACTGTAACACTCTGATATACCCCACACCCCTCACTGTCACGCTCTACACTTTCTGAGACAATGTGATTCTGACTCTCTTGTCCCTCTCTGCTGTTGCATTTGTTTAAATTGCAGTTTCCGTCTCTGGCAATCCAGTTGTGAAACTTGCATTATAATCTGATACAAATGTGAAGTTTTACTCATTTTATTAAACTCTTTTATTTCAGTCGTATTAAATAGAAGCATATTGTGAAAGCAAGAATTATTTTATTAAAATCAGCAATCATCTTCTCTGACATTCTCCCTCAGAGGGAGAGAAGGGGGACTGAGAGATACTAGTCAGTGTAGAGATATCTCCCTGAGAAAGAGAGGGAATTGAGAGACACCAGTCAGTGTAGAGATATCTCCCTGAGAAAGACAGGGGATTGAGAGACACCAGTCAGTGTACAGATATCTCCCTGAGAAAGAGAGGGGATTGAGAGACACCAGTCAGTGTACAGATATCTCCCTGAGAGAGAGAGGGGACTGAGAGACACCAGTCAGTGTACAGATATCTCCCTGAGAGAGAGGGGACTGAGAGACACCAGTCAGTGTACAGATATCTCCCTGAGAGAGAGAGGGGACTGAGAGACACCAGTCAGTGATCAGATATCTCCCCGAGAGAGAGAGAGGGGACTGAGAGACACCAGTCAGTGTACAGATATCTCCCTGAGAGAGAGAGAGAGAGGACTGAGAGACACCAGTCAGTGTACAGATATCTCCCTGAGAGAGAGAGGGGACTGAGAGACACCAGTCAGTGTACAGATATCTCCCTGATAGAGGGGACTGAGAGACACCAGTCAGTGTACAGATATCTCCCTGCGAGAGGGGACTGAGAGACACTAGTCAGTGTACAGATATCTCCCTGAGAGAGGGGACTGAGAGACACCAGTCAGTGTACAGATATCTCTCTGAGAGAGAGAGGGGACTGAGAGACACCAGTCAGTGTACAGATATCTCCCTGCGAGAGGGGACTGAGAGACACTAGTCAGTGTACAGATATCTCCCTGAGAGAGGGGACTGAGAGACACCAGTCAGTGTACAGATATCTCTCTGAGAGAGAGAGGGGACTGAGAGACACCAGTCAGTGTACAGATATCTCCCTGAGAGAGAGGGGGGACTGAGAGACACCAGTCAGTGTACAGATATCTCCTATTGAGAGAATTTGGATGAAGGTTACAGATTGTAATCTGGACGAGACATTTTGACAGTTTTTCACAGTTCCTGCAGGCCACTCTGCCCTCTGCTGTGCCCTGGGATTGGCCGGGAAGGTTGTGGATGATTGTTCCTCCGGGTGTCGTTAGCTGTCTTTGCGGATTGCCAGTCGCATGCTGAGCAGCAATCCCCCTGCAGCATGGAAGAAGGGGTCACAAATCCCCCGGATACAGACTGGGAAGGTGCTGATCAGGCATTCCAGCTCCATCAGGTAGCAGCGCAGACAGGGTACTCCAACCCACACCTGCAGGAAGGAGAGACAGGCATACAGGAACCCCCACAGCACTGCTGCTGGGATCCCAAAGATAGCTGTCAGCAGCCGGTAACTCCAGTAACCGGACACAGTGAACGCTGTGTGGCTGATCTTCCAAATAAATCCAAAACTGTACCAGCCTTCCGGCTCCGCCATCACCTCCTCAAAATCCACCTGCAGGACAGAGAGGGAGAGAGAGAGGGAGAGTGTGAGAGAGGGAGAGGGTGTCAGAGAGAGGGAGAGTGTAAGAGAGGGAGAGAGAGAGAGTGTGAGAGAGAGGGAGGGGGAGAGAGTGTGTGTGAGAGAGGGGGAGAAGGAGAGAGAGAGGGAGAGTGAGAGAGGGTGAAAGAGAGAGGGAGGGAGAGGGTGAGAGAGAGGGAGAGGAAGGGGGAGAGACAGAGGGAGAGTGAGAGAGGGTGAAAGAGAGAGGGTTTGAGAGAGGGAGAGTGGGAGAGAGAGAGAGAGGGTGTGAGAGAGAGAGTATGAGAGAATGTTGCCAGTCATGGAAAAGCGTAGCAATGAGGAGAGATTGAAGAGTTTGAGATTATTTTCCTTGGAACAAGGTAAGCTGATAGGGGTGATTTCATAGAGGTGTATAGAATGATGAAGGGGAGAGAGAGAGAGAGAGAGAGAGCGGACACAATAAAATAGTTTTCCTCGGTAGAGATTTCTAGAAGCACGGGACAGAGATTCAGGATCAGTGGCAGTCAATGTAGAGGGGGCATGAGGTTTGTTACACAGAGGGTCTGGGTATCTGGAATTCACTGCCCAAATTCCCTATCAGCATCTAGATCCGCTCCCTCAGTGGTGTAAGATACAGGGCCGGGTGCAGGAAGGTGGGGTAGAAAGGGCACCTGGGAGTCCTTGGGATGGCATGGATAAGACGGGCTGAAAGGCCTCCCTCTGTGCTGTAACTTTTCTGTGGTTCTAAGGGAAGGCTATGGGCCAAGAGCTGACACAAATGGATTGTACAGGAGCTGACACTGAGACACACACACACACACACACACACACACACACACACACACCGTACAGGAGCTGACACTGAGACACACACACAGACCGTACACGAGCTGACACTGAGACACACACACAGACCGTACAGGAGCTGACACTGAGACACACACACAGACCGTACAGGAGCTGACACTGAGACACACACACAGACCGTACAGGAGCTGACACTGAGACACACACACAGACCGTACAGGAGCTGACACTGAGACACACACACAGACCGTACAGGAGCTGACACTGAGACACACACACAGACCGTACAGGAGCTGACACTGAGACACACACACAGACCGTACAGGAGCTGACACTGAGACACACCACAGACCGTACAGGAGCTGACACTGAGACACACACACAGACTGTACAGGAGCTGACACTGAGACACGCACACAGACCGTACAGGAGCTGACACTGTGACACACACACAGACTATAAGGAGCTGACACTGAGACACACACACAGACCGTACAGGAGCTGACACTGAGACACACACACAGGCTGTACACGAGCTGACACTGAGACACACACACAGACCGTACAGGAGCTGACACTGAGACACACACACAGACCGTACAGGAGCTGACACTGAGACACACACACAGACCGTACAGGAGCTGACACTGAGACACACACACAGACCGTACAGGAGCTGACACTGAGACACACACACAGACCGTACAGGAGCTGACACTGAGACACACACACAGACCGTACAGGAGCTGACACTGAGACACACACACAGACCGTACAGGAGCTGACACTGAGACACACACACAGACCGTACAGGAGCTGACACTGAGACACACACACAGACCGTACAGGAGCTGACACTGAGACACACACACAGACCGTACAGGAGCTGACACTGAGACACACACACAGACTGTAAGGAGCTGACACTGAGACACACACACAGACCGTACAGGAGCTGACACTGAGACACACACACAGACTGTACACGAGCTGACACTGAGACACACACACAGACCGTACAGGAGCTGACACTGAGACACACACACAGACCGTACAGGAGCTGACACTGAGACACACACACAGACTGTACAGGAGCTGACACTGAGACACACACACACACACTGTACAGGAGCTGACACTGAGACACACACACACACACTGTACAGGAGCTGACACTGAGACACACACACACACACACACACACACAACACAGACTGTACAGGAGCTGACACTGAGACAACACAGACCGTACAGGAGCTGACACTGAGACACACACACAGACCGTACAGTAGCTGACACTGAGACACACACACAGACTGTACAGGAGCTGACACTGAGACACACACACACACACTGTACAGGAGCTGACACTGAGACACACACACACACACTGTACAGGAGCTGACACTGAGACACACACACACACAGACCGTACAGGAGCTGACACTAACATACATTTTGCTCACTATTATCTGTGTTGTATTTAATTTGGATTTGCAGAGGTTTTGGAGTGACTCTTGAGAATGATTTACTGCATTGCATCTCCATGGAGATTTTCTGTAACTTTAACTGAGATGAGATCTCATTTCGACTCCCCGTTCCAGCTGTTTCCTTCTGTCAGAGTGTCCTAGCAACTGTTCCACTGAAAGCCGAGGTCAGAAAAAACTCAGCAGTTCAGACCGTCCCTTAAATATAGACTGTTCCCTCACTGGGATCAAGATATTATATGCAGCATCTTCAATTCATTGCAGAGCTCTCTCTACACTGTCCCCCCATCAAACACTCCCAGGACAGGTACAGCACGGGGTTAGATACAGAGTAAAGCTCCCTCTACACTGTCCCCCTCAAACACTCCCAGGACAGGTACAGTACGGGGTTAGATACAGAGTAAAGCTCCCTCTACACTGTCCCCCCATCAAACACTCCCAGGACAGGTACAGCACGGGGTTAGATATAGAGTAAAGCTCCCTCTACACTGTCCCCATCAAACACTCCCAGGACAGGTACAGCACGGGGTTAGATACAGAGTAAAGCTCCCTCTACACTGTCCCCCCATCAAACACTCCCAGGACAGGTACCGCACGGGGTTAGATACAGAGTAAAGCTCCCTCTACACTGTCCCCCCCATCAAACACTCCCAGGACAGGTACAGCACAGGGTTAGACACAGAGTAAAGCTCCCTCTACACTGTCCCCCATCAAACACTTCCAGGACAGGTACAGCATGGAGTTAGGTACAGAGTAAAGCTCTCTCTACACTGTCTCCATCAAACACCCCCGACTAAGTAACAGGAGTAGAGGTGATGGTCCAATGATGTTTTTATGATTATATCCGGTAGTGTACCAGAGGGATCGATGCAGGGACCATTGCTATTTGTAGTATACATTTGTGATCCAGAATCTGTGAATGTAGGAGTTATGATCAATAAATTCATAAATGACACGAAAATTAATGGTTTAAATAGGAAGGACAATAGCCTTAGATTACAGGACAATATAGACGGGCTGGTTAGATGGACAGAATAGCAACAAATGAAATTTAACTCTGAAAAGTGTAAGGTGATGCATTATTGAATGACTGACAAAGATGTGCAGGTTATGTGGATTGGCTGTGCTAAATTGTCCCTTAGTGTCCGAAGATGTGTTGGTTAGGGTGGATTGGCCATGCTGAATTGTCCCTTAGTGTCCGAAGATGTGTTGGTTAGGGTGGATTGGCCGTGCTGAATTGTCCCTTAGTGTCCGAAGATGTGTAGGTTAGGGTGGATTGGCCGTGCTGAATTGTCCCTTAGTGTTCGAAGATGTGTAGGTTAGGGTGGATTGGCCGTGCAAAATTGGTCCTTAGTGTCCAAAGACATGTAGGTTAGGGGGATTAGCAGGGTAAGTACGTGGAGTTACAGGGAAGGCGTGTGTGGGGATTGTGGTCGGTGGAGATCAATGGGTCGAATGGCCGCTCCTGCAACAACGTAAGGGAATCGATGCTGAATGATAGGATTCTGAGAAAGAGGACCAGAGGGACTTTGGGATGATTGTCCATCGATCCCTGAAGGCAGGGGGATGATAAGATGGTTCAAAAGGCAGACCGAATATTTGCTGAAGAATTGAATATTAGAGCAGGAAGGTTGTGATGGAGCTGTGTGAAATGCTGGTTAGGATTACCACTGGAGCACTGTGTGCAGGTCTGGTCACCACATTACAGGAAGGATGTGATTGCACTGGATGGGGACACTGCCCCCTGGACATTGACCCTCTGCTCAAGGGGAGAAGTTCCTTCCTATCCACCCTACCTCTGACCCTCATAATTCTGTACACCTCCATCAGGTCCCTCCTCAGCCTTCTCTGCTCCAACCCAAGTCTATCCAATCTCTCCTAGGGAATTTTCACACTAACTTCATTGCAGAGTTAATGTGAGTCTACTTGAGACACTAATTTAAATGCTCCTTCCCAGGTAACAGCCTGGCGAATCTCCTCTGCACCCGCTTCGGTGTGGAGACCAGAACTGCCCACCATGCAGTGACTCCGGAGGAAACCGGAGCAATCGGAGGAAACCCATGCAGACACGAGGAGAATGTGCAAACTCGATACAGGCAGTGACCTGAGCTGGGAATCGAACCCAGGTCCCTGGAGCTGTGAAGCAGCAGTGTTAACCCACTGTGCTACCGTGCCGCCCAACATTCTATCCTTTGGTCAATAAAGACAAAATCTCCCTGACGACTTCTTCGAGAATGCCAGGAACTTACCTTAACGATTTCGTCATTGAGGTGTTTGGGATCTCTGCTGACCAGGTCGATCTCCTTGTTGTGTTTCTCAAGCTGTGGGCTCTGCGGAGCTTGTTCAGCCATGCCCGTGTGTCGCTGCCCAGGCCCTGGGTGGTCCTCTTGGCAGAGACAGTGACTGCTGCCTCGGAGCCCAGCTGGAACCCTGCACTGCTGATCCCAGCTCCCATCCCAGGATAAATCAGGACGGGCCCCTCCCCATTCACACACTTGCCAAAAGTCCACAGATAGTTGTAACCTGACAAGTGTGGAGAGAGGGAGGGGGAGGGGATCAGAGAGAGAGAGAGAGAGACAGACAGACAGAGAGGGATAGACAGAGGGGAATAGAGAGAAAGGGATAGAAAAAGAGTGCAATGTAGAGAGAGAGGAATAGAGAGAGAGAGGGATAAAGAGAGATTAAAATAAAGAGACAGAGAGAGAGAGCGATGGACAGACGGAGGCAGAAAGATAGAAAAGAGACAAAGAGAGTGAGAGCGTGCGAGAGAGAGAGTGATGGAGACAGAGAGAGACAGAGACAGTGACAGAGATTGAAAGCGAGAGAGATTGGATTAGAGTGACAGAGAGAGAGACTGGGATAGGGAGAGAAATTGAGATAGAGAGGGAAAGACAGACTGAGATGAAGAGAGAGACAGAGAGAGAGAGACTGAGCTAGAGAGAGAGAGAGACTGGGACAGAAAGAGAGAGAGAGACTGAGCTAGAGAGAGAGAGAGAGACTGGGATAGAGAGAGAGAGAGACTGGGATAGAGAGAGAGAGAGAGACTGGGATAGAGAGAGAGAGAGAGACTGGGATAGAGAGAGAGAGCGAGACTGGGATAGAGAGAGAGAGCGAGACTGGGATAGAGAGAGAGAGATGGGAAGAGAGAGAGAGAGACTGGAAGAGAGAGAGAGAGACTGGGACAGAGAGAGAGAGACGGGATAGAGAGAGAGAAGAGAGACTGGGATAGAGAGAGAGAGAGAGACTGGGATAGGGTGAGAGAGAGAGAGACCGGGATAGAGAGAGAGAGGAGGGATAGAGAGGAGATAGAGACTGGGATAGAGAGAGAGAGAGAGAGAATGGAGAGAGAGAGAGAGACTGGGATAGAGAGAGAGAGAGAGAGAGAGACTGGGATAGAGAGAGAGAGAGAAGACTGGGATAGAGAGAGAGAGAGAGAGAGACTGGGATAGAGGAGAGGAGAGAGACTGGGATAGAGAGGAGAGAGACTGGGATAGAGAGAGAGAGAGAGACTGGGATAGAGAGAGAGAGAGAGAGACTGGGATAGAGAGAGAGAGAACTGGGATAGAGAGAGAGAGAGAGAGAGAGAACTGGGATAAAGAGAGAGAGAGACTGGGATAGAGAGAGAGAGACTGGGATAGAGAGAGAAGAGAGAGGTGGGATAGAGAGAGAGAGAGAACTGGGATAGAGAGAGAGAGAGAGAGAGATGGGATAGAGAGAGAGAGAGAGAGAGATGGGATAGAGAGAGAGAGAGAGACTGGGATAGAGAGAGAGAGACTGGGATAGAGAGAGAGAGAGAGAGCCTGGGATAGAGAGAGAGAGAGAAATGGGATAGAGAGAGAGAGACTGGGATAGAGGAGAGAGAGAGAGTGGGATATAGAGAGAGAGAGAGAGAGACTGGGATAGAGAGAGAGAGAGAGAGAGAGAGACTGGGATAAGAGAGAGAGAGAGAGAGTGGGATAGAGAGCGAGAGAGAGAGTGGGATAGAGAGCGAGAGAGAGAGTGGGATAGAGAGCGAGAGAGAGAGTGGGATAGAGAGCGAGAGAGAGAGTGGGATAGAGAGCGAGAGAGAGAGTGGGATAGAGAGCGAGAGAGAGAGTGGGATAGAGAGAGAGAGAGAGAGTGGGATAGAGAGAGAGAGAGAGAGTGGGATAGAGAGAGAGAGAGAGACTGGGATAGAGAGAGAGAGAGAGACTGGGATAGAGAGAGAGAGAGAGACTGGGATAGAGAGAGAGAGAGAGACTGGGATAGAGAGAGAGAGAGAGACTGGGATAGAGAGAGAGAGAGAGACTGGGATAGAGAGAGAGAGAGAGACTGGGATAGAGAGAGAGAGAGACTGGGATAGAGAGAGAGAGAGAGAGAATGGGATAGAGAGAGAGAGAGACTGGGACAGAGAGAGAGAGTGGGATAGGAGAGAGAGAGACTGGGACAGAAAAGAGGAGAGAGAGACTGGGATAGAGATAGAGAGAGAGAGACTGGGATAGAGAGAGAGAGAGAGAGAGAGACTGGGATAGAGAGAGAGAGAGACTGGGATACAGAGAGAGACAGACAGACAGAGATAGATAGAGACTGGGAGAGAGGAAGAGGTTGGAGAGAGAGAGACAGAGTGAGGAAGGGAGGTGAAGTGGGAGGAGTTAGCAATGTGAAAGAAAGGAGAGAGAGAGAAGAAACAGAATTAGAGAGATGGAGAGAGGGATGAATAAGAGGGGCAGAGGAAAACAGAATGATGTCTTTGTCTGTGCTGTAAAACTCTCTGGGTGGGATTGTCCAGCTGTTCTCACACCAAGCTGGAGATTTCCGTCCGAGATCACTGAAGCTTTGCTTTGTCATGTTGCAACTGTACAAAACTCTAGTGCGGCCGCACTTGGAGTATTGTGTGCTGTTCTGGTCCCCACATTATAAGAAAGATGGGGGAGGCATTGGAGAGGGTACAGAGGAGGTTTACCAGGATGTTGCCTGGTATGGAGGGCAGGTCTTATGAAGAGAGGCTGAGGGATTTGAGGTTATTTTCGTTAGAAAGGAGGCGGCTAAGAGGGGACCTAATCGAAACATATAAGATGATTAGAGGTTTAGATAGGGTGGACAGTGATAGCCTTTTTCCTAGGATGGAGAAAGCTAGCACGAGGGGACACAGCTTTAAATTAAGGGGTGATAGTTATAGGACGGATATCAGAGGTAGGTTCTTTACCCAAAGGGTGGTTCGGGAGTGGAATGCCCTGCCTGCAGCAGTTGTAGATGCGCCAAGTTTGGTGGCGTTTAAGAGGTTAGTTGATAAGTATATGGAAGAGAAGGGAATGGTTTAGTTTGGAGGGGCATTGCTTTTTATATTGGTCGGCGCAACATCGAGGGCCGAAGGGCCTGTTCTGTGCTATAATGTTCTATGTTCTACGTTTTGTCATCCCCAATCCCTGTGGTGGGCGGGACAGGAAGCATCCAGCCTATCGATCAATCATGGGGTCTTAACAGAAGTGGCAGACGAGGCTGTGGATAGGCTGGTGCTAATTTCACAAAATTCACAGGATGCTGGAAAGTTCCATCAGATTGGAAAGTCATAAATATATCCCCTTCTATCCAAGAAGAGAGAGAAGGAAAACAGGCCAGAGAGCTTGACGGAGATTAGGTTTCAGAATCAATCCTTAAAGAGATTATAACTGGGCACTCAGAGAAACTCCAGGTAAGTGAGAAGGTGCAGCCCTCATTGTGCGAAGGGAAATCATGTTTACCTAATTTACTGAGGTTCTTTGATGGAGTAATGTGCTGTGGTAGAGGGGAATCTGTGGACGTACTGTACTTAGATTTCTAGAAAGCATCTGATAAGGTGTCACATCAAAGCTTATTGCAAAAAGTAAAAGCTCATGATGTAGGGAGAAACATGTTAGCCTGAGCAGGAGATTTGCTAGCCAGGAGAAAACAGAGAGTAGGCATAAATGGGTGCTTTTCTGATTGGTGCAATGTGATGAGTTGGGTTCTGCAGAGGCTGGTGCTGAGGTGCCAACTATTTGTAATTGATACCAATGACTTGTAAAGGGGAGTGTAGGCACGGTAGGGTAAATTTACAAAGCTTAGTTAGACCACACTTGGAATATAGTGTTCAATTCTGGTCGCCACACTATCAGAAGGATGTGGAGACTTTGGAGAGGGTTACAGAAAAGATTTACCAGGATATTGCCCGGTATGGAGAGCATTAGCTATGAGGAGAGTTTGGAGAAGCTGGGTTTGTTCTCTCTGGGATGATGGAGGTTGAGAGGAGACCTGATAGAAGTCTACAAGATTATGAGGGACATGAGTGGATAGTCAGAAGCTTTTTCCCAGGGTGGAAAAGTCAATTACTAGGGAGCACAGGTTTAAAAGAGATGTACAAGGCAGATTTTTTACACAGAGGATGGTGGCTGCCTGGAACTTGTTGCTGGGGGAAGTAGTGGAAGCAAATAAGATAGTGACTTTTAAGGTGAATGTTGACAAATCCATGAATAGCATGGGAATAGAGGGATATGATCCCTGGAAGGATAGGGGGTTTTAGTTAAGTCGGGCAGTGCAGGCTTGGAGGGGCCAAAGGGCCTATTCCTGTGCTGTAATTTTCTTTGTTCTTTGTTCTTGTGACACAGAGGTGGATGGGAAAGTTTACTACGGAGGTTGCTGATGGGTAGAGATGGGTTGAGTCAGTGGGTACCAATCTGGCAGGTGGGGTAGGAAGTGGGAGAATGTGAACTTGTTCACTTTGGCAAGAAGAACAGAAGGGTAGAGCGCTACTGAAAGGGAGAACAACAGCGGAATCCCAAGATGCAGAGGGATCTGAGTGTCCTAGTGCATGAGTCACAAAATGTTAACAGGCAAGTTTTCTTCTTCTTAGTCTTTTATATTAGAGGTGGGTCCCTCCACCCCACACCTTGGAGAACTAGACACCAAAAGAGGAATCCCTCGTCCTTTAATCTGTAAACAGTGTGTGAGAAGTGGTGTGAGCCGTTCTTCAGCAACCCCTCACAAAATAAATCCCTGACACTCACTCTAAAATCAACCTGCAACAATTTATTTATCTAGCAGTGAGCAAATTAACTATTAACAAACCGAATAAATCCCTTCTAACTATTAACCTGAATAAAACAAGATTGTAATGGTCTGCTGTTCAAATAAAAACAAATCCCATTCATTAATAAAATATAGAGTTTTAGCATCCTATAAATTACAACCAGGTTTTGTGTCTTTCTAGAATATTCTGAGCTTTCTCTGTGGATTCTTCTGTCTGGAGCTTCCTCCTTCTTTGATACCTTTGCTATCGAGATGGTGATTTGTGAGCTGGGGCAGGGGGCAACTGTTCTCTCCTCTTTATCCCACTGCCTTCTTCTTTCATATCTGTGATGAATATCAATATCCATCACTGAATCCCCCCACTATCAACATCCTGGGAACATCCTGGAGATTACCAACACTGAATCCCCCCACTATCAACATCCTGGGAACATCCTGGAGGTTACCATCACTGAATCCCCCCATTATCAGCATCCTGGGGGTTACCGTCACTAAATCCCCCCCACTGTCAAAATCCTGGGGGTTACCATTGACCAGAAACTGAACTGGGACCCAGCCATATAAATACTGTGGCTCCCAAAGCAGGTCAGAGGCTGGGAATCCTGCGGAGAGTAACTCACCTCCTGACTCCCCCCAAAGCCTGTCCACCATCTACAAGGACACAAGTCAGGAATGTGATGGAATACTCCCCACTTGCTTGGATTGGAGCGGCTCCAACAACACTCGAGAAGCTCAACACCATCCAGGACAAAGCAGCCCCACTTGATTGGCACACATCGACAGTCACTCCCTCCACCACTGACGCTCAGTAGCAGCCGTGTGTACTATCTACAAGATGCATTGCAGTAACTCTCCAAAACTCCTTACACTTTCCAAACCCACAATCACTTCCATCTAGAAGGATAAGGGTAGCAGATAAATGGGAACACCAGCACCTCCAAGGCACTCACCATCCCAGCTTGGAAATATATCACCGTTCCTTCCAAGTCACTGGGTAAAAATTCTGAAATTCCCTCCCTAACAGCATTGTGGGCCAACCCACAGCACAGGGACTGCAGCGATTCAAGAAGGCAGCTCACCCCCACCTTCTCAAGGGGCAACTAGGGATGGGCAATAAATACTGGCCCAGCCAGCAACACCCTCGTCTCACACAAATGATTTTTAAAAAAATTCCCACACTATGATTGGTCCTACATTGTCAAAACTATCAGATTTAAATTTAATAGGTTCTTGGTGCTTGATTCAAACTGTTGGCTTGGTAACACCGCTGCTGCCTTTTGATAAATTGTTTCGGTTTGGGTTCTCTGTGTACCACCTTTTAAAGGGACCATGCTATACTTTCCTGCCCTAACATTTTACAGACTCCAATCTAAAATGACTCTACCCAACCTCTCAGCTGTAGACAATCCCCTGGCATCGAGGGTGACTCGCTCCCACATGGACAATGAGTGTTTGAGGAGTCAGATTCGGAAAGTGGAGAGGAAGGTTGATCCTTTATTACAATAAGAGGTGAATATTAAAGTGATACGTTAAGCTTCAGTTACATGGGGATTTGGTGAAACCTCAAATTTTCTGTGCAAATTTCCTCTCCTTATCTAAAAATGGATTTGCTTTGATTTATTTTGTCACCTGCATTGGGATACGGTGAAAAGTATTGTTTCTTGTGCCCTCTACAGACAAAGCATACAGTTCATAGAGTACACAGGGGAGAAGGAAAGGAGGGAGTGCAGAATGTAGTGTTATAATCAAAGAAGTGGGTTTAAATTAGCATTGCAGTGAAGTTTTCACAGTAACCCCACTGCAATGTTAATGTAAACCCACTTATAATCCAATGAATAAAATTTAAAACATTAAACTTTCAGAACAAAGAACAAAGTAAAGTCCAGCACAGGAACAGGCCCTTTGGCCCCTCCAAGCCTGTACTGATCATGATGCCCAAACTAAACTAAAATAAACTTTCTGTCCTTGGTCCATATCCCTCCATTCCCTCCCTATACATGTCCCCTCTTAAATGTTGCTAATGTGCCTGCTTCCACCACCTCCTCTGGCAGCACGTTCTAGATACCCATCACTCTCTGTGTGAAAGCCCCCCTCCCCCTCCAACACATCTCTCTTAAACTCTCCCCCTATCACTTTGAACCTGTGCCTCCCTCCCCTCACCATGTAATTGACACTTCCACCCTGGGGGGAAAAGCCTCTGATTATCCATCCTGTCTGTGCCCCTCATCATTTTTTAGACCAGGTCTCCCCCCAGCCTCCGTCTTTCCAGTGAAAACAATCCTAATTTATCCAACCTCTCCTCATCGCCAACACCCTCGAGACCAGGCAGCATCTGGTGAACCTTCTCTGCACTCTCTCCAAAGCTTCCACATCCTTCTGTTGTGGGGTGACCAGAACTGTACAAAATACTCCAAATGTGGCCTAACCAAAGTTTTATATTGCTGCAACATGATTTCCCAACTCTTGTACTCAATGCCCCGGTTGATGAAGCATGCTGCAAGCCTTCCTAAACACCTTGGCCATCTGTGTTGCCACTTTTAGGGAACCGTGGAGCTGTACGTTAATGTTCCTCAGGGTTCTGTCATTTACAGTATAATTCACACCTAAATGCATCACCTCGCATTTGTCCGGATTAAACTCCATCAGCCATTTCTGTGCCCAAGTCTCCAATCTATCCGTATCCTGTTGCATCCTCTGACAATGCCCAGCACCATCAGCAACTCCACCAATCTTCTGCAAACTTACTAATCAGACAACCCACATTTTCCTCCAGATCATTTATAAATAACTCAAACAACAGAGGTCCCAGCCTGATCCCTGCGGAACAGCCCTAGCTACAGATCTCCAGTCTGAAAACCATCCACTGCTACTCTCTGTCTTCTATAACTAAGCCAGTTCTGTATCTATCTACCAGCTCACCCGAATCCCATATGATTTTAATTTTTATATCAGCCTGCCATGTGGGACCTTGTCAAACACTGTATTAAAGTCCATATAAACTGCATCCACCGCCCTTCCCTCATCAATTATCTTTGTCACCTCTTCAAAAACTTCAATCTAGTGAGACATGTACTTTCCCCCTACAAACCATGATGCCTGTCACTAACTGGCCCATTTTCCCCTAAGTGTGCATATATCCTGTCCCTCAGTATCTTCTCCAAAGCTTCCCCATCATTGACATCCGATTCACCGCCCTCTAATTCCCGGGATTATCCCTGCTTCTTTTCTTGAACAAGGAACAACACTGGTTATTCTCAGGTCCTCTGGAAGCTCTCTGTGGTCAGAGAGGAGGTGAAGATATTTGTTAAGGCTCCAGCTATTTCTCCCCTTGCCTTCCGTAGTAACCTGGGATGGATCCCATCTGACCCTGGGGATTTGTCTACCTTAATGCAATTTAGGATACTCAACTCTTACTCCTTTGATATATTGACATTCTCTAGAATGTTCACACACCTGTAAAAATTGGTGAGAATCATAGACAAGTTTCCTTACTTTCTGAGAAAGTAGAGGCATCGTGGATTCATCAATATTGCGAGTTGAGTTTGTGAAGTTGGAAAGTGATGTTTGTAAAGATGTAAAAAAATGTAAAAAGCTGGAGGGGTAAATATCTGTGTGGTTTCTTTAAAAGCTGATGTTTTGATCCAATGCAGGAGGTTTAAAATGCAAAGTACACACAGAGGCCCAGACTGAAATATTTATATCAAAAAGTCAAGCATCATTTAGACATTTGAATGTGTGAACAATTGAAAGCAGACACTCAGCTACCAAGAACCTATTAGATTTGTATTTGATGAAATTGACAACAGCAGACCAATCCAATTATAGGAAAATTGATAGGTCATCACAAGTATAAGAGAGAATGCAAGGGGGAAAATTCAGGAATAGCAACTGCCACCTCTCATGTCTCGAGAGGGAGAGAACAAATGGCAGTTGTCAAGAGCTAAAAGTTCTCAGCTGTCCACCTGAACAACTTTATAAATCCCTTAAGAGAACGCATCATCTAACCAGCGGCAGATATCAGATCAAAAAGAACCCAAAGAGAAAAAATGCTGGAAAACCTCAACAGGCCTGGCAGCATCTGTAAAGAGAGAAAAGAGCTGATATTTTGAATCCAGCTGACCCTTTGTCATGCTGAGATTTTCTCTTTTGGTTTCAGATTTCCAGCATCCAGAGTAATTTGCTTAAATCAAAATGAACTTTTTAAGAAATCAACCAGAAAACTTCAGAAGATTCCAAAAGACACACAACCTGGTTGTATATTTTCTGAGAGTGATTAAATTCTGTTATTAGATTTTTGCTTAATGAATGAATATTGTTTTTATTTGAACAGCATTCCAATTGAATCGTATTTTATTCGGTCTGTTACTTGTTTAGTTAAAGTTCTCGGTTGGTCACATAAATAAATTGGTAAGTGTTCATTTTAAAATGAGTAGGGGGGGTATTTCTGTTAGTTACCCACTAAATATTACTGATGGATAGTTCACATCTTCCCACACACTTAACAGATTACGAGGTGAGGGATTGCTCTTTGGGGCATTCAGCATCTCAAAAGGGGGACAACCTTCAGGCCATAACAAAGCTTCTTGTGGTTCTTGGGCAGAGCAGGAGCCCATACCAAGCTGTGATACAACCAGAAAGAATGCTTTCTATGGTGCATCTGTAAAAGTTGGTGAGAGTCGTAGCGAACATGCTAAATTTCCTTAGTCTTCTGAGAAAGAGGAATTCATCAGTCTCTGACACTGAGTCATATCTCAAGGATATCAGAAAGGATTATTTAATAATAATTTTATTGCTCAATAAATACAACTTGTAATGATTACAGCTGAATTAACACGGTTAAACATTGTGAGATTGTTCGCAGCGAGGTTACCAAGATGTTCAGTGTGGATCCCTGAGGATGTAGTCAGAGATAGACAACTAGAAGCTCAGTCAAAGAGATCAGTTTGAGGAAGTCTTGAAGCAGCAGTGACTGAGAGAGACGTGGAGAGGTTTAGGGAGGGAATTCCAGAGCTTAGGGCACTCCTCCAGGTAACTGAAGGCACAGCTGCCAATGGTGGAGCGATAGAAATGGGAGGATGCCGAGAGGCCAGAATTGGAGAAACACAGAGATCTCAGAGAGTCTTGGGAGGTTACAGAGATAGGGAGGGGGTGTAGGGGGGGGCTGGAGGAGGTTACAGAGATTGGGAGAGGTGTGGGGGGCTGGAGGAGGTTACAGAGATTGGGAGAGGGTGTGGGGGGCTGGAGGAGGTTACAGAGATTAGGGAGGAGAGTTGGGGGGGGCTGGAGGAGGTTACAGAGATTGGGAGAGGTGTAGGGGCTGGAGGAGGTTTAAGAGATAGGGAGGGGTGTAGGGGTGGAGGAGGACTCAGAGATTGGGAGGGTTGTAGGGACTGGAGGAGGTTACAGAGATTGGGAGGGTTGTAGGGGCTGGAGGAGGTTACAGAGATAGGGAGAGTTGTAGGGACTGGAGGAGGTTACAGAGATAGGGAGGGTTGTAGGGGCTGGAGGAGGTTACAGAGATAGGGAGGGTTGTAGGGGCTGGAGGAGGTTACAGAGATAGGGAGGGTTGTAGGGGCTGGAGGAGGTTACAGAGATAGGGAGGGTTGTAGGGACTGGAGGAGGTTACAGAGATAGGGAGGGTTGTAGGGCTGGAGGAGGTTACAGAGATAGGGATGGGGTGTAGGGGCTGGAGGAGGTTACAAAGATAGGAAGGGGTGGTAGGGGGCTGGAGGAGGTACAGAGATAGGAATGGGTTAGTGGGGGGGCTGGAGGGAGGTTACAGAGATAGGGAGGGGTGTAGGGGGACTGGAGGAGGTTACAGAGATTGGGAGGGGGTGTAAGGGCTGAGGAGGTTACAGAGATAGGGAGGGGGTGTAGGGGCTGGAGGAGGTTATAGAGATAGGGAGGGGTGTAGGGGCTGGAGGAGGTTCAGAGATAGGGAGGGGTGTAGGCTGGAGGAGGTTACAGAGATAGGGAGGGGTGTAGGGGGACTGGAGAAAGGTTACAGAGATAGGGAGGGTTGTAGGAGCTGGAGGAGGTTACAGAGACAGGGAGGGTTGTAGGGGCTGGAGAGGTTACAGAGATAGGGAGGGTTGTAGGACTGGAGGAGGTACAGAGATAGGGAGGGGTGTAGGGACTGGAGGAGGTTACAGAATAGGGAGGGGTGTAGGGGCTGGAAGAGGTTACAGAGATAGGGAGAGGGTGTAGGGACTGGATGAGGTTACAGAGATAGGGGGGGGCTGTAAGGGACTGGAGGAGGTTACAGAGAAGGGTGGGGGTGTAGGGGCTGAGGAAGGTTACAGAGATAGTCAGGGGTGTAGGGGATGAGGAGGTTACAAAGATAGGAAGGGGGTGTAGGGGCTGAAGGCGGTTACAGAGATAGGGGGGGTATGGGGGCTGGAGGACGCTTACAGAGATAGGAAGGGGGTGTAGGGACGAAGGAGTTACAGGATTGGAGATGGTGTAAGGGCTGGAGAGGTTACGAGATAGGGAGGGGTGTAGGGGCTGGAGGTGGTTATAGAGATAGGGAGGGAGCGTAGGTGGAGGAGATTATAGAGAAGGGAGGGGGTGTGGCTGGAGGAGGTTACAGAGATTGGGAGGGTGTAGGGAGCTGGAGAAGGTTACAGAGATAGGAGTGGTATAAGACTGGAGGAGGTTACAGAGACAGGGAGGGGTGTAGGGGCTGGGAGGTTACAGAGATAGGGAGGGATGTAGGGGCTGGAGGAGTTACAGAGATAGGGAGGGGTGTAGGGGCTGGGAGGTTACAGAGATAGGGAGAGGGGTAAGGGCTGGAGGAGTACAGAGATAGGGAGAGTGTGTAGGGGCTGGAGGAGGTTACAGAGATAGGGAGGGGTGTAGGGACTTGGGGGGTTACGAGATAGGGGTGGTGTAGGGTCTGGAGAGGTTACAGAGATAGGCAGGGGTGTAGGGGCTGGAGGAGGTTACAAGATAGAAGGTTGTAGGGGCTGGGGAGGTTACAGAGATAGGAAGGGGGTAGGGGCTGGAGGACGTTCAGAGATTGGGAGGGTTGTAGGGGGACTGGAGGAGGTTACAGAGATTGGGAAGGGGTGTAAGGGGCTGGAGGAGGTTACAGAGATAGGGAGGGGTGTAGGGGCCTGGAGGAGGTTACAAGATAGGGAGGATCGTAGGGGTTGGAGGAGATTATAGAGATAGGGAGGGGGTTTCGGGCTGGAGGGTTACAGAGATTGGAGGGGTGTAGGGAGCTGGAGAAGGTTACAGAGATGGGAGGGGGTATAAGACTGGAGGAGGTTACAGAGACGGAGAGAGTGTAGGGGTTGGCAGGAGGTTATAGAGATAGGGAGGGGGTGTAGGGTCTGGAGGAGGTTACAGAGATAGGAGGGGGTGTAGGGGCTGGAGAGGTTACAGAGATAGGGAGGGGGTGTAGGGTTGGAGGAGATTATAGAGATAGGGAGGGGGTGTAGGGGGCTGAGGAGGTTACGAGATAGGGAGGGGGTGTAGGGCCTGGAGGAGGTTACAGATAGGGAGGTGGTGTGGGTCTGGAGGAGATTATAGAGATAGGGCGAGGGGTAGGGGCTGGAGAGGGTTACAGGGCTAGGAGGGGTGTGTAGGGGGGCTGGAGGAGGGTTACAGAGATAGGGAGATAGAGATTGGAAAAGGGACATGTGTTGGATGTGGGTCAGTGAGCACTGCGAGGGTGTGAGGGGACATGGATTGGGGGGCAGAGTTTGGGCTGAAGTTTGGAGGGTAGGAGGTCAGCTGGAGTGAGTTAGAACAGTCGAGTGTAGTGCTAACCATGGATTTGGGTGAGGGTTGAGTTTGTGGTGAACCGAGGCAGGATGAGGTGACTGAGGTTATATTTGGAGTTGTTAGCAACGGGGCCCAAACTCATCTGATGCCAGGAGAGGGTCTACCAGCAGGGTGAAGGCTGGGACCATGCATCGGGCGTGTGGGTGAGACTGAGGACAATTGTATCTCCACCACCCATCCCTCCTTCCCCCGCATCCTCCCAATACTCTGTCCCCTCCAACCAGCACCCTGTCAGAGTGAGCATAGTTCCAGGAGTGGGGGAATAGGTCTGGGAGAGCGGATATGCGTCTGAGAGAGTAGATATGGGTCTGAGAGAGCGGATATGGGTCTGAGAGAGCGGATATGGGTCTGAGAGAGCAGATATGGGTCTGAGAGAGTAGATATGGGTCTGAGAGAGTGGGAATAGGTCTGAAAGCGGATATGGGTCTGAGAGCGGATATGGGTCTGAGAGAGCAGATATGGGTCTGAGAGCGGATATGGGTCTGAAAGCGGATGTGGGTCAGAACGAATATGGGTCTGAGAGAGCAGATATAGGTCTGCGAGAGTGGATATGGGCCTGGCTCGCACTCTGAGCAGGGAGGACTCCTAGTATCTGGCCACGTTGAGGTGAACTCTCCGGAAGCAGAGGCCCACGCTGGAGCAGAGTGGGCTAATGATGATGTCCGTCAGGCTGTAGCACACTTTCTGACAGGTAGGCCGGCAGAGAAGACCTATCCTCACGCAGGGTATCAAACACCTGGGAGCAAGACACAGCAACGTGAGCCAAGGCCCAGTGTCAAACCTGCACCCAGCCTCCGATTCCCCAAACCCAGCTCCCCACACAAACACCATCTCTTCAGAAATACCTCCACCTCCCAATCACTAGACTACACACACACACACCTTCAACTACCAACCAGAATCCTCACCTCTTCCCCTAGTGTCTCTGCACTGTGGGGCCCTTCCCCTGGTGTCTCTGCACCGTGGAGCCCTTCCCCAGTGTCCCTGCACCGTGGGGCCCTTCCCCTGGTGTCCCTGCACCGTGGGGCCCTTCCCCTGGTGTCCCTGCACCATGGGGCCCTTCCCCTGGTGTCCCTGCACTGTGGGGCCCTTTCCCTGGTGTCCCTGCACCGTGGGGCCCTTCTCCTGGTGTCCCTGCACCATGAGGCCCTTCCCCAGGTGTCCCTGCTCGTGGGGCCCTTCCCCTGGTGTCCCTGCACTGTGGGGCCCTTCCCCTGGTGTCCCTGCACCGTGGGGGTTTTTCACACTGACCAGATGTGTAGGCAGGTGACGAGTGAAAATAGACATCCAGTGAGGATAGAAGCGGGAACGGCAAAGAGCAGCGAGATGATCCGATAACTCCAGAGTTTGCAAATCTCAAAGGAGATGTGACTCCCGGCCCAGACCTTGTCGAAACTGTGGATGCCGGCCGGTTCTGCAAGGACCTCAGGAAAATCCACCTGCAACAAAGATGGAGACACTCCCAAATCCAGTGTTCCCAGTGCACACTCCCAGATCCAGTGTTCCCAGTGCCCTTTCCCAGATCCAGTGTTCCCAGTGCACACTCCCAGATCTAGTGTTTGATGTGCGTACTCCCAGATCCAGTGTTCCCAGTGCACAGTCTCAGATCCAGTGTTCCCAGTGCCCATTCCCAGATCCAGTGTTCCCAGTGCCCATTCCCAGATCCAGTGTTCCCAGTGCATACTCCCAGATCCAGTGTTCCCAGTGCCCATTCCCAGATCCAGTGTTCCCAGTGCATACTCCCAGATCCAGTGTTCCCAGTGCCCCCTCCCAGATTCAGTGTTTGCACTGCACACTCCAAAATCCAGCATTCGCAGTACACATTCCAGACCCAGTGTGGCCATTCGGCCCTTCGAGCCTGCTCCCCCATTCATTTTGATCATGGCTGATCATCAAATTCAATATCCCGATCCCCCCCTTCCCCCCCATATCCCTCGATCCCTTTAGCCCCAAGAGTGATATCTAATTTCTTCCTGAAATCACACGTTTTGGCCTCAACTACTTTCTGTGGGAGTGAATTCCACACATTCCCCACCCTCTGGGTGAAGAAATTTCTCCTCACCTCAGTTCTAAAAGGTTTTTCCCTTATCCTCAAACTCTGACCCCTGGTTCTGGACTCCCCCCACCATCGGGAACATTCTTTCTGAATCTACCCTGTCCAATCCTGTTGGAATTTTATAAGTTTCTATCAGATCCCCTCTCACTCTTCTAAACTCCAGTGAATATAATCCTAACCCACTCAGTCTCTCCTCATGTGACAGACCTGCCATCCCAGGAATCAGCCTGGTAAACCTTCGCTGTGCTCCCTCTATAACAAGGACATCCTTCCTCAGATAAGGAGACCAAAACTACACACAATACTCCAGGTGTGGCCTCACCAACGCCCTGTACAATTGCAGTAAAACATCCCCATCCCTATACTCAAATCCTCTCACTGTGAAGGCCAACATACCATTTCCCTTCTTTACTGCCTGCTGTACCTGCGCGCTTACTCTCAGTGTCTGATACACGAGGACTCCAAGGTCTCGCTGAGTATCCCCTTCTCTCAATTTAAACCCATTCAAGTAATAATCTCTCTTCCTATTATTGCTCACAAAATGGATAACCTCACATCTATCCACATTATACTGCATCCGCCATGTAGATTCCCACACACTCAGCCTCATTCCTTATACAGATCCCGGCTTAGATCCCTATGGATCCCAGCTGTGATCCCTCACTGCTCCAACATGTGATCCGTACAGAATCCAGGTGTGATCCTACTCATTCCCAGGCAGGATCCACAGAGTGATCCCACGCAGAGACAAGCCCCCTGACCCCCCCAAGGTCTGACATTCAGGGTGCCAGGGTCACTGACTCTCCTCGCCAGCTGTTCATCCCAGTGTACCCGTCCTCCTCACCACCTCCTGCGCGCCAGCCTCAACGACCCCCCCCCAATCCCCGTGTGTCCTCCTCGCTATCCCCCCCATGGCAGCCTCACCCCCTGTGTGTCCTCCTCATCACCCCCCACCCACAAATGCCAGCCTCAGGCCCTCCCCTACCCGTGCCAGCTCCATTCCCACACTGCTCCTTGAGTTATAGAGCGAAAGACCATTCAGCCCATCAAAACCACTCAGATCTCCCAATGTGGGGGGGGAGGTAGTGCTCCCCCCGAACTCTCCTTCCTCCCCCCCCACCCCCAATAATCCTTCTGAAGCCTGGTGCTGAAGTGCCAGAGTTTGCCGAGCTTGCTGCAATACCTTGAGGTGCTTGTTCATCCCCCCTGGGTCACGGTTCTCCTGGGGAGGGACGTCGCTGGGTGGAGGAGGCTCGGGGCTCAGCTCCCCACTGGGTTCAGGCTCAGTAATCCGTCCCTCCAGATCCACCATGGTGTAATCCTCATTATTCATAACCTGTGGACAGGAGCTGGACCCTTCCAAATGTGTCGCTGCGAATCAACTTAGTCCAACTAATTCTCCCTCCCCGACACTCTCTTGCTTTCTCTGTCCCTCTCTGTCTCTCTCACACTCTGTTGCTCTCAGTTTCTCTCCCTCGGTCCTTCTGTCTCTCTGTCTCTCTCTAACCTTGTGTCCCTATCTCTCTCTCTTTTTTCTCTATCCTTGTGTCTCTATCTCTCTTTTTCTTTCTCTGTTCTTGTGTCTCTATCTCTCTCTTTCTCTCCCTGTCTCCTTCCCTGTCCCTCTCTCTCTCTCTCTCTCCGTCCCCCACCCCCCCTCTCTCTCTCTCTCTCTCTCTCTCATGGAATGAAGTTGTTCTATTCTGAGACTTGGACGCAATCCTTCCCACCGTTTCGCTGACACAGGGAGGCCAGGAGCGCAGCTATAATCATTTAAAGAGCCCAGACTGCCCTCCACCCCCCCCCCCCCCCACCCCCCCCCCCCTTCACACTCTCTCCACTGGCTACAAGCTAGAATTCAAAATGGGGACAAAATGGAAATGGTCGAGAGCTTCAAATTTTTCGGTGTCCAGATCACTAACAACCTGTCCTCGATCCCCCCCCACGCCGACACTATTGTTAAGAAAGCCCCACCAACACCTCTACTTTCTCAGAAGATTAAGGAAATTTGGCGTGTCCGCTACGACTCTCACCAACTTTTACAGATGCCCCATGGAAAGCATCCTTTCTGGTTGTATCACAGCTTGGTCTGGGCTCCTGCTCTGCCCAAGACCCGCAAGGAACTACAAAGGGTCGTGAATGTAGCCCAATCCACTCAATCAGCCTCCCATTCATTGACTCTGTCTACACTTCCCGCTGCCTCGGGAAAAGCGGCCAACATAATTAAGGACCCCACACACCCCGGACATTCTCCCTTCCACCTTCTTTCGTCGGGAAAAAGACACAAAAGTCTGAGGTCACGTACCGACCGACTCAAGAACAGCTTCTTCCCTGCTGCTTTTGAATGGACCCACCTCACATTAAGTTGATCTTTCTCTACACCCCTCACTGTGACTGTAACACTACATTCTGCACTCTCTCCTTTCCTTCTCTATGAATGGTATGCTTTGTCTGCATAGTGAGCAAGAAACAATATTTTTCACCGTATACTAATATATATACCAATAATAAATCAAATCAAAATTGAATCAATCCAGAATTTAGGGAGCTAGGAAGTAGATTTAAAGTCAGGAGACAGTAATTGCAGAATCCCTACATTGCAGAAAGAGGCCATTCTGCCCATCGAGTCTTCACCTGTTTGTGCATCGTCATCGATGAGGATTTCGACACCTTTTTGGGACTGGTTGCAGTGTGTCCGAAGATCAGGCCAACTCAGGTACAAAATGTCCTGGTACATATCAGACAGACTTGTGTAGACACTGTCGTTGTTGTGCTGGTGGCTCTGGATATGTGCAGTTCGCGTTTAAGTTGTGCTTCAGCAATACACCTTCGCTTCATGAGCTTGACAGCCTTTGTGGATGGGGCAGTGCCAGGGAGGGCAGTTTTGTGCCAGTGTTTCCCAGATGGTCGTGGCAATGTCAAGCGACTTCGGGGAGACCTTGAGTGTGTCTCTGAGACATTTCTGCCCTCGATGCGAGCATCTTCCAGCAGAGAGTTCCCCAAAAAGGAGCTGCTTGGGAATGCGCTGGTCTGACATACGGATGACATAACCTGCCCACCGGGTCTGTGCTCCCATCAGCAGATGGTAGACTTGCTCGAGAGAGAACTTCAGTGTCTGGTACTTTGTCTTGCCATCTGATGTGTAATATTTTGCAAAGACAAGTCATGTGGAAATGATTGAGCTGTCTTGCATGCCTTCGATATACAGCCCGTGTTTCACAGGGTAGTGAGTATGGCGGTGCTGTCGACCTTCAGTTTTGTTGCTGGGCTGATTCCTTGACGTTCCCGTACAGTGGAGCACAGTCTACCGAAAGCAGAACTTGGCTTTGATATTCTGCAGTTAACTTCTGTATCAATAGTCACTGCTTGGGAGAAGGTGCTGCCAAGCTAAATGAACTGGTCCACTGCCTGTAGTTTCTGCCCTTTAATTATGGGTTCTGTATATGCTGCATGAGGAGCAGGCTGGTACATGACCTCGGTCTTTTTAATATTGGTGGTGAGTCCAAAGTTGTCACAAGCCGTGGAAAATTTGTCCATGCAGACTTGTATCTCTGGCTCTGAGCCAGTATGAAGAGATGCCGGCGTTGGACTGGAGCAAACACAGTAAGAAGTCCAACAACATCAGGTTTAAATCCAACCGATTTATTTGATAGCTTGTGAGTTTACTATCAAATAAATCGGTTGGACTTAAACCTGGTGTTGTCAGACTTCTTTCTGAGCCAGCATACAGGGTGCAGTCATCGGCAAAGAGCAAATCTGTCAGAACAGCCTCCTTCACTTTGGGAATAGCTTGAAGTCTCCTCAGATTGAAAAGCTTCCTATCCACTCTGTACTTGAGGCTGATTCCAGCAACGCTGTCCTGGAAGGTATCATTCAGCTTGGCAGTAAACATCTTGCTGAACAGTGTGGGTGTGAGCACACAGCCCTGTTTGACGCCTTGGTGAGTGGGAATGCCTCAAAGGATTCTCCGCCATCCAATGCCATCATGAAACTGGCGTACCATCTGAATGAATTTGGGGGGGGCAGCGGAACTTTGACATGATCCTCTACAGGCCTTGTTGGCTGACAGTGCCGAAGGCTTTCACGAGGTCAGCAAAGATTGTGTCGAGCTCGCGATTCTGCTCCTAACGCTTCTCCCGAAGTTGACGCGCAGCAAGAATCAAAGAACAAAGAACAAAGAACGAAACAGCACAGGAAACAGGCCCTTTGGCCCAACGAGCCTGCGCCGCCACCCCGATGTTCCCATCTCTACCCGCGATCCCTGTCCATGTTTATAGATCAGTGGATTTAAAACCAAATTTGAGACAATTTAGGGAGAATTTGTTTTGCCAATTAGCCTAAGAGCACATCTTTGGGATGTGGGAGGAAACTGGAGCACCCGGAGAAAACACACGCAAGCACGGGGAGAATGCGCAAACTCCCACAGACACAGGCCCAAATCCATGTATCTGCACAGCACAGCGATAGTCACTGAGCTGTCGTGTTGCCATCAACTGGTCCAGGTCAAGCGTACACCAATGACGTGAAGCACAAGGATACTCTCGAAAAAGGTCCAAGAGCAGCCCTCTTACGACCCATCGCGTGTATGTCCCTCATTAGACAAGGTGGACCAAAGCACCTTTAGGATAAAAACAAGTACATCAATATCATCATCTATTTACACACTTCCCAGGGACTCCCAAGGCTCATGATCCCTATTTTAAGTCAGTTTTCTATACCCTTCCATTCCCATTCTGTTCATGTGCCCATCTAAGTATTTCTTAAATAACTCCAGAGTACCTGCCTCCACCACTTTACTTGGCAGCGCATTCCATACCCCCACCACCCTCTGTGTGAAAAAACTCCTCTAGCATCCAAATTATACCCTACCCCCCTCACCCTAAGCCCGTGACCCCTCGTGCTATTTGAGTCCATCCTAGGAAAAAGCTTAGGCCTGTTTACTCTATCTATCCCCTTCAAAATCTTGTACACCTCTATCAGATCTCCTCTAAGTCTACTTCTTTCTAAGGAAAACAGTCCCAATTTGCCTAATCTCTCCTCGTAACTCAGACCTTCCATACCAGGCAGCATCCTGGTAAACCTCCTCTGCAGTCTCTCCAGAGTCTCCATGTCCTTCTGGTAGCAAGGCGACCAGAACTGGACGCAGTATTCCAAATGAGGTCTAACCAGCATTTTATACAACTGCAACATTAAAGGCCAGCTCTTGTACTCTATACCCCTTCCTATAAAGGCTAGCATACCATATGCTTTCTCCACAACCTTCTCCACTTGCTCTGCCACCTTCAGAGACTTGTGCACCTGCACCCCCAGGTCCCTCTGCGTTTCTATACTCTTAATAGGTCTACCCTTTATCATATACCTGCCCCCTACATTCTTTCTCTCAAAATGCATCACCTCACATTTATTGGGATTAAATTCCATCTGCTATCTGTCTGCCCAAGCTACCAGCCTATCTATGTCCTGCTGCATCGCCTGACAATGCTCCTCACTATCCGCAAGTCCAGCCATCTTTGTATCGTCTGCAAACTTGCTGATCACTCCACTTACTCCCTCTTCCAAGTCATTTATCTATATTACAAATAGAAGAGGTCCCAGTACCGAGCCCTGCGGCACACCACTAGTGACCGACCTCCAGCTATAGAAACACCCTTCCACTATTACTCTCTGTCTCCTATTACCAAGCCAGTTACTTATCCATCTAGCTACCTGTCCTTGTATCCCATGAGCCTTGACCTTCTCAACTAACCTCGCATGAGGGACTTTGTCAAACGTCTTACTGAAATCCATATAGACGACACCAACGGCTCGCCCTTCGTCCACCGTTTTCATCACCTCCTCAAAAAATTCTACCGGATTTGTAAGGCACGATCTCCCCTTAACAAAGCCATGCTGCGTATCCCTAATCAGATCATAACGCTCTAAGTGCCTATACATCCTATCTCTAAGAATCCCCTCCAACAGCTTCCCTACCACTGACGTCAAATCATGTCAGTGGTCCCACGATCTTTGCGGAAGCCACACTCTGGAAGCAGGCCCAGCTCCAGGTGAGTGACCAAACGATTTAGCAGGACTCTCGTGAGGGTTTTTCCTGCACCTACCACAATCCCGCACAGTCCCTTTCCCACCTTAACCCCCGAATTTACTCTAGCTAGTCCCCCCACCCCAGCACTAGGTTAAATTCAGCGTGGCCAATCAGTGTAACCCGCACATCTTTGGAGTGTGGGAGGAAACCACAGCATCCGGAAGAAACCCACAGAGACATGGGGAGAACACGCAGACTCCGCACAGACAGTGACCCAAGCTGGGGATCGAACCCGGTCCCTATCTCTATAACCTCCTCCAACCCCTACACCCCCTCCCTATCTCTATAACCTCCTCCAACCCCTACACCCCCTCCCTATCTCTGTAACCTCCTCCAGCCCCTACACCCCCTCCTATCTCTGCAATCTCCTCCAGCCCCTACACCCCCTCCCTATCTCTGTAACCTCCTCCAGCCCCCTACACCCCCTCCCTATCTCTGTAACCTCCTCCAGCCCTACACCCCCTCCCTATCTCTGTAACCTCCTCAGCCCCTTGCCTCCCTCCCTATCTCTGTAACCCTCCACCCCTACAACCCCTCCCTATCTCTGTAACCTCCTCCAGCCCCTACCACCTCCCCCTATCTCTGTAACCTCCTCCAGCCCCCCCTCACCCCCACCTATCTCTGTAACCTCCTCCAGCCCCTACACTCTCTCCCTATCTCTGTAACCTCCTCCAGCCCCCTACACCCCTCCCTATCTCTGCTAACCTCCTCCAGCCCCCTACACCCCCTCCCTATCTCTGTAACCTCCTCCAGCCCCCTACACCCCCTCCCTATCTCGTAACCTCCTCCAGCCCCTACACCCCTCCCTATCTCTGTAACCTCCTCCAGCCCCTACACCCCTCCCTATCTCTGTAACCTCCTCCAGCCCCTACCACCCCCTCCCTATCTCTGTAACCTCCTCCAGCCCCTACACCCCTCCTATCTCTGTAACCTCCTCCAGCCCCCTACACCCCTCCCTATCTCTGTAACTCCTCCAGCCCCTACACCCCCTCCCTATCTCTGTAACCTCCTCCAGCCCCTACACCCCTCCCTATCTCTGTAGCCTCCTCCAGCTCCTACACTCCCTCCCTATCTCTGTAACCTCCTCCAGCTCCTACACCCCCTCCCTATCTCTGTAACCTCCTCCAGCCCCTACACCCCCTCCCTATCTCTGTAACCTCCTCCAGCCCCTACACCCCCTCCCTATCTCTGTAACCTCCTCCAGCCCCTACACTCCCTCCCTATCTCTGTAACCTCCTCCAGCCCCTACACCCCCTCCCTATCTCTGTAACCTCCTCCGCCCCACACTCCCTCCCTATCTCTGTAAACTCCTCCAGCCCCCCCTTCACCCCCGACCTATCTCTGTAACCTCCTCCAGCCCCTACACCCTCCCTATCTCTGTAACTCCTCCAGCCCCTACACCCATCCCTATCTCTGTAACCTCCTCCAGCCCCTACACCCCCTCCCTATCTCTGTAACCTCCTCCAGCCCCTACACCCCCTCCCTATCTCTGTAACCTCCTCCAGCCCCTACACCCCCTCCCTATCTCTGTAACCTCCTCCAGCCCCTACACACCCTCCCTATCTCTGTAACCTCCTCCAGTCCCTACACCCCCTCCCTATCTCTGTAACCTCCTCCAGCCCCTACACCCCTCCCTATCTCTGTAACCTCCTCCAGCCCCTACACCCCTCCCTATCTCTGTAACCTCCTCCAGCCCCCTACACCCCCTCCTATCTCTGTAACCTCCTCCAGTCCCTACACCCCCTCCCTATCTCTGTAACCTCCCTCCAGCCCCCTACACCCCCTCCCTATCTCTGTAACTCCTCCAGCCCCCTACACTCCCTCCTTATCTCTGTAACCTCCTTCAGCCCCTACACCCCCTCCCTATCTCTGTAACTCCCCCGAGATCTCTGCATTCCTCCAACTCCAGCCTCTCGAGCATCCCTCGATTCCCATCGCTCCGCCGTTGGTTGTGGTGCCTGAGGGGGAATTGCCCTGAGCTCAGGAATTTCCTCCCTCAACCACTCCCATGTCCTTCAAGACACCCCTTAGCATCAATCTCTACCCCGTTGTCACAGTTACACGTGTGAATAGTTGAGGTGTGTTCTGAATGTGATTCTTACTGCTCTCTCTGTTACTTGGGGATATCCTGCCCTCTGGTGTTCGGGACAGTACAGGACACAGCAGAACTGAACTGAGAGGAGATTTCAAACATTTATTTATTAGTGTCACAAGTCAGGCTTATATTAACGCTGCAATGAAATTAGAGTGAAAATCCCTTAGTCGCCACACTCCTGTTCGAGTTACACTAAGGGAGAATTTACCACGGCCAATCCACCCTAACCAGCACGACTTTCAGACTGTGGGAGGAAACCAGAACACTCGGAGGAAACCCACGCAGATACGAGGGGAATGTGCAGATTCCACACAGACAGTGACAGTGCAGAAGAGAGTTACTAAGACTTAATGGTTTGAGTTATGAGGAGAGGCCGGATAGATTGGGACTTTTTTCTCTGGAGCACAGCAGACTTGGACTGGGTGGGATATTAAAGGGTGCAGGGAGCGAGGGGGAGAGTGGGATTAGACTGGGTGGGATATTAAAGAGTGTGGGGAGTGAGGGGGAGAGTGGGATTAGACTGTGTGGGATATTAAAGGGTGTGGGGAGTGAGGGGGGAGAGTGGGATTAGACTGTGTGGGATATTAAAGGGTGCGGTGAGTGAGGGGGAGAGTGGGATTAGACTGGGTGGGATATTAAAGGGTGTGGGGAGTGAGGGGGAGAGTGGGATTAGACTGGGTGGATATTAAAGGGTGCGGGGAGTGAGGGGGAGAGTGGGATTAGACTGGGTGGGATATTAAAGGGTGCGGGGAGTGAGGGGGAGAGTGGGATTAGACTGGGTGGGATATTAAAGGGTGCGGGGAGTGAGGGGGAGAGTGGGATTAGACTGGGTGGGATATTAAAGGGTGCGGGGAGTGAGGGGGAGAGTGGGATTAGACTGGGTGGGATATTAAAGGGTGCGGGGAGTGAGGGGGAGAGTGGGATTAGACTGGGTGGGATATTAAAGGGTGCGGGGAGGGGAGAAGTGAGGGGGGAGAGTGGGATTAGACTGCGTGGGATATTAAAGGGTGCGGGGAGTGAGGGGGAGAGTGGGATTAGACTGGGTGGGATTAGACTGGGTGGGATATTAAAGGGTGCAGGGAGTGAGGGGGATTAGACTGGGTGGGATATTAAATACATTCACTGGAACATTGCTATACAATTTTCCCTGAACATTTGCCACATTTCTTCCATACATTTCCCAGAGAAAACCTCTTTCCAAATTAAGCCTCCAATTTCCTGCCTGATAGCCTCATAATTCCTCTTACTTCAGTTAAACACTTCCTTAGCTTGTCTGATCTTATCTCCCTCCAATGCTATTGTAAAGGAGATAGAATTATAGAATCATAGAACCCTACAGTGCAGAAAGAGGCCCTTCACCCATCGACTCTGCACTGAACACAATCCCACCCTGGCCTTACCCCCATATCTCTACGTATTATACCCACTAATCCCTCGAACCTAAACATCCCTGGACACTAAGGGGCAATTTCTTAACATGGCCAATCACCCTAACCCGTACATCTTTCGACTGTGGGAGAAAACCGGGGCACCCAGAGGAAACCCACGCAGACACAAGGAGAATGTGCAAACTCCACACAGACAGTGACCCCAGCTGGGAATTGAACCCTGGCCCCTGGAGTATGTGAAGAAGCTGTGCTAACCACTGTGCTACCGTGCTGAATTATGATCACTATCCCCAAAATGCTCTCTCACTGAGAGATCTGTCTGGGTTCATTTCCCAATACCAAATCGAGTACTGCCTCTCTTGTAGATTTATCCACATACTGTGTCAAGAAACCCTCCTGAACACACCTAACAAACTCCTCCCCATCCAAACTACTGACTCTAGGGAGATTCCAATCAATATTTGGGAACTTAAAATCTCCCATTACCACAACTGTTATTATTATATCTCTCCAGCGTCTGTTTCCCTATGTGCTGCCTGTTACTATTGGGTGGCCTGTAGCAAACACCTAGTAAAGTTATCGACCCCTTCCTGTTCCGAACCTCCGCCCACAGAGACTCCGTAGACTCTCCCTCCATGGTGTACATCTTTCCTGCAGGCGTGACACTATCCCTGATCAACAATGCCACTCCCACCTTCTTATACCTCCCTCCCTGTCCCTCCTGAACATCTGAAACCCGGCACTTGATGTAGCAAGTCCTGAGTGGGATATTAAAGGGTGTGGGGAGTGAGGGGGAGAGTGGGATTAGACTGGGTGGGATATTAAAGGGTGCGGGGAGTGAGTGGGAGAGTGGGATTAGACTGGGTGGGATATTAAAGGGTGCGGGGAGTGAGGGGGAGAGTGGGATTAGACTGGGTGGGATATTAAAGGGTGCGGGGAGAGAGGGTGAGAGTGGGATTAGACTGTGTGGGATATTAAAGGGAGCGGGGAGAGTGGGATTAGACTGGGTGGGATATAAAGGTGTGGGAGCGAGGGGGAGAGTGGGATTAGACTGGGTGGATATTAAAGGGTCGGGGAGTGAGGGGGGGATTAGACTGGGTGGGATATTAAAGGGTGTGGGGAGTGAGGGGGAGAGTGGGATTAGACTGGGTGGGATATTAAAGGGTGTGTGGGGATGAGGGGGAGAGTGGGATTAGACTGGGTGGGATATAAAGGTGTGGGGAGTGAGGGGGAGAGGGGATTAGATGGGTGGATATTAAAGGGGGGAGTGAGGGGAGAGTGGGTAGACGGGTGGGATATAAAGGGTGGGGGAGTGAGGGGGAGAGTGGGATTAGACTGGGTGGGATATTAAAGGGTGCGGGGAGTGAGGGGGAGAGTGGGATTAGACTGGGTGGGATATTAAAGGGTGCGGGGAGTGAGGGGGAGAGTGGGATTAGACTGGGTGGGATATTAAAGGGTGTGGGGAGTGAGGGGGAGAGTGGGATTAGACTGGGTGGGATATTAAAGGGTGCGGGGAGTGAGGGGGAGAGTGGGATTAGACTGGGTGGGATATTAAAGGGTGCGGGGAGTGAGGGGGAGAGTGGGATTAGACTGGGTGGGATATTAAAGGGTGCGGGGAGTGAGGGGAGAGTGGGATTAGACTGGGTGGGATATTAAAGGGTGCGGGGAGTGAGGGGGAGAGTGGGATTAGACTGGGTGGGATATTAAAGGGTGCGGGGAGTGAGGGGAGAGTGGATTAGACTGGGTGGGATATTAAAGGGTGCAGGAATGAGGGGAAGAGTGGGATTAGACTGGGTGGGATATTAAAGGTGCGGGGAGTGAGGGGGAGAGTGGGATTAGACTGGGTGGGATATTAAAGGGTGCGGGGAGTGAGGGGGAGAGTGGGATTAGACTGGGTGGGATATTAAAGGGTGCGGGGAGTGAGGGGGAGAGTGGGATTAGACTGGGTGGGATATTAAAGGGTGCAGGGAGTGAGGGGGAGAGTGGGATTAGACTGGGTGGGATATTAAAGGGTGCAGGGAGTGAGGGAGAGAGTGGGATTAGACGTGGGATATTAAAGGGGCGGGAGTGAAGGGAGAGTGGGATTAGACTGGTGGGATATTAAAGGGTGCGGGGAGTGAGGGAGAGAGTGGGATTAGACTGGGTGGGATATTAAAGGGTGCAGGGAGTGAGGGGTAGAGTGGGATTAGACTGGGTGGGATATTAAAGGGTGCGGGGAGTGAGGGGAGAGTGGGATTAGACTGTGTGGGATATTAAAGGGTGCGGTGAGTGAGGGGGAGAGTGGGATTAGACTGGGGGGATATTAAAGGGTGAGGGAGAGAGTGGGATTAGACTGGGTGGGATATTAAAGGGTGCAGGGAGTGAGGGGGAGAGTGGGATTAGACTTGGTGGGATATTGAAGGGTGCGGGGAGTGAGGGAGAGAGTGGAATTAGACTGGGTGGGATATTAACGGGTGCAGGGAGTGAGGGGTAGAGCAGGATTAGACTGGGTGGGATATTAAAGGGTGCGGGGAATGAGGGGGAGAGTGGGATTAGACTGGGTGGGATATTAAAGGGTGCGGGGAGTGAGGGGGAGAGTAGGATTAGACTGGGTGGGATATTAAAGGGTGAGGGGAGAGAGTGGGATTAGACTGAGTGGGATATTAAAGGGTGCAGGGAGTGAGGGGTAGAGCGGGATTAGACTGGGTGGGATATTAAAGGGTGCGGGGAGTGAGGGGGAGAGTGGGATTAGACTGTGTGGGATATTAAAGGGTGCGGTGAGTGAGGGGGAGAGTGGGATTAGACTGGGTGGGATATTAAAGGGCACGGGGAGTGAGGGGGAGAGTGGGATAGACTGGGTGGGATATTAAAGGGTGCGGGGAGTGAGGGGGAGAGTGGGATTAGACTGGGTGGGATATTAAAGGGCACGAGGAGTGAGGGGGAGAGGGATTAGACTGGGTGGGATATTAAAGGGTGCGGGGAGTGAGGGGGAGAGTGGAATTAGACTGGGTGGGATATTAAGGGTGAGGGGGAGAGTGGGATTAGACTGGGTGGGATATTAAAGGGTGAGGGGGAGTGAGGGGGATTAGACTGGGTGCGATATTAAAGGGTGAGGGGAGTGAGGGGGAGAGTGGGATTAGACTGGGTGTGTATAAAGGGTGAGGGGAGTGAGGGGGATTAGACTGGGTGCGATATTAAAGGGTGAGGGGAGTGAGGGGGAGAGTGGGATTAGACTGGGTGGGATATTAAAGGGTGAGGGGAGTGAGGGGGATTAGACTGGGTGCGATATTACCAATGAAGATTTGAGTGTAGAAAGTGCCTGTTCTTGGAATCTTTTGCATGCAGTGTTTTCCAGGCAGGGATTCTGGGAATGTGCTGTTCAGTATTTGACCTTGGGAATATTCAATAGCAATACAGCCTCAGTAATCTGGCAATAGGCAGACAAGAGCACTTAATGTTCGCAGTAATAGGCCAGCCTGATGTTGTTCCAACTCATTAATCCAATACAGAAAGTTAATGCCAAGCCATTTACTGAATCCATTTGTTCTCCGACCAATGTATCATTCTCTATTCTGCTGCTGGACCCTGACACAAACACTGGTGCCAAGGCACAGACTTCTAAACTAGACCGGGTTTATCTGTGTTGCAATGAATGGTAGCAATTTAGCATGGCCAATTCACCTAACTGCACATCTTTGGACAGTAAGAGACAATTTGGCATGGCCAATCCACCCTAACCTGCACATCTTTGGACACTAAGGGGCAATTTAACATGGCCAATCCTCCTAACCTACATGTCTTTGGACACTAAGGGACAATTTAGCATGGCTAATCGACTTAACCTGCACATCATTGGACGCTAAGGGACAATTTAGCATGGCCAATCTACCTAACCTGCATATCTTTGGACACTAAGGGACAATTTAGCATGGCCAATCCACCCTAATCTGTACATCTTTGGACACTAAGGGACAATTTAGCATGGCCAATCCACCCTAATCTGTACATCTTTGGACACTAAGGGACAATTTAGCATGGCCAATCTACCTAACCTGCATATCTTTGAATGCTAAGAGGCAATTTAGCATGGCCAATCCACCTAACCTGTATATCTTTAGACACTAAGGGACAATTTAGCATGGCCAATCCACCTAACCTGCACATCTTTGGACACTAATGGGCAATTTAGCATGGCCAATCCACCTAACCTGTACATCTGTGGAATGTGGGAGGAAACTGGAGTACCCAGAGGAAACCCATGGAGATATGGGGAGAACGTGCAGACTGCCGTGTAGTGACCTAAGCTAGGAATCGAACCCGGTCCCTGGTGCTGTGAGGCAGCTGAACTAACCCACTGTGCCACCGTGCGATCTCTGTCCCAGCACTGATCCCTGCGGAAGATCATTAATCACTGATCTCCAGTCAGAGAAACACCCTTGCATCCCACTCTCAATTTATATATAAACCATTTGGAGGAAATTGTAACTGGATTGATTAGTAAGTTTGTGGATGACACAAAGGTTGGTGGATTTTCGGGGACCATCAGAGGATACAGCAGGATATAGATCAGTTGGAGATTGGGCGGAAGACGGCAGATGGAGTTTAATGTGGACAAATGTGAGGTGATGTATTTTGGAAGGTCTAATACAGATAGGAAATATACGGTAAATTGGCAGAACCCTTAAGAGTATTGATAGGCAGAGGGATCTGGGTGTACAGACACACAGGTCACTGAAAGTGGCAATGCAGGTGGAGAAGGTAGTCAAGAAGGCATATGGCAAGTTTGCCTTCATCGGCCGGAGTATTGAGTTTAAAAATTGGCAAGTCATGATGCAGCGTTATAGAACCTTAGTTAGGCTGCATTTGGGATATAGTGTTCAATTCTGGTCACCACACTACCAGAAGGATGTGGAGGCTTTGGAGAGGGATACAGAAAAGATTTACCAAGATGTTGCCTGGTATGGAGGGCATTAGCTACGAGAAGAGGTTGGAGAAACTTGGTTTGTTCTCTCTGGGGCAATGGAGATTGAGGGGAGACCTGATAGAAGTCTACAAGATTATGAGGGGTATGGACAGAGTGGACAGTCGGAAGCTTTTTCCCAGGGTGGATTACTAGGGGGGCACAGGTTTAAGGTGCGAGGGGCAAGGTTTAAAGCAGATGTACGAGGCAGGTTCCAGGCACCCAGGTGGGTGCCTGGAACTCACTGCTGGGGAGGTAGTGGATGTGGATACGATAGTGAGTTTTAAGGGGTGTCTGGACAACTATCTGAATAGGATGGGAATAGAGGGATATGGTCTCCGGAAGGGTAGGAGGTTTTAGTTCAGTCAGGTAGCATGGTCAGTGCAGGCTTGGAGGGACCGAAGGGCCTCTTCCAAAGCTGTAATTTTCTTTGTTCTTTGTTCTAACTATAACAAGATGGTCAAGGATAAAACTCCAGCCCTCCATTCGACCACTGCGGGTTATCTAACCAGCAGGGGCCCCATGCCTTACAAAACAGACCAGCCCCAATCCTGGATCAAACCCCACCCTTCACCAGACCATCATGAACCACTTACCAATATCTCACATGGAAAATATCCACATGCTAATCCGCTGTTAATTCAGAACTAATAACTATTCAGTTAAGATAAAAATATCCTTATTACCATTCATTGCGTAATCCCACTTTCCCCCCTCATCTCATCTCCAAACTCTGTGGCCTGGGTCTCGGCTCCTCCCTCTGTGACTGCATTCCTGAACTTCCTAACTCACAGACCATAATCCGTAAGGATAGACAACAACACCTCCTCCATGATCATCCTCAACACCGGTGCTCCACAAGGCTGTGTTCTCAGTCCCCGACTATACTCCTTATACACTGTGCGGCCAAATTCCCCTCCAATTCCATTCTCAAGTTTGCTGATGACACCACCGTAGTAGGTCGAATCTCAAACAATGATGAGACAGAGTACAGGAATGAGATAGAGAATCTGGAGCAGCAACAATAATCTCTCCCTCAATCTCAACAAAGCGAAGGAGATTGTCATCGACTTTGGGAAGTGTAAAGGAGAACATGCCCCTGTCTACATCAACGGGGATGAAGTAGAAAGGATTAAGAGTTTGTAATTTTTAGGTGTCCAGATCACCAACAATCTGTCCTGGTCCCCCCCCCCACCCCGTGCCGATACTATCGTTAAGAAAGCCCCACATATGCTTCTACTTTCCCAGAAGACTAAGGAAATTTGACATGTCCGCTACGACTCTCACCAACTTTTACAGATGCCCCATAGAAAGCATTCTTTCTGGTTGTATCACAGCTTGGTCTGGGCTCCTGCTCTGCCCAAGACCGCAAGGAACTACAAAGGGTCGTGAATGTAGCCCAATGCATCACACAAACCAGCCTCCCATCCATTGACTCTGTCTACACTTCCCACTGCCTCGGGAAAAGCAGCCAGCATAATTAAGGATCCCACGCACCCCGGACATTCTCTCTTCCATCGGGAAAAAGTTACAAAAGTCTGAGGTCCCGTACCGACCGACTCAAGAACAGCTTCTTCCCTGCTGCTGTCAGACTTTTGAATGGACCTACCGTGCATGAAGTTGATCTTTCTCTACACCCCTTGCTGTGACTGTAACACTACATTCTGCACTCTCTCCTTTCCTTCTCTGTGAACTGTATGCTTTGTCTGTACAGCGCGCGCAAGAAACAATACTTTTCACTGTATCCCAGTACATGCGATAATAATCGTCGAATAAAACCACAGAATTGAGTTTGAGCTGACCACAACCCTACCCAGCCCCGATCCTCGTAGCCCTACATATTTACCCTGACACCAAGGGGCAATTTAGCATGGCCTTTTGGAGTGTGGAAGGAAACCGGAGCATCCGGAGAAACCCCACACAGACACGGGGAGAATGTGCAGACTCCACACAGACAGACAGTGACCTGAGCTGGGAATCGAACCTGGGTCCCTGGCGCTGTGAGGCAGTGGTGCTAACCCACCGTGCCACCAAAACAAAAGAAATCAAATCAAATCACACTTTATTCAGTACATTGTATAAACACTCACATGTCAGTCTGCTAAAATGTTTAAATGAGAAGTATCACTGGGAGTTTTCTGTTAAGGGTCTTGAATCATTAATGTTTCCCCGCTCCCCCATCCTGGACATCACTTACATCCCACTGAGAAAACCTCCCTTAAATCACTCACAGGGAATTTGTCACTCAGGAGTTATCAGTTCACCTCACAGAGCAGTGATTAAATTCCTCAGTCCCAGGCCTGGGTAATAATGTGTACCCTTTACCCCTCCTGTTCTTGTTTAAACTCCTAACCCTTCCCTTCCGATAAAGCAGGATATTCAGTCATGGGAATGAAGATCTCACCTCCTGGTGTTTGCACTCCCAGCCCAGGTTAGAAGATGGGGAGGAGACTGGCTCGCTGCTAGAACAAAGAACAAAAAAAATTCCAGCACAGGAACAGGCCCTTCGGCCCCTCTAAGCCTGTACTGACCATGCTGCCCCAACTGAATTAAAACCCTCTACCTTCTTAGGGACCACGCTAGGCATAAACCTCTTCCCTTGGGTCTAAACACACACACATATACATTCACACACGCACACATATACACACACGTACATATACATTCACACATACACACATATACACACACATACATACACAAATGCACATACACGTACATATACATTCACACACACACATATACACACACATACATACACAAATGCACACACACGTACATATACATTCACACATACACATGCATAAACACACATGCAACACATGCATAAACACACATACACATGCACACACAGACATGCACATGCACACACATATACATGCACACACATACACATATACATGCACATGCACACACAGACATGCATACACATACACAAGCACATACAAACATACACACAGACACACACACAGACACACAATCCCAAAATCACAGTTTAATTCTTGAAGGAATACATTGAATAAAAACAAAATCATCTTTAAAAAAAGAACCCGCTGAATTTTAAACAGAGTCAGATTTTTAATAAGTGAGGCGTGGGGGGGGGAGCATAAACTGCGAGGAGGCAATTTGTTCGGAGTTTGACAGGGAATTGATGGGAGAATGAGGATTGCAGTCTTCCTCACGCCCTTTCCCCTCCTCCTCCTCCCTCCCGGATTACTGAATGCAGAATTGTGTGAACATTAACGATCCTTCCCTCCTCTTTCTGTCTCTGGGTCAGCAGCGGATGGAGAATCTGAGCTGCAAATGGTTAATTTTAAATTGAGACAAGTGGGGTGGGGTGTTCTGCTGGATGTCTCACAGCAGGGAGGTAGCACTGAATCCATCGCCTGCCTCTCTCTGTCTCCACACCTCTCTGCTGCTCCCAGGTACTGTTTATCGCTGCAAAAACCTCTCTCTCTCTCTCTCTCTCCAATCCTCAGGTGAATATTTCTGGATGTTTTATTTATGATGGTGAGTGCTGAACGTTTATCCAAATCTCTCCCCCCATCCCATGCACAGTGGGTCTTGGAGGAGAGATATTTCTTAGGGAGATGGGGGTGAATGAGCAGAAGGAGCCAAACCCTTGATATTTTAATAACTGCAGCAAAACCCACTCCAGTGGGGGCTGCTACATATCTCTCCCCCACCCCCCTAGGCAATAGGGATTACTACCTTCCTTCTCGTTCTTAATCAAATCTTAAGATTGGTAAACGACGTGATTTTTAAAGAGCTATTGTCGAAGGTGATGTTTGCAGCACTATTTACACGGGCCATTTTGCGTTACGCAGGGAATTAAATTTTTTTTTTGCCCTATCTCCACCCAAACCTCCTCCTCCTCCCCAACCACTTGCTTTTGCAGAAGGGGAAGAAAAAATTGCATTGCTTTATCTGTGACTTTTCAGGAGTAAACTGTTCAGGATCTACCCCCCCCCCCCCCCCCGGTTCATTACTGAAATTAGCCAGGAGAAAAACAGAGCAAGACACTTGTCGATTTTATTCTTTTAAAAATTTCTATTTCTTTCTCTCTTCCCCCCCCCCCACTACTCCTCCCCCCCACCCCCCCCCCCCACTACTCCTCCCCCCCCACCCCCCCCCCCCCACTACTCCTCCCCTCTCCTTCAAGGTCAGGACTTGCTTTCTCACCAAGTCTGGGAGTCAGGAATGGAGTTATCTTTGAATGTGGGGGGTTTGGGTGAAGCTGGAGGAGGAGAGGGGTGGTTATAAACAGGTACCTATAGCGATTCTAACCACACCCTGATGTGTTGAGGGGTTCACCATCGCTCGCTGCCTCTCTGCGCCTCTGGTTTGCTTTTTAAAATATATATCTCTTTTTTTTTTATCCTCTCTGTTTTCTGCTCCAATCCCCTCTGTGTTTGAGGAGGGGAGATTTTATTTTGATCATTGAAGCAGATTAAATGCACTGGAATATTGTGTGTTTAATGATGAGACTGGTGTGTGTGAAGGTTGTTCGACACACAGTGTGAGCTCAGGGGTAAGTACCAGCTATTCCAGCAAACCTTGTTACTGAGAAGGATCTTTTCCCTCCTATATTCTGCCCTCCCCTCCCAGTATTAATGTCCTATACCTCCGGCTAGTTGTGGAAAAGCTATTTTTTTTATTTTGGGTTAGTACCGTTGTCTCCCAGTGCCAGGGATCCCCGGGTTCGATTCCCAGCTCACTGTCTGTGCATTCTCCCTGTGTCTGCGTGGGTTTCCTCCCACAGTCTGAAAGGAGAGGTGGCGGTGACGGCGCTGAATTCTCCCTCAGCGTTACCCCAACAGGAGTGTGGTGACTTGGAGTGGGGGGGAGGTGGGGGGGATTTTCATTGCAGTGTTAATGCAAACCTATTTGCGACACTAATAAATCAACTTGAATGTTCTGGTGTATTCTGCATCAGGTATTCTGTGCACATACGCACACCGACACCCTGGGGTATACCCCAGCCTGGCTCCAGTATCTGCCAGCTATTTGACTGCGGTGGCATCGCAGTTGATTTTTAGTTCCCCCACCCCAGCTCCTCCCCTAGCTCTGAGGTTGGCAGCAATAGGCACAGTATTACCTCCCCCACCCATCAATCGAGAGAGGGGTGGGGGCAGTGGAGGGAATGTCAAATTGCCTAAGCTGTAATGGGGTTAAAGATTGGGGCTTGCTTAGTGCTCTGTCTCTGCTGCCTGGCAAACCGCACCCCCCCCCCCTTGCAAACCCCGCTGTGCACCCATCTCTGTGTCCTCCCTCTCTCCTCTGTTCCACCCCCCCTCCACTCTCAAACTCCTCCTGTGCACCCCAATCTCTACCAGCCTCCCCCCTCGCAATTCCGCCACCCCCCCCCCCCCCCTACAACACTCTCTTCGTCCCTCTGTGCTTATGCATCCTTTGTCTTTTTCTCTGTCTCTCTCTCTCTCTCTCACTCCCTGTCTCTCTCTCTCTCTGTCTCTCTCTCTCTCACTCCCTGTCTCTCTCTCTCTCTCTCTGTGCCTCTCTTCGAGTTTCTCTCTCTCTCTGTGTGGGTGTGTCTCTGTCTCTCTCTCTCTCCCTCCCTCTCTCTATCTCTCTGTGTCTGTCTCTCTCTGTCCCTGTTCAACTCTGTGTCTCTCTGTCTCTCTCTCGGTGTGTGTGTGTGTCTCTCTCTCTCTCTCTCTCTGAGTTTCTCTGTGCCTCTCTCCCTGTGTTTGTATCTGTCTGTCTCTCTGTCTGTCTGTGCCTGTCTCTCTCTTTCTGGGTGTTTGTGTGCGTCTCTCTCTGTGTGCTTGTCTGTCTCTCTGTGTGTGTGTGTGTGTCTCTCTCTGTGTCTGCATGTCTGTTTTCTGTCTCTCTCTCTCTGTGTGCCTGTGTCTCTCTCTCTGGGAGTGTGTGCGTGTCTCTCTCTGTCTTGGACTTTTGTCTCTGGAGTGCAGGAGGCTGAGAGGTGATCTTATAGAGATCTATAAAATAATGAGGGGCACAGATCAGCGAGATAGTCAATATCTTTTCCCAAAGATGGGGGAGTCTAAAACTGGAGGGCATTGGGTTTAAGGTGAGAGGGGAGAGATACAGAAGGGTCCAGAGGGGCAATTTTTTCACACAGAGGGTGGTGAGTGTCTGGAACGAGCTGCCAAGGGTAGTAGTAGAGGCGGGTACAATTTTATCTTTTAAAAAGCACTTAGATAGTTACATGGGTGTTGAGGGATATGGGCCAATCGGCACTAGCTTCAAAAATGGGAGGCATGGACAGGTTGGGCTGAAGGGCCTGTTTTCCATGCTGTAAACTTCTCTGATGCAACGAGAGCCAATTTCACTCGACGCTCGGGCAATGCTGAGGGATCGGTTGCTGTTTGGGTGTTTGAACTGGGATTGGGGGGTTGCTGTTGATGGGTGGAGTGGGGGGGGGGTGGTTTTAGAGTCCGTACTCTTTGTTATAATCTGTGTGTCTGTGGAGTTGCCTCTCTGCGCTATGGGGCACAGACTGCCAGGCACGGCGTTAGAGAGCACTTACAACGAGATTGATGTCACTCGATGTCCGCACTGTAATCAGATTAATGAACCGTAGGCCCTTCCTTAATTCAGAGTAATCTAGAAGGGCGACTCCTGGTTATATATTGCTGTAATAAACAGCAGGCTGGCATTGCTTTTAGCTGCAGGGCAGAATCAGTCCAGGCAAACTCTGTCACACTCTCTCCTGATGTGGTGAACGCCCTTCACCCGCGTCTGACCCCCCCCCCCCCCCCCCCACCCCGGAGTTGCACACCCCCCCCTCTCCCACCCCCACCCAGTCGGCTGTGTCTGCCACCTCCCCCCCCCCACCCCACCCAGACCCAGCAGTATGCATGATCTGTGTGTGTGTGAGATGTGCGTTGGTGCGTGTGGGGGATGTGTGTGCTGTGTATCTGTGCGTATGTACAAAGAACAAAACAGCACGGGAAATGGGCCCTTCGGCCCGACGAGCCCGCACCGCCACCCCGACGTTCCCACCTCTACCCGCGATCCCTGTCCATGTTTATAGATCTATGGGTTAAAAACCAAATTTGAGACAATTTAGGGAGAATTTGTTTTGCCAATTAGCCTAAGAGCACATCTTTGGGATGTGGGAGGAAACCGGAGCACCCGGAGAAAACCCACACATGGAGGATGTGAGCCCTATGTTGGTGCAAGTATGGGATGCGTGTGCTGAGCGTTGGTGCATGTGGGGGATGTGTCTGTGCATGTCGGATCCATGTGTCGGTACATGGGTGGGATGCGTGTGCTGCGTGTGGAATGTGTGTGCCACGTGTCAGTGTGGGGGATCTGTGAGCACTTTGGTACGTGTAGTCTGTGGTGTATGTGCGGGATGCGTGTACTGTGTATCGGTGTGTGTACTGTGTGTAGGTGTGTGTGGGATGCATGTATTGTGTATTGATACATGTGCTGTGTGTAGATGTGTGTGGGATGCGTGTGCAGGATGTGTGTTGTGCACAGGCGTGTGGGGTGCATGTACATGATGTGTGTGCATGTGCAGGATGTATGTACTGTGTGTAGGTGTGTGTGTGGGATGCATGTGGTCAGGGATGTGTGTGCAGAATGCATGTGGTCTGCGCTCAGGATGCGTGTATTGTGCACAGGTGTGTGGGACGTGGCCTGTGGTGTGTGTGCGGGATGCATGTTCTGTGTGTGTGTGCGAGCTGCATGTGTTGGTGCGTGTGGGATGCGTGAGCTTTGTATGCGTGAGCCCTTATTAATCTTTCATTTCCTGTAAATTAGCTACAGGAGAGTGATTGACGGCTTTACAGAAAGTGGGCACTCGGTCTCCAGGCAACACGGGGGTCTTTCACAAGCTGACCCCTCTGTGGGAACGTTTAGTGTGATTTATTGATTGTGGTAAATGGAAAAGCATTTCATTGTCACAAGTTATTGTTCTGAGCATGCGTGTTGGAGTATGGCCTATGTGTGCACATGTGTGCGTGCGTGTTTTAAAGAGATTCTACACAATTCCAATCAATCATTCTTTTATTGATTCAGGGTTTGAGAAGAAATTATATTAGTTTTTACAGTTTGTTTATTAGTGTCACAAGTAGGCCCACATTAACACTGCAGTGAAGTTACTGTGAAAATCCCTTAGTCACCACCGTCCGGCGCCTGTTCAGGTACACTGAGGGACAATTTAGCACGGCCAATCCGCCCTAACCTACACATCTTTGGATACTAAGGGACAATTTAGCACGGCCAATCCACCCTAATCTGCACAACTTTTGGAATGTAAGAGGAAACCCAGGGGGAGAACATGCAGACTCCGCACAGATAGTGACCTGAGCTGGGAATCGGACCTGGCTCCCTGGCACCGTGAGATAGCAGTGCTAACCCGCTGTGCCACTGTGCTGTGGGGGCTGGTGGCTGGGTTTGCGTTGCCTAGCGTTTAGCTGTTTGGGCATTTTTACCACGTAACGTGAACTGCCATCTCTCTCTCTCTCTGTGTGAAGATGGCTGGAGTCCGATAGACGGTGGGGTTTGTGCTTAACTAACCCTTCTATTATTGACCTCTGCAAGTCATCCTGACTCGAATCCCTTCTGCTGATGATCCCTCCTGTACTGGGAGGGGGAGGGCTCTCTGTCCACCTCCCGCTTTGGGAGGGTGGATAGCGGACTGACTGGAGCATCTTAAGGGAGGGCAGGAATCTGGCCTTGTTCAATCGAGGCTGGAACGTCCCTTCCAAGGGCATGGGACAGGACAATTCCGCCCGGAGAGAGGATGGAGAGGTTTAGAGAGGAAATTAGACGGTTTAGGGGTCCCCCAAGGCATATAACTGGGAATGGGAGGCACTCCAAAAGAAAAGGGATCTGGGGTTTGAGTGAGATTGGAATTACACAAACTGACCAGTGTTTGAAGTAGATTTTTTGATGCTGCTATTGTCTGACTAGGGAGACATTGTCCAGGTTGGGGTTTTATTCCTTTGGAGAGTAGGGATTGAGGGGTGACCTTACTGAGGTGGATAAACTCGCGAGGGACGGAGATAGGATGGACACACAGACTCTTTCCCCCAGGAGAGGGGGAATCGAAAACCAGAGGGCAGAGGTTAAAGGTGAGAGGGGAAAGATTGCAAAGGGAGCCGAGGGGCAACTTCTTCACACTGAGGGTGCTGTAGGTAGATCGTGGAACAGGGCAGAAGGAGGCCATTCGGCCCATTGAGCTGCAGCAGCAACAATCCCATCCAGGTCCTATCTCTATAACCCCACGCACTTACCCTGCCAGTCTCCCTGACGCTAGGGTCAATTTAGCACAGCCAATCCAACTTACCCCGCGTAGTATTTCCACTAAAATTCGTCACCTCATACACTCTGCTACCCTCACGTCAAGGACCCTCATCCCTTCCCCTCACTGATTCACCCCTCCCAATTTCTTCCAGCCCCCTACACCCCCTCCCTATCTCTAACCTCCTCCAGCCTCTACACCCCCTCCCTATCTCTGTAACCTCCTCCAGTCCCTACACCCCTCTCTATCTCTGTAACCTCCTCCAGTCCCTACAACCCCCTCCCTGCTCTGTAACCTCCTCCAGCCCCCTACACCCCCTCCCTATCTCTGTAACCTCCTTCAGCCCCCTACACTCCCTCCCTATCTATGTGACCTGCCATACTAAATTGACCCTTGTCCTGTCGCAGTCTACTCCCCAGCAATATCCGTTGGCGGGTGACTGGCCCATCCTTATCCGAGGAAGGATACCCTCGCTGTAGAGGGAACCCAGCGAAAGTTTACCAGGCCGAGTAAAGGAATTAGGGGTGTTTTTGCTGCAGTTGTACAGGGTGAGGCCACAGCTGGAGTAACGTGTGCCGTTTTGGTGCCTGTAGGATGAGCTCGCTATAGAACGATGTATCAGCCCCACAGTTCGTTCTAAACCCTTTACGGTGGACAAAGGACAATGAGTCAACATCTTGTGAATGCAAAAGTCTTTTATTATTGTGAAGGTGAGTTGGTAAGATTATAAAGTATGTTTATAAAGGTGTAAAACAATACTAGAGGGATAGAAAACAGTTCCTGTAAAAGCTGTGTTGGAGTTTGTGTGTTGAAATGCAGAGTACCCTCAGACTCCAGGATGTGTCCAACAGTCAAAGCATCGGGGTTGCTTTGGTAACAGGCTCTGCAGGTTTTTTGCATTTTATTTTGTTAGCCTATGAGTTTGAAGAAAACACTCAACTATAAAGAACCTATCAGTTCTGAATTTGTTAGTGTTCACAGCCTCGAACCAATTGTAAGAAAATTGCGAGGTTGTGATGGGTATAAACAGCTATTCCAAAGGCAGAATATCTCCAGAGACCAGGGCACAAAGCCTCTTTGGCCTTTTGGCTCAGATCAGGTGCAGTTTTGGCATCTTGCATTCGGTTGAAGTCCTGATGTTACACACTCGGGCTTCTTTTGAAGTCGTTTTTTTTGGAAGCGGCCTCTTGGCTAAGATGCAAATGAGATCAAGCGCCTGCTTCGATCAGTCTGGATCAAGCCCAGGACAGGAGGTGAGAGGCCTGTTGTGGCAGCTTGGATCGGGAATGTCTCCCTGGAACAAAAAAAAAATTCCAGCACAAGAAGAGGCCCTTCGGCCCCTCCAAGCCCCCACTGACTCTGCTGCCCAAATGAACTAAAACCCTTCCGGGGACCGTATCCCTCTATTCCCATCCTATTCATGGATTTGTCCAGACACCCCTTAAAACTCACTACCGTATCCACTTCCACTCCCTCCCCCGGCGAGTTCCAGACACCCACCACCCTCTGTGTTTTTAAAAAAAATACCTGCCTCGTACATCTCCTTTAAACCCTGTCCCTCGCACCTTAAACCTGTAATTGACTCTTCCACCCTGGGGAAAAAAGCTTCTGATTATCCACTCTGCCTCTCATAATCTTGTAGACTTCTATCAGGTCCCCCCTCAACCTCTGTCGCCCCAGAGAGAACAAACCAAGTTTCTCCGACCCTAATGCCCTCCATACCAGGGCAACATCCTGGTAAATCTTTTCTGTAACCCTCTCCAAAGCCTCCACATCCTTCTGGTAGTGTGGGTGACCCAAGTTTCTCCAACCTCTTCTTGTAGCTAAGACTTTGATTGGATTGAATTTGGATATAAACCAAAAAAAAAGCCACCCTCCATCTCTGGAATAGCTCTCCTCAACTGCTGGTTTAAATACCATTTATTTAGCGACCGAACAGAGGGGAACCAAGTCAGACAGTGGATAACTACTCAAACTTCTGAACTGGTTACATAATTTTAGTCACCGTCAAAAGAAAAACCATTACTGGTTTTGGTAATGAATGTTCCTCCTGTTATTTGGTTTCAATCGAACCGTACCTTAATTAAGATGTTACTTGTTTAGTTAAAGTTCCTGGTTATTTAAATAAATTAATTAATTATTTACTTAGTGAGTGTCAGGCCTTGGATATTAATGAATCTAAATGTTAATTAAGCACTGTTAACACCTTTCCAAAAATAATTGTAGCAGATTACGATGCGCGGTAAAGGGGTTTAACCCCTGAGTTGTGACGTTAATATTCATTGTGTGTATGAATAATGGACCATGCAACTGATATAAGTTATCTTACAGAATACTACAGTTTGAGTCCAATACTAGATCATGACTTAACTTTTGCCTGACAGGCAAGTTCTCAGGCAGATTTATCTTCGTGTTGGTCTCTGTAACCCTTGGTGTTGTCTGGTCTAATGGAATACAATGTGGAAAAGTGTGAGGTTCTGCACTTTGGAAGGAGGAATGGAGACAGAGACTATTTTCTAAATGGGAAAATACTCAGGAAATCAGAAATACATAGGGATTTGGGAATCGTTGTTGAAGATTCCCTTAAGATTAACGTGCAGGCTCAGTCAGCAGTTAGGAAGATAAATACAATGTTAGCATCCCTGTGGAGAGGGCTAGAATACAAGAGCAGGGATGGACTTCTGAGGCTGGATAAGGCTCTGGTCAGACCCCATTTGGAGAATTGTGAGCAGTTTGGGCCCCGTATCTAAGGAAGGATGTGCTGGCCTTGGAAAGGGTCCAGAGGAGGTTCACAAGAATGATCCCTGGAATGAAAAGTTTGTCCTATGAGGAATGGATAAGGTCTCTGGGTTTGTACTCGTTGGAGTTTAGAAGGATGAGGGGGGGATCTTGTTGAAACTTACAGGATACTGCGAGACCCTGGATAGAGTGGACATGGAGAGGATGTTTCCACTGGTAGGAAAAACTAGAACCAGAGAGGGCACAACCTCAGGATAAAACAGAGATGAGGAGAATTTCTTCAGCCAGAGAGTGGGGAATCTGTGGAACTCTTTGCCGCAGAGGAGGCCGGGTCATTGAGTGTCTTTAAGACAGAGATAGATAAGTTCCTGATTAATAAGGGGACCGGGGAAAAGGCAGGAGAATGGAGGATGAGAAAAATATCAGCCGTGATTGAATGGGGGAGCAGAGTTGAAGGGCTAATTCTGATCCTGTGTATTATGGTTCTGTTGTGGTGGCCAGTGATCTGTTCCTGTCTCTTTCTCTTGATTCCGTTCTGCACCCTCATTGGTTTCTTTTGGATCGTCTTCTGATTCTTGTCAATCAATGGACTCTTACTGATCAGGGTGATCCAATCAGGTGATGCCCTGCGTGTGTCCCTGATGTAGGTCCATATGTTACACACCTCCCTCCCAAAGTAGAGAGTTAAGGTGTGTCTGATAAGCAACCCAGTTTGACCCGAGTGTGTCCATTCTCTTTGGGGTGATCTATTTCCTGTGTATTCTGGACCCACGGCCTGTTCCCCTCTGTCCACCATTGAGGCTGCGGTCTGTCTGTTTGTGCACCAGGCCAACTCTCCCAGCATGCTTTGCAAATCGCCATCTCAGTGATCTGATTCGCCTGCTGTTGGGAAGAAGGGCTTGGTGGGTGGGGTGGGGAGAAATGGGGGAGAGGGTGTCCTGAGGCCCATCTTTGACTGTGACTTGACATGGATGGATGTTTGTTGCGGCGCGTGGGATCTTCCTGTGTGCCAATCGGTGTTTGGGTGGGAGGGTGAGCTGTGAGGAGGATTCGGAGATAATTCAGTGTGACTCGGACAGGCCGAGTGTGTGGGCAGACACAGTATAATGAGGATAAATGTGAGGTTGTGACAAACCTTTTATCTTCCAAATATCTATCTCATTGGAAGGTGATTTTTTTCCCTCTTTTTCTTATTCATTCATGGGCCATGGGTGTTGCTGGCTGGGCCAGCATTTATCCCATCCCTAATTGCCCCTTGAGAAGGTGGGGGTGAGCTGCCTTCTCGAACTCGCTGCAGTCCCTGTGGTGTAGGTACATCCATGGTGCTGTTAGGGAGGGAGTTCCAGGATTTTGACCCCAGCCACAGTGAAGGAACGGCCGATATATTTCCCAGTCGGGATGGTGAGTGAGTCGGGCGGGAACCTCCAGGTGGGGGTGTTCCCAGGTATCTGCTGCCCTTGTCCTTCTAGATGGTAGAGGTGGTGGGTTTGGAAGGTGCTGCCTAAGGAGTCTTGGTGAGTCGCTGCAGGGCATCTTGTAGATGGTACACACGGCTGTCACTGTGCGTCGGTGGTGGAGGGAGTGAGTGTTTGTGGTTAGTGTGTCGATCGAGCGGGGCTGCTTTGTCCTGGATGGTGTCGAGCTTCTCGAGTGTTGTTGGAGCCGCTCCCATCCAGACAAGTGGGGAGTATCCCATCACACTCCTGACTTGTGTCCTTGTAGATGGTGGAGAGGCTTTGGGGGGAGTCAGGAGGTGAGTTACTCTCCGCAGGATTCCCAGCCTCCGACCTGCTCTGGGAGCACAGTATTTATATGGCTGGGTCCCAGTTCAGTTTCTGATTGTGATATTTGTCTGATGTTGAATTTGTGAAACCTGGTGTGTTCAAATACAATCCAGAATCTCCTTTTCTGTTTTGCAAAATCTATTTTGAGTCCTCCCTTCAGGGGGTGTTGGGCAAGTGTTATTCCAGGGAGGGTTACTCTCTCTCAACACACACAATGATGGGAAGTGAGTCCTCAGCCAAGAGTTCCCTGGGGAATCCCAGTTATTTGATTTATTATTATACTGGAAAGCATTGTTTCATGCGCGCTATATAGACAAAGCATACCATTCATAGGGAAGGAAAGGAGAACATAGTGTTACAGTCATAGCTAGGGTGTAGAGAAAGATCAACTTAATGCGAGGTGGGTCCATTCAAAAGTCTGACAGCAGCAGGGAAGAAGCTGTTCTTGAGTCGGTCGGTACGGGACCTCAGACTTTTGTATCTTTTTCCCGACGGAGGAAGGTGGAAGAGAGAATGTCCGGGGTGTGTGGGGTACTTAACTATGCTGGCCGCTTTTCCTGAGGCAATGGGAAGTATAAATATAGTCAATGGATGGTTTGCATGATGGATTGGGCTACATTCATGATCTTTTTGTAGCTTGTTGTGGTCTTGGGCAGAGCAGGAGCCCATCCCAAGAAGTCAGTCCTCCACCCCTCCCCACTGACCCCCTCTGAGTGCACCCACCTTGTTGCCAACAGCTTCCTGTTGGGTGCCATCTCTCCCCAGCAGTAGGGGAGTGTGTACCAGTCTGGGTCAAGTGCCAGAAGGTGAGAGAGTGGGAATGGGTCCTTTGGCCCAGAGTGCCTGAGCGGGTTCTCCCTCGCTCTGTCCGAACCCTTACCTTTCCCAGCTTCCGATACGTCTCCTGTTCTCCAGCAGAAGGTGCAGCTTTCTCTTCCTGATGTTGCACGCTCTGCTATGGTGGGGTTTGAACAGGGAATCTTGAAGTGGGAGAGAGCCAGCGGAACAGAGCGCTGCACTCCAGACTGGGCTGTTCACAACCCGCTCCTCCGCCAGATGTTGCATAAGGGCTGCACGTGTGTCCTCTCTACCAAACCGCCCCCCCCCAAGGACAGTGTGGCACTCCCCTACCCCCTCCCTATGGCACTCCACTCTTTACATACACACACACACATACACACGAATGTGAATCTCAGTGTTTGAGGTGAAACCTCAGCCTAGTGCGTGTGATCCCAGAACCCTGAGGTTGTCAGGCCTGTGAGTCACTCAGGGAGCCTCGGGGGACTCACTGGCGTGTGCTGCAGTGTCACTGAGGCCTGTACAGAGCGATGTTGGGGGGGTGAGGTAGGGTAGCAGACAGGGTTTGGTATTATCCACACTATTCTGGGTGAATGGACATGTGGGGGGGGCGGAGTGGGCTTTGGGGCAGAGCTAACCAGCAGATGGTACCTGCCATACGTGTTGACTGGTTCACTCCACGTGTGCTCCATCTCAATGCTGATACTGCTCGATATACAAACTGAAACGCTCTCTCTCTCTCTCTCTCTCTCTCTCTGAAGCATTCTTTTGTCAGTGTGATGGTGAATCCTGCCAAAACCTGACAGGCTCAAACCCAACGGTAGGCCCTAATGCCCAGAGAATCTGGGATTATAGATTCTGCGTCTTCCTCAGAACTCCCTCTGCCCCTCCTGAGTGGCTGTTTGCAGGTGCCATTCCTCCTCCTTCGAGGAGCTTTCATAGAATTCCTACAGTACAGAAGGAGGCCATTCAGCCCATCGAGTCTGCACCAACCACAATCCCACCCAGGCCTCTGTACCCCACGTATTTACCCTGCCAATCCCTCTAACCTACACATCTTTGGACACTAAGGGCACATCTTTCCGATTCCAGGAGGAAACGAGCTTCCGGAGCAAATTCCCAGAGAATGTGCAGACTGCTGAGTCGGGAACCGAACCCGGGTCCCTGGTGCTGTGAAGCAGCAGTGCTGACCCGCTGTGCCACTTCGGTCTCACCCCTGCCAGTGCTGCTCAAGGAACGTGCTTGCTCTCCTTCCCGCCGTGCAGTGGGGCGGCTACTTCTGAACACCAAGAGGGGGAACCGCAAGAGTGGGATCCTGCTTTGACACGGAGCAGGGTGTCCCTCTCTACGGGAAGAGAGGTAGCACAGCAATGGTGGCACAGTGGGTTAACACCACTGGCTACAGCGCCAGGGTCCCTGGGTTCGATTCCCAGTGTGGGTCACTGTCAGTATGGAATTTGCACGTTCTCCTGGAGTCTGCACATTCTCTTCGTGTCTGTGTGGGTTTCCTCTGGGTACTCCAGTTTCCTCCCACAGTCTGTAAGAAGTGCTGGTTAGGGTGTATTGACCGTGCTAAATTCTCCCTCAATGTACCCCGAACGGGAGTGTGGCAACCAGGGGATTTTCACAGTGACTTCATTGCAGTGTTAATGTAAGCCTTACCCGTGACACTAAACGCCTCCCCGTGCCCCTAAGACTGGGGGTTGGTGTTGGGAGTGTGTGCTCTGTTCCGAGGCAGTTTACCCTCAGTAAAATTCAAAGCGGGATGCCTTTAATGAAGAGTGTGCCTTTCTCAAGGTCAGGACTCTGCTCCTCTCTCAGGATGTGACAGCGCCAGTTCCTCTGTGCTTTGCAGGGTTTGTACCCAGGGGCTGAGGCAGGGGAACCACCAGCACCCCCCCCCACCCACTCGCTGCTGTGCTGGTGTCAGTGCATAGGGAGGGGGCGGGGGGGTGGAAACACTTCTATCATCCACCTCGGAAGCAAATCCCAGTAAAACGATCCTTCTCCAAATATAGAGCAGGCTGCCGGTCACACCGGGTTCTACATAAATCCCAGCAAGGGGGATTTCAGCACCTTGTGTTCCAGGAGCTTTGGGTAATGTGGCAGTGTGTGTCGCAAAGTAGGCATGAGGGTCATGGGGGTGAGTTCTGGTTTGAACCACAGTGTTGTGTGTCTGTGTGAGAGGGGGAGAATGAGTGTCTGTCTTATGAGTGTGTGTGACGGAGAGAGAGAGAACGTGTGTGAGAGGGAGTATGTGTCTGTGTGAGAGAGTGTGTCTGTCTGAGTGAAAATGTGTGTGTGAGGGGAGTATGGGTGTGGGTGAAGGAGAATCTGAGACTGTCACTGTGTGTGTCTCTGTGTGAAAGGGAGTGTCTGTTTGAGTGTGTGAGGCAGAGAAAATGAGTGTGTGCATGAGAGAGAAAATGTGTGTGTGTGAGGGAGTGTGCGCGTGTGGGAGGGAGTGTAGGTGCGTGTATTTTATGTCTCTCTCTCTCTCTCTCTCTGCACAATGAAGATGTCAGACCTCCAGTTGAGTTGTAACAAAGACAGCTGTCTATCAGGCTGAGTGTTGTGGAGGCACTCTGGGGTTTAATATATACTGCGGTGTCCTGAGATTAACTCTATTGTAAACCAGCCACAACACCAGCTCCCAGCACATTCTGGGAGTGTTTCCTCCCCGACTGCTTGTTAAAATCCACCTGCATTTGATAAGCTTTGAAAACGCCCGCAGGGTGATGGGACACTCTGATCTCAGGATGTGTCTGAAGAGGCAGTGGAAACGGATTCAGCTGGAATGTTCCAAAGGGTGAGCTAGATAAATCTTGGAAATTGCAGCGTTCTGTGGGGTGGTGGGGGGGGGGGTTGGTGGTGCAGTGAGACTAATTGTATCTCTCTTTCAAAGACCTAGCATGGGTCTGATGGGCCGAGTGGTGTTTTTCTCCCCTGTGCTGTACAATTCTATGATATAAGTTTGGTTCGTACAATGTTACTTTTTGTGTCTGCTGCAACTCTGCCTTGTATTTTTAAATCATGATCTCTGCGGATTGGTGGTTTTTGTTCATTGCTGCTGAGATGTTCTTCTGTTGCTGTTTGAATGGGGTTTTGTTTATTTTTTTAACCTGGGCCTACTGCAGTGTCCTGGAGTTTACGGGATTGTGACCCTTTTGAATTGTTCAGGGAGGTGGGGAGGGGGGGGTGGAGAGGGATTGCCAGTCAGGTGACAAGAATCCTTTCACTTACAGTTTGTGGTTACTGGAGCCTGTTTAAAAATTGTAAAGTACTCACCAGAATTTCACCCCCACCCTCTCTAATCTCCTCATTGACGTTTCTCTGGAACTATTCTTGTAGGTAGTAATTGTAATGTTTGTTTGCAAGAACTTGGTAAATTTTTTCTTTTCGTTTGTGGGAACGTGGGCATCCAGTATTTATTGCCCATCTCTAGTTGCCCCTTGAGAAGGTGGTGGTGAGCTGCCTTCTTGAATCACTGCAGTCCCTGTGCTGTGGGTTGACTCACGTTACGGAGGGAATTCCAGGATTTTGACCCAGAGACTGAAGGAACAGTGATGTATTTCCCAGTCGGGATGGTGAGTAGTTTGGAGAGGAATCTCTAGATGGAGGTGTTCCCAGCTATCTGCTGTCCTTGTCCTACTTCATGGTGGGTTTGGAAAGTGTTGCTTAAGGAGCCTTGGTGAGTCACTGTGGTACATCTTGTAGATGGTACACACGGCTGCTCCTCCTGCAGTGGTGAAGGGATGTGATATCTTGGTGAGGTCAAATCTCTCCAATATCACAACCGGTTTTCCACTCAACGCAGGCAATAGAGATGTTCTGGAAAAGGTTTAACGGAAAACCACTCAATCCAATTTTAACTCCCCTCAGCTACCGCGCTCGCTTCGGAGAGCTGGGACTCGCGCACTCTGGAAAGATGTAGACGTTGGGTAGCTTTTCCGAAGTGTTTACGGTAATGAAGGGACAATCTGGAATGAGATCGGAGCACGAAGCGGGGTGCATCTGGAGTGTGCGAGCGCCTCGGAAGTAGGTTAGATACTGGGAGGTGCCTCCTGGGAAGGCTGGGTGAAAGGGTTCGGTTGGGACTGGGAGAAGATCACACAGTTATATCCAGAAACTCAGCAGGGTAAGGCAACTGTTGTCTCCTGGGAACCTGACCTTTGACCCTCACAGGCGCTACATTGGGTGAATAACTGGAGGACACCAAGGGGCAATTTAGCACGGCCAATCCATCTAACCTGCACATCTTTGGACACTAAGGGACAATTTAGCACGGCCAATCCACCTAACCTGCACATCTTTGGACATCAAGGGGCAATTTAGCACGGCCAATCCACCCTAACCTGCACATCTTTGGACATCAAGGGGCAATTTAGCATGGCCAATCCACCCTAACCTGCACATCTTTGGACATCAAGGGGCAATTTACCATGGCCAATCCACCCTAACCTGCATATCTTTGGACATCAAGGGGCAATTTAGCACGGCCAATCCACCCTAACCTGCACATCTTTGGACACTAAGGGGGCAATTTAGCACGGCCAATCCACCCTAACCTAAACCTCCGTCCTTACCCGGGTCTGGCCTACATGTGACTCCAGAGCCACAGCAATGTGGGTGACTCTCAGCTGCCCCTCTGAACAAGGAGGGATGGGTAACAAATACTGCCCCTAGTCAGTCACGCCCCGCATCCCACAAATAAATCAGGAATAAAAAATCCGCCAGGGTTTCTTTGAACAGTGGAGCAGGCCCGAGGGGCTGAACGGCCTACTCCTGTTCCTCGTGAAGATTGAGTAACATTCCCGGCGGGAAGGGGAGCTGAAAAGCACCAGGTTGTAACCGTCTCCTTGTTAAAGTTGAGTGTCGCTGCTTCCTGTGCCATCCCCCTGTAGAGTTAATGCTCAGTGACAGAATCAGGAAAAGCTATGATGTATAAAGTTGAGGGTGTGCGGGTAAATTAACTGGGAATCGAGCGTGTGTAAAAGAGCCAGCTCCTCATTAGAAGCTGGAATATGAATTGGATTGGTGACAGAAGGCTCAGGTACCTAGTCTCTTGCTTCCAAGCCCCATCCGCAGTGTGATACTTGGTAATTAGCTTGGCAGACGCGATTCCGAGAGAAGGAATTCCATTTACATTTTGCAGCCTGAGCTTTGCTCATTTAGCTGGCTCTGGATGCCGGTAATTTCGGGAGGGAGCGAGGGGAAAATCGGCGGGGGATAATTTGGGATCTGTTGCGCACTGCCTTCTCTGCCAGTGTCGAGGTGGGTGGGGGGAGGGGGTTGCTGCTGTCTTCTCAGTGCTCCCCACCCACCGTTAAGGGGTCTTTGGGTCTGGCCCACCGTGTTTTGTCCTGGTTGTACTTCACAATGTCACTCGCGTGTTGGTGGGGGAAGCGAGGGGTGGGCGAGAGAGAGAGAGGAAGAGTCACAGCTTGAAGGACACGTGTTGACATTGAGGGAAATCTTCAGGGTGACTCACTGTGGGGACGTCTCTCTCCGTCGCCCGCGCCCCCACAATAAAACGAATTAACCCCTTGGTGTCCTGAGCCAGCCCTGGTTACGTGACAAAGCAGCGAAATACATAGAACAGTACAGGCCCTTCGGCCCTCGATGTGCTGAGCTACGTCCCGACCCAAGATCAAGCACTCCCTGTAATTCTGGAGTGCTCCATGTACCCATCCAATAACTGCTTGAAAGTTCCCGACTCCGCTATCGCAACAGGAAGCACATTCCACACCCCAACCAATCTCTAGTTCATTGGGGGGGGGGGAACGTGGAATGGGAATAACTTTTTTTAACCGCTCGCTGTTCCCTGTGACCACCCATCTGTCAGCATCAACACGGACACCCTCACTCCCAGCCCTCAGCCAGGGCAGGGAGGGGGCGGTGGGGGGGATAGGGACTGTATTAATCTGTGTCTGACCCCTGGGGTTATCCTCCAGTGAGGGTGATGGGGCAAAAGCTCATCAGGTCCCTAAATTGGAGGCCAGCGGTGTCATCTTTGGATGTCACGTGTTAGGAGGAGGGTGTGGAGGGGCAGGAGGGTCCCCTGTCACTCACTCATCCTGCTTTCCCGAGCTTCTATCACTTTTCAAAGAACAAAACAGCACGGGAAACAGGCCCTTTGGCCCAACGAGCCCGCGCCGCCACCCCGATGTTCCCACCTCTACCCGCGATCCCTGTCCATATTTATAGATCTATGGATTAAAAACCAAATTTGAGACAATTTAGGGAGAATTTGTTTTGCCAATTAGCCTAAGAGCACATCTTTGGGATGTGGGAGGAAACCGGAGCACCCGGAGAAAACCCACGCAAGCACGGGGAGAATGCGCAAACTCCCACAGACACAGGCCCAAATCCATGTATCTGCACAGCACAGCGATAGTCACTGAGCTGTCGTGTTGCCCATCAAATGGTCCAGGTCAAGCGTACACTAACGATGTGAAGCATTAGGATACTCTTGGGGGAAAAAAATCCAAGAGCAGCCCTCTCACGACCCATCGCGTGTATGCCCCTCATTAGACAACAAGGTGGACCAAAGCACCTGTAGGATAAAAACAAATAATTCATCTGGACCGTCTCCCCAGAGTTTTGGTTCCAAGGTATTGGGGGGGGGGGGAATGGGGAAGGAGAGGGTGGTGGAGGAGTGCGGGGGGTGTACGGGAAGGATGTCCGTCGCGAGAGTTTCCCGTTCCGGAGGGGGGGGGGGGGTTCGCAGTTCAATTCCAGACTGCAGACTAGTCGATCGGGGAGGGGAGGGTGGGGGATGAGGTTCTCTGCATTCTGGATAGATGTCCTCTTGGACGAGGGCTGGGGAGGGTTGCTGTTGACGGGACCTGGGGGGTGTAAATTGTCCCCCCCCCCCCCCCCACCCCCCACCTCTCTCTGCGAGGAGAGAGAGTCGGAAGCAGAGAGAGAGGAAAATCGATGGAAGGCACTCGCAATGAGAACAGCCGGCTCTCCCGCAGTAATATCCAGCGATCAATCACCTGGGACCAGTCATAAATTAAATTTCGAAACCTAATCCTGCCGTTACCAGGGGCAACGGTTAAAGGAGACCCCCACCACCACCACCACCACCAGCCTTTAATTCAGCTTTCTGTTAATGGCTGACGTTACTGAGAATCCGTGTCCTTGTAGAGCTTGTATCCCCTTTTGTATGCACCCACCCCAGGGACCCGTGCTGCCACCCCCTCCCCCTCCCTCACTCGCGCAATTAGCACAAGAACACGGAACAGCCATCGATCTCAGAATCTTTTTAATAGAAAAATCCGTAGAAACCTGTCCTTCCCACAGACTCCGTGTCTGCCTCCTTCTCATTGCGATAAGGAAGACTCGCTCGCTCCGCCCGGATTGTACAGATGGAGCTAATTAGACTCTCGCTCTCGCTCGATCCCCTTCCTCATCTGGGAAGAAGGAGGTTCCACTAAGGACAATTCCACATCTCCCCCCCCCCCCCCCCCCCCCCCCCCCCAAATTAATTCTGTTACCCAGGGGTGGCACGCTGGTTCACACTGCAGCTCCCTCCCAGCGCCAGGGACCCGGGTTCGATTCCCGGCTCGGGTCGCTGTCTGCACGTTCTCCCCGTGTCTGCATGGGTTTCCTCCGGGTGCTCCAGTTTCCTCCCACAGTCTAAAAGTGAGCAGGTTAGGGTGGATTGGCCATGCCAAATTGTCCCTTAGTGTCCAAAGATGTGTAGGTTAGGGTAGGTTAGCCGTGCTAAATTGTCTCTTGGTTTCGGGGGTTAATGGGGTAAATGCGTGGGGTTATAGAGATAGGGCCTTGGTGTGATTGTGGTCAACACAGAATTAATAGGCTGAATGGCCGCCTTTTGCACTGTTGGATTCTACGGTTTGTACAGGACACGGATAGAATCCAGGGAATCTCGATACTCAGTGCGTTACACATTTTGTGTTGCAACTGTAGTCAGCTTAGTAACACATCAGTGTCCCAGTCTGCACAGGGACAGCTACTTCAGTCACTCCACGTTAATTCTGTCTGCCTTTATCTAACTCTCAACCACACGTTACAGAGAAAATCCATCGCTTCCTATTCTCTGTTCCCATCCTTCCCTCGTTCCCGAACAGGCAGTGTGGAAAACACCAGCACTCAGCGTCACAAGGTTGTATCTGTAAAATCCAGGACAATCCTTCAGCTCCGAGCAGCATCAGTGAGACTCTGTAACATTGCTGGATTCGACTTTTTAAACCAGCCGCCCCCCCGGCAATCTGAAACCCGGTAAAACTGCCACAGATTCCCAAAGCTCCGTGAATATCCAAGGATGGGATCGTACACGGATGCCATACTTCGAGACTCTCCACCCAGAGCGGTACTGCTCCGTAAATCCCCTCTCAATAGAACATAGAACATTACAGCGCAGAACAGGCCCTTAGACCTTCGATGTTGCACTGACCAATTAGGAACAAGCAGTGACCCTCTAACCTAAACCATTCCCCTTTTCATCCATAAACTTATCTACTAACCTCTTCAACGCCACCAAACTTGGCACATCTACAACTGCAGCAGGCAGGGCATTCCACTCCCTAATCACTCTTTGAGTAAAGAACCTACCTCTGACATCCGTCCTATAACTCATACCGCTTAATTTAAAGTTGTGTCCCCTCGTGCTAGCTTTCTCCATCCTAGGAAAAAGGCTATCACTGTCCACCCTATCTAAACCTCTAATCATCTTATATGTTTCGATAAGGTCCCCTCTTAGCCGCCTTCTTTCTAACGAAAACAACCTCAAATCCCTCAGCCTCTCTTCATAAGACCTGCCCTCCATACCAGGCAACATCCTGGTAAACCTCCTCTGTACCCTCTCCAATGCCTCCACATCTCAGAAAATGCAGATGTGTGGAATAGAGGGTGATTTAGCTAATTGGATTAGGAATTGGCTGGCAGATAGAAGACAGAGGGTGGTGGTTGATGGGAGATATTCATCGTGGAGTTCGGTGACGAGTGGTGTGCCTCAGGGGTCTGTTTTGGGGCCCCTGCTGTTTGTAATTTTTATAAATGATCTGGATGAGGGTATTGAGGGATGGATCAGTAAATTTGCAGATGATACTAAAGTTGGTGGTGTGGTAGATAGTGAAGAGGGGTGTTTTAGTTTACAGAGTGACTTGGACAAGTTGCAGAGCTGGGCCGAGAGGTGGCAAATGGAGTTTAAT
>JAGIQG010000013.1:79585282-79637790 GCA_024679065.1 Sphyrna mokarran | reverse complement strand
ATGGCGGCTCAAAAATTCAGTGGTCCGCGAGGAGGCTGTACGGGGGGTGGGGTGGTGGTGTGGCGTGGTGCGTGCGAGTTAAATGACAGTGATCCTATCCTCCATCGTTAGACCCATGTGTGAGCACTTAGGGAGCACTGTGCACAGTTCCAGTCTCCGTATCCCTCGGTTAGACCCACACTGGGAGCACCGTGCACAGTTCCAGTCTCTGTATCCCTCAGTTAGACCCACACTGGGAGCACCGTGCACAGTTCCAGTCTCCGTATCCCTCGGTTAGACCCACACTGGGAGCACCGTGCACAGTTCCAGTCTCCGTATCCCTCAGTTAGACCCACACTGGGAGCACTGTGCACAGTTCCAGTCTCTGTATCCCTCGGTTAGACCCACACTGGGAGCACCGTGCACAGTTCCAGTCTCTGTATCCCTCGGTTAGACCCACACTGGGAGCACCGTGCACAGTTCCAGTCTCCGTATCCCTCGGTTAGACCCACACTGGGAGCACCGTGCACAGTTCCAGTTCTCGTTCCCTCGTTAGACCCACACTGGGGCACTGTGCACAGTTCCAGTCTCCGTATCCCTCGGTTAGACCCACACTGGAGCACCGTGCACAGTTCCAGTCTCCGTATCCCTCTGTTAGACCCACACTGGGAGCACTGTGCACAGTTCCAGTCTCCGTATCCCTCGGTTAGACCCACACTGGGAGCACTGTGCACAGTTCCAGTCTCCGTATCCCTCGGTTAGACCCACACTGGGAGCACTGTGCACAGTTCCAGTCTCCGTATCCCTCGGTTAGACCCACACTGGGAGCACTGTGCACAGTTCCAGTCTCCGTATCCCTCAGTTAGACCCACACTGGGAGCACTGTGCACAGTTCCAGTCTCCATATCCCTCGGTTAGACCCACACTGGGAGCATTTACCCCCATTGTTCTGCCAATCCCCTGTAATCTTTGATTTTGTTTTATCATTGTCACATTGTACTGGTATTGTTTCTTGCGCGCTGTATAGACAAAACATACCATTCATAGAGAAGAAATGGAGAGAATGCAGAATGTAGTGTTACAGTCACAGGGGTGTAGAGAAAGATCAACTCAATGCGAGGTGGGTCCATTCAAAAGTCTGACAGCAGCAGGGAAGAAGCTGTTCTTGAGTCGGTCGGTGCGGGACCTCAGACTTATGTATCTTTTCCCTGATGGAAGAAGGTGGAAGAGAGAATGTCCGGGGTGTGTGGGGGGGGGTCCCTGATTACGCCGGCTGCTTTTCCCGAGGCAGCGGGAAGTGTAGGCAGAGTCAATGGATGGGAGGCTGGTTTGTGTGATGGATTGGGCTACATTCACCAACCTTTTGTAGTTCCTTGCGGTCTTGGGGCAGAGCAGGAGCCCAGACCGAGCTGTGATACAACCAGAAAGAATGCTTTCTATGGGGCATCTGTAAAAGTTGGTGAGGGTCGTAGCGGACATGCCAAATTTCCTTAGTCTTCTGAGAAAGTAGAGGCGTCGGTGGGGTTTTCTTAACTATAGTGTCGGTGTAGAGGGACCAGGACAGATTGGTGATCTGGACACCTAAAAACTCAACCTCTTCTACTTCATCCCTGTTGATGTAGACAGGGGCATGTTCTCCTTTACACTTCCTGAAGTCGATGACAATCTCCTTCATTTTGTTGACATTGAAGGAGAGATTATTGTCGCTGTACCAATTCACCAGATTCTCTATCTCATTCCTGTACTCCGGATCTCAAACAATGATGAGACAACCAGTCACCATATTTGAGGATATTGATTGTAAATACCTCTCTCCCAGTGGGAAGCGCAGGGAGCCACCACCCTTCCCTGCCCACCCACCACCCCCCAAAAAACCAGCAAGAGGTTATCCCTGCTGCCCTATTTGAGGTAGCTCAAGCCCAGCCGGAATTAGCTAGCAGATCGGAAATGCGGACTGGGCCGCGAGGTTGAATATCTGGTCAATGCTGAGGTCAGTGCGTGAACTTGAACCTTGTGGCAAAGAGAGACGATACAAAATAAAGGGTAAAGTTCTTAAAGGGGTGCAAGAGGAGAGGAATGAGAGTGTAGATGTACATTGGTGGTAGAACAGGTCGAGAGAGCAATTAACAAAGCAGATAATATCCTGGGCTCTATTAATCGGAACACAGACTAAAGAGATTCTGTTAAATTTAAAATGAAGAAAAGCAAAGAGCAGCACGGCTGCCTCACAGTGCCAGGGACCCGGATTCGATTCCCAGCTAGGGTCACTGTGCGGAGTCTGCACATTCTCCCTGTGTCTGTGTGGGTTTCCTCCCACACTCTAAAGCTGTGCAGGTTAGGGTGGATTGGCCGTGCTAAATTGTCCCTTTAGTGTCTAGGGTAAATGCATGGGGTTATGGGGATAGGAGCTGGGTGAGTTGGTACAGATTGCTGGACCGAATGGCCTCCTTGTGCAGTGCAGGATTCTGGTATAGCACAAGAACAGACCCTTCGGCCCCTCCAAGCCTATCCCAATCATGATGTCCAAACTAAATTTAAAAAATAAACCTTCTGCCCTTACTCAGTCTGTATCCCTCCATTCCCTCCCTATCCATGTCCCCATCCAGATGCCTCTTAAATGTTGCTAATGTGTGTGCTTCCGCCATCTCCTCTGGCAGCGTGTTCCAGACACCCGCTGCTCTCTGTATGGAAACCCCCACATCCCCCTTAAACTCTCCCCCTCTCACCTTGACCCTGTGCCCCCCCTGCCCCATGTAATTGACCCTTCCACCCTGGGGAAAAGCCTCTGATTATCTACCCTGTCTGCGCCCCTCATTATTCTGTAGACCAGGTCTCCCCTTAGCCTCTGTCTTCCCAGACCGTAGTTAGACCGCAGCTGGGATATTGTGTATGGTTCTGGTGCAGACTGTGGGGCAAAGATGAACACGTTGGAGGGAGTTCAGAAGATGTTTACAAGAATGGTTTCGGTGATGAGGAACTTCAGTGAAGAGAATATACTGGAGGGGCCGGGACTGTCCTCCTTGGACAGAGGAGAGGCGAAGAGGAGATTTTACGGACATGTTCAAAATCGAGGGGGTTAGGCCCAGAGTCGAGAGGGAGAAATGTTTCCCGCTGGATTACAATCACTGTGGGGGGAGGCTCGGGGCCCGGGGAGCGCCGCACTGTGGGGGGAGGCTCGGGGCCCGGGGAGTTAACATGAAGAGGTTTTTTCTGAAGTCTCATTTCTGTGGAATGAAACTTGCTCGTTAAAAGTGGCAGTGGCTGGCGAGAAGTTCTGGATTTGAATCCAACCTGACCTGTCCTGTGCTCCCAGTGACCCCCCCCGTACCACCCCATAACCGTCGCTCTCTTCCCCAAACGTCCTGTCTCTCGGGGTCACCATGAATGAATCACAAGCCCCCACATCTTTTTGGCAAGTGCACGTGTGACTGGAGCACCGGCTCCTTCAGGAACTGAACGGAGTCATTGAGCGGGGAAGAGGAGCAGATTGCATGAATATTTCATCATCTGGCAATGCTGGCCACAGTCAGTAACTCTGACCCCGGCTGAACAGTGTCCCGATTGTCCTGGTCAAGGAATCCGGCTGATCCCGGTCCCCGGGGCGATGTTTGGGACGATTGTTCCTTTGCGTCTTTGAAAAGTTTGTGGGCTCTGGGGAGGTCAGCGGGGGAGGGAAGAAGGGTGTGGGAGGGGGAGTCGATAGAATCTTGTAGCAGATCAAAGCCAAGCTTGATGGTGGTAGGGAAGAGACGGACTTTGTCACGGAGGGAAGATCACAGAGTACTGTTTGTACACTTCCTTTCACTCCGTCCGCCACCCCTCCCGTGGCCTTTTACATCCTGGGATTCTGCCTCGCCTCTGTGGGAAAAGCAGGAGTTCTCTCTGCAGCCCAGACACGGAATGTGACTCAACTTCTCAATGCTTTTTGGGAGCTGGACCAGGCTGGGTCAGAGAGAGACCCAATGCTACAGGAATTGGTCCCTGTATAAACTTTGAGCCCCTCCTGCCTTCCCATGTGGCTAATCACCCTGTTAATAGGTACAACTCCCCAAACCATATCTCAAAATTCAGTAAACCACCAACCAGAAGTTGGTTCCACACAAATGTAATGTCACAGTGGGTTTAGCAGCAATGTAGAACAGAACAGAACAGCACAAACAGGCCCTTTGGCACAACTTGTGGGCCGATCATATGCCTACCTCCTAGGCCTATCTAAACTCCCAATCCCACTTAATCCCATGTACTCATCCAGAAGTCTTTTAAAAGACCCCAGCGAGTTTGCCTCTACCACCACCGACGGCAGCCGATTCCATTCACTCACCACCCTCTGAGTGAAAAACTTACCTCTAACATCTCCTCTGTACTTGCCCCCCTGCACCTTAAACCTGTGTCCTCTCATAGTGACCATTTCAGCCCTGGGAAATAGTCTCTGAGAGTCCACCCTATCTATTCCTCTCAACATCTTTAAACTTCTATCAGGTCGCCTCTCAATCTTCGTCTCTCCAGGAGAACAGTCCCAGCTCCCTCAACCTATCTTCATAAGGCATGCCTCCCAATCCAGGCAACATCCTTGTAAATCTCCTCTGCACCCTTTCAATAGCTTCCACATCCTTCCTATAGTGAGGCGACCAGAACTGCACACAGTACTCCAAGTGGGGTCTGACAAGGGTCTTATAAAGTTGCAGCATTACCTCCCGACTCCTAATCTTGGGTATCAGCTCTGCTTGTAAGACTACAAGTGAGGTGTCAGACTTAACTCAGCAATATCAGAGCGTCGCGCTGCGGGAGGGTCGGTGCCGAGGGAGCGCCGCGCTGCAGGGGGTGCTATTATTTGGTTTAGAAGTTGAACCCGGTTATACTGCTTCACACTAATCGCCCCATCCCTCTATTTAACAAGTAGGAATCTTGTCCCGTGTTTTGGCCCGGTTATTCCTTGCTGTTTGATGGGATATGTGGTGTGTAAACCTGCCTCTGTGTTCAGAGTCTCAACACAGAATCATTCCCTGTAAGTGCAGTGTTTGACTGACAGATAAGGTGGTGTTCAAACAGGAGATTGGCTATCAGACCAGCGGCTCATTGCGCAGTTCCACTTTTACATCCGATCGATAAGGCGGCTGTTGTTTTAACTTGCTGTGATGGTTAGACGTGAGGAATCGATGACACCACAGCATTTGTTTTGCGGTTAATGTGTTGGCAATAGATTTTTGTGGTACCTCCTTACGTGGAGACAAACCAATGACTGTCCCTGCAATTTAACACGGCCAATCCACCTAATCGGCACATCTTTGGATACTAAGGGACAATTTAACATGGCCAATCCACTCTAACCTGCACATCTTTGGATACTAAGGGACAATTTAACATGGCCAATCCACCCTAACCTGCACATCTTTGGATACTAAGGGACAATTTAACATGGCCAATCCACCCTAACCTGCACATCTTTTGGACACTAAGGGACAATTTACCTATACATCTTTTGAACTGTGGGAGGAAACTGGAACGCACACAGGAAACCCATGCAGACACGGGGAGAATGTGCAGACTCCACACAGACAGTGACCCAAGCCAGGAATCGAACCCGGGTCCCTGGCGCTGTGAGGCAGCAGTGCTAACCCAGAGTGCCGCCGTGTAATTCTTGTGCTGTGTTACCTGGTGTGTGATAGTGTATTCTCGCTGCTCTGAGAAACAGTAACCAACCCCAAACGACAACAACAATAACTTATATCTATGTAGTGCCTTTTACATCAGCAGACTTTAATTTTCACTTCACAGGAACAATTGCCCAAGACAATTCAACTTAAAAAACAATCACGTAGGGAGACCTTAGGATGGAAAGCTTTGTCAAACGGCTATGCCTAAAGGATGTCTTAAAGGAGAATGGGGCCAGCAGGTTTAAGGAGGGAATTCCAGAGCTCAGGGCCCCTCCCCCAGGCAGCTGAAGGCATGGCCCCCAATGGCGGAGCGATGGGAATCGGGGGATGCTCCAGAGACCGGAATTGGAGGAACGCAGAGATCGTGGGGATATAGGAGGTTACAGAGATAGGGAGGGGGTGTAGGGGCTGGAGGAGATTACAGAGATAGGGAGGGGTGTAGGGGCTGGAGGAGGTTACAGAGATAGGGAGGGGGTGTAGGGGGCGGAGGAGGTTACAGAGATAGGGAGGGGGTGTAGGGGGCTGAGGAGGTTACAGAGATAGGGAGGGGGTTAGGGGCTGGAGGAGGTACAGAGATAGGGAGGGGTGTAGGGGGCTGGAGGAGGTTACAGAGTAGGGAGGGGGTGTAGGGGCTGGAGGGGGGTTACAGAGATAGGGAGGGGGTGTAGGGGCTGGAGGAGGGTTACAGAGATAGGGAGGGGGTGTAGGGAGGCTGGAGGGGGTTACAGAGATAGGGAGGGGGTGTAGGGGGCTGGAGGAGGTTACAGAGATAGGGAGGGGTGGTAGGGGGACTGGAGGGGGTTACAGACAGTTAAAGTCTGTGCTTGGGGGGTGGGTGTAATGAGCTGCCCCTGTCTCTCTCGATCAGTCTATCACTGTGTGTTCCTGCTCTCGCTGTGTGTTCCGGTATTACAGTCTCTGTGAATCTAATACCAGTCGCACCCTCTCTGTGTGTTTGCTGTTCTGATGTTGACTCATGGGGACAGTTGCCAGAATCCACATCATTTGGACATAGTGGTGATGAGCAGATTCTGGTGGAACTGTGATTTGTCTGAAGGAAAGTGTAATGTTCTCACTTCACTGGAGAGAGAGAGAGAGAGAGATTCCCCCAACAACAACCCTGCTGCATTGACATATCCCCCTGTTGTTTCCCATTGAACTTTAACTCCTTTCTGTGAAAAATACAATCCCTGCTTTGCCCCCTCCTCCATAGGGATTCCTGCAGTTTGTTCTCTCTCTCTCTCTGTGTGTCTCTGTCTGGACCCTGGAGCTGCTGTTTGTTGATACGAGGGTGGATTACTGTCCCGTAGTCCAGTGCAGACATTGCTGCCTATCCTGTGGTCTGTTTCTTGCTGCAGGTCCAGCCTTTCACACTGATTTCTTTGCAGTTGAGTTGTTTTGGGAATCAGTGTTGTGTACTAGCCTGTGGCTTGGTGTTTTTCGAGGAGACGTGGGGGGGTGTGTGTAAAATCCTGGCTCGCTGTATTTGATGCGAATCTCTTCACACAAACCCAATGCTCAGAGTGCCTTCCACATTCATTTCCAATCAGCTGACAGTAATTTCCTTAGCCAGGTGACCTTTCCAACATCTGGCATTTCCTCATCGCTCTCTGGTTATCTCCTGGAGGGGGTGAGGGGTTAGCAGTGACCCGAAACTGAACCGGGACCCAGCCATGGTCCAGGCTGGGAATCCTGTGGAGAGCAACTCACCTCCTGACTGCACCCCACAAAACCTGTCCACGGACACAATTCAGGAGTATGATGGAATACTGTCGTGTGCACAGTTCTGTTCATCTGATGAAGGAACAGCGCTCTGAAAGCTCAAAGAACAAAACAGCACGGGAAACAGGCCCTTCGGCCCAACGAGCCCACGCCACTACCCCGATGTTCCCACCTCTACCCGCGATCCCTGTCCATGTTTATGGATCTATGGATTAAAAACCAAATTTGAGACAATTTGGGGAGAATTTGTTTTGCCAATTAGCCTAAGAGCACATCTTTGGGATTTGGGAGGAAACCGGAGCTCCCGGAGAAAACCCACACAAGCACGGGGAGAATGCGCAAACTCCCACAGACACAGGCCCAAATCCATGTATCTGCACATCACAGCGATAGTCACTGAGCTGTCGTGTTGCCCATCAAATGGTCCAGGTCAAGCATACACTAACGACGTGAAGCACTAGGATACTCTCGAAAAAAAATCCAAGAGCAGCCCTCTCACGACCCATCGCGTGTATGTCCCTTGTTAGACAACAAGGTGGACCAAAGCACCTGTAGGATAAAAACAAGTACATCAATATCATCATCTATTTACACACTTCCCAGGGACTCCCAAGGCTCATGATCCCTATTTTAAATCAGTTTTCTATACCCATCCATTCCCATTCTGTTCATGTGCCCATCTAAGTATTTCTTAAATAACTCCAGACTACCTGCCTCCACCACTTTACTTGGCAGTGCATTCCATACCCCCACCACCCTCTGTGTGAAAAAACGCCCTCTAGCATCCAAATTATACCTTACCCCCTTCACCCTAAGCCCGTGACCCCTCGTGCTATTTGAGTCCATCCTAGGAAAAAGCTTAACCCTGTTTATTCTATCTATACCCCTCATAATCTTGTACACCTCTATTAGATCTCCTCTAAGTCTACGTCTTTCTAAGGAAAACAGTCCCAATTTGTCTAACCTCTCCTCGTAACTCAGACCTTCCATACCAGGCAGCATCCTGGTAAGCCTCCTCTGCACTCTCTCCAGAGTCTCCACGTCCTTCCGGTAGTAGGGCGACCAGAACTGGACGCAGTATTCCAAATGAGGTCTAACCAACGTTTTCTACAACTGCAACATTAAAGGCCAGCTCTTGTACTCTATACCCCTTCCTATAAAGGCTAGCATACAATATGCTTTCTTCACAACCTTCTCCACTTGCTCTGCCACCTTCAGAGACTTGTTCACCTGCACCCCCAGGTCCCTCTGTGTTTCTATACTCTTAATAGGTCTACCCTTTATCATATACCTCCCCCCCCACATTCTTTCTCACGAAATGCATCACCTCACATTTATCAGGATTGAATTCCATCTGCCATCTGTCTGCCCAAGCTACCAGCCTATCTATGTCCTGCTGCATCGCCTGACAATGCTCCTCACTATCCACAAGTCCAGCCATCTTTGACTCTTCTGTAAACTTGCTGATCACTCCCCTTACTCCCTCTTCCAAGTCATTTATATATATTACAAATAGAAGAGGTCCCAGTACCGAGCCCTGCGGCACACCACTAGTGACCGACCTCCAGCTAGAAAAACACCCTTCCACTATTACTCTCTGTCTCCCATTACTAAGCTCATGCTACCAAATAACCTGTTGGACTTTAAGCTGAGAGAGTACTTACTGTACCCACCCCAGTCCAGCACCGGCATCTCTCCACATTGTGTTCATACAGACAGTCACCCCGGCCGGGAATTGAACCCGGGTTCCTGGTGCTGTGAGGCTCTGTGCCACCATGCTGCCCCGTAGTAAACCCTATACGCTCTCTTTTTCTCACTCTCACATGTGTATACACATATGCATGCACATGCACACATATACACACACAGACAAACACAGACACACGTGTGCGTATGTGTATGGTTTTATGTGAATGTGTGTGTGTACGAGACAGAAATTCTTACAGTGTATATTTAAATGTATTTTTGTCGAGAGTGTTTGGAATTTGATTGCACACACAGACAATCCTTCCCGATCCTGAATTAAATTTGCATCGAGCGTTTGTGTGGAGCCAGTAGCACGTTCTGTCTCTCTCTGGCTGGTGATATTAACCCGATGTGGATTGATGGGTTTAGTTGCCTGCGAAGCGTTCTGTAATCCTGAACCCATCAGGACTTCATTACATCAGAGCCCTGTGGAGAATCAGTTTACCCATTTCAAATGAGGGATTGCTGGGGGCGGGGGAGCAGAATAAGACAGGAGCCTGCAGCCCCCTCCCCTCCCCACCCTGCTGTGGGCAGGAGCTGGTGGCTGGATGTGTGTGTTTGCAGTGTGCCGCACTGTAAATAAATTTGCTGCATCAACGGCGGGGAGGCTGGGAGAGCCACCAGTAGGATTGATGGGGGAGCAAGATGGTAAGAACAGTCTCCACTCCCCATCCCAACTGCTCAGTGACCCAGAGAGGCTCGAGAGGGGGGTGGGGGGGAATCACAGACCATCAAACTAATTACCCCGAGGTAATTAACTCGTATCCTGGAATTGTATAGAGTTGGGGGGGGGCACTCAGCCCATCTGGCCTGTGCTAGCCCTTTGAAAGAGGGATCTGATTATCCTGGCGTTTCCCCCAGAACGCTGCGATTTATCCGGGATGCGGATGGGGGGGCTGGAAGGTGGGATTGTTGTTTAATTCAGGCCTCGCTGAATCGATGACAAAGTGACTGACGGTTTTTTGGGGAATTTGGCCAAGGATTGGGATGTGGGAGCGGCGGAGGGGAGGGGGAGTAATATTTCCCGAGACCCCGCTCCTCCCCCGGAGCTGCGGGAATAGGTTTTTGTGTTAATGACAGTATTGTGGATGTAGTCACAGTTACGCTCTGATTCACCGCCTGTCCCCTGGATCCCGCAGTCTTGTCACTCAGAGAGTCCCACACCGACCTCTCCTGTGTTGTAATGCTTCCGTTTCCGAGCCTTCACCACCATCCCCCCCCCCCCAACCCACCACCCCTCCTGAGATCCCGTGTTGCTGAGGTTGCGGTTGCCATAGCAACTCTCTCTCTCTCTCTCTCTCTCTCTCTCTCCATCTCACTTTCTTTCTGTGTGTCTCTCTCTCTCTCTGCCTCTGTGTGTGTGTGTGTGTGTCTCTCTCTCTGCCTCTGTGTGTGTGTGTGTCTCTCTCTCTCTGCCTCTGTGTGTGTGTGTCTGTGTGTGTCTCTCTCTCTCTCTCCCTGCCTCAGTGTGTGTGTGTGTGTCTCTCTCTCTTTGCCTCTGTGTGTGTGTGTCTCTCTCTCTCTTTGCCTCTGTTTGTGTGTGTGTGTCTCTCTCTCTGCCTCTGTGTGTGTGTGTCTGTGTCTGTGTCTCTCTCTCTCTCTCTCCCTGCCTCCGTGTGTGTGTGTGTGTGTGTGTGTGTCTCTCTCTTTGCCTCTGTGTGTGTGTGTGTGTGTGTGGCTCTCTCTCTTGCCTCTCTGTTTGTGTGTTGTGTGTGTGTGTGTGTCTTTCTCTCTCTCTCTCTTTGATCTGTGTGTGTGTGTGGTGTGTGTGTCTCTCTCTCTCTTTGCCTCTGTGTGTGTGTGTGTGTGTGTTTGTGTGTGTGTGTGTCCTCTCTCTCTTTGCTCTGTGTGTGTGTGTGTGGTGTCTCTCTCTCTTTGCCTCTGTTGTGTTTCTCTCTCTCTCTTGCCTCTGTGTGTGGGTGTGGTGTGTCTCTCTCTCTCTCTCTGCTCTTTGCCTATGTGTGTGTGTGTGTGTGGTGTGTGTCTCTCTCTGCCTAGTGTGTGGTGTCTCTCTCTCTCTCTCTCGCGCTCCCTGCCTCGTGTGTGTGTGTGTGTGTGTCTGTCTCTCTCTCGGCTCTGGGTGTGTGTGTGTCGTCTCTCTCCTCTGCCTCTGGTGTGGGGTCTGTGGGTGTGTCTCTCTCTCTCTCCCTGCCTCTGGTGTGTGTGTGTGGTCTCTCTCTCTTTGCCTCTGTGTGTGTGTGTGTCTCCTCTCTGTTTGCCTCTGTGTGGGGGGGTGTCTCTCTCTTGCCTCTGTGTGTGTGTGTCTCTCTCTTGGCCTCTGTTTGTGTGTGGGTGTGTTCTCTCTCGTTGCCTCTGTGTCGTGGTAGTCCTCTGCTCGCTTGGCCTCTGTGTGTGGGTGTGTCTCTCTCTCTCTCCTCTCTCTCTCTCCATGCCTCTGTGTGTGTCTGTGTGTGTGTCTCCTCGCGTGGCCTCTGTGGTGGGGGTGTGGGGGTCTCTCTCTGCGTTGCCTCGGGTGTGTTCGTGTGTGCATGTGTGTGGCGTGTTGTGTCTCCTATCTCTCTCTCTCTCTCTCTCCCTGCCCTCTGTGTGTGTGTCTCTCTCGCGCCTCTCTCTCGCTTTGCCTCTGGTGTGTGGGGTGTGTGTGGTGTCGCTCGCTCTCTGCCTCTGTGTGTGTGTCTCTCGCTCTCTCTCTCTCGCTCTCTCCGGGCCTCTGTGTGTGTGTGTGTGTGTGGCTCTCGCTCTCTGCCCTGTGTGGTGTGGGGCTCTCTCTCTCTGCCTCTGTGTGTGTCTGTGTGTGTGGTCTCTCTCGCTATCCCTGCCTTTGGGTGTGTGTGGGTCTCGCTCTCTTTGCCTCTGTGTGTGTGGGGGGTCTCTCTCGTTGGCCTCGTGGGGTGTGTGTGTGTCTCTCTCTCTTTGCCTCTGTGGGTGTGTGTCTCTCTCTCTCTTGGCCTCGGTGTCGTGTGTGTCTCTCTCTCTCTCTCTCTCCCTGGCCTCTGTGTGTGGGTAGGGGGTCTCTCTATCTTTTGCCTCTGTGTGTGTGTGTGTGTGGCTCTCTCTCTTTGTCGTTGTGTGGGTGTGTGTCTCTGCTCTCTCTTCTCTCTCTCTCCCTAGCCTCGGGGGTGGTCTCTCTCTCTCTCTATATATCTTTGCCTCGTGTCTGTGTGTGTGTGGGAGTGTGTGTGTGTCTTCTGCTCTCTGCCTCTGTGTGGGTTCTGTGTGTGTGTGGTGTCTCTCTCTCTCCCTGCCTCTGTGTGTGTGTGGTGTCTCGCTCTCTTTGCCTCTGTGTGTGCTGTGTGTGTGATGTGTGTGGGTGGTGTGTGCTCTCTCTTTGCCTCTGTGTGTGTGTTGTGTTGTTCGCTCTCTTTGCCTTGTGTGGGTGTGTGTGTCTATCTCTCTTTGCCTCTGTGTGTGTGTGTGTGTGCTGTCTCTCTCTCTCTTTGCATCTGTGTGGGTGTGTGTGTGTGTGTAGTGTGTGTGTGGGTGTGTGGTCTCTCTCTCTCTTGCATCGGTGTTGTGTGTGTGTGTCTCTCTCTCTCTTTGCCTCTCGGTGTGTGTGTCTCTCTCTCTCTCTTTGCCTCTGTGTGTGTGTGTGCGTGTCTCTCTCTCTCTGCCTCTGTGTGTGCGTGTGTCTCTCTCTCTGCCTGTGTGTGTGTGTGTGTCTCTCTCTCTCTCTCTCTCTCTCTGCCTCTGTGTCTGTTTAAATCATATCTGTGTGAGATATAGATATAGTGACCATAAGACACAGGAGCAGTATGAGGCCACTCGGCCCATCAATTCTGTTCCCCAATCAATCATGCCTGATATTTTTCTCATCCCCCATCCTCCTGCCTTTTCCCCTGATCCTCTTATTAATCAGGAACTTATCTATCTCTGTCTTCAAGACGTTCAATGACCCGGCCTCCTCTGCGACAAAGAGTTCCACACATTCCCCACTCTCTGGTTGAAGAAATTCCTCCTCATCTCTGTTTTAAAGGATTGTCCCTTTATCCTGAGGTTGTTCCCTCTGGTTCTGGTTTTTCCTACTAGTGGAAACATCCTCTCCGTGTCCACTCTATCCAGGGCCTTGCAGTATCCTGCAAGTTTCAATAAGATCCCCCCCTCATCCTTCTAAACTCCAGCGAGTACAGACCCAGAATCCTCAACCGTTCCTCATACGACAAGCTCTTCATTCCAGGGATCATTCTTGTGAACCTCCTCTGGACCCTTTCCAAGTCCGGCACATCCATCCTTAGGTACGGGGCCCAAAACTGCTCTCAATCCTCCCAATAGGATCAGACCAGAGTCTTATACATCCTCAGAAGTCCGTCCCATGGATGGTGCGCAATGATGAGGGGGGGGGAGGTATGCGAGCAGGGTGGTGTTGGGGAACATGGACCTGAGGTGACAATTATTAACATCCCAACAGGTCTCTTTGATTTGATCTGTCACGTGTGCGTGCAAGTTACATTGGTTGTACTGAATTGACCCTAATGTCAGGCGGACTAGCTCGGCTAAATGTGTGGGGGGTTACGGGAATAGGGCCCTGGGTGGGGTAGAGGTTGGCAGAGACTCGATGGGCCGAATGGCCTCCTTCTGAACTGTAGGTATTCTAGGATTCGACAGTGAAAAGTATGGTTTCTTGCGAGCTAAACATACCGTTCATAGAGAAGGAAAAGAGCGAGTTCGCACTGTAGTGTTACAGTCACAGCGAGGGTGTAGAGAAAGATCAACTTAATGCGAGGGAGATCCATTCAAAAGTCTGACAGCAGCAGGGAAGAAGCTGTTCTTGAGTCAGTCAATACATGACCTCAGACTTTTTCCCGACAGAAGAAGGTGGAAGGGAGAATGTCCGGGGTGCGTGGGGGGCTCCTTAATTATGCCGGCTGCTTTTCCCCAAGGCAGCGGGAAGTGTAGACAGAGTCAGTGGATGGGAGGCTGGTTTGTGTGATGGATTGGGCTACATTCACAACCCTTTTGTAGTTCCTTGCGGTCTTGGGCGAGCAGGAGCCCAGACCGAGCTGTGATAGAACCAGAAAGGATGCTTTCTATGGGGCATCTGTAAAAGTTGGCGAGAGTCGTAGCAGACATATGGTAAAATTAGCACAAGGCCCAACAATCGCACCAACTCGTGGGTAAGACATCTCATCTGGAGGTGATGAGTAGGGGACAGTCACAGCTCGATGGGCGAAGGGCATTTGGTCTTCCTGTCTGAAGCGAGGAGAAATTTCTTCACCCAGAGCGTGGGGAATGTGTGGAATTCACTCCCACAGGAAGTAGTTGAGGCCAAAACATTTCAGGAAGAAATTAGATATCGCTCTTGGGGCTAAAGAGATAGAGGGATATGGGGGGGAAGGGGGGGATCAGGATATCGAATTGGATGATCAGCCATGACCAAAATGAATGGCGGGACAGGTTCAAAGGGCCGAATGGCCTCCCCTTGTGTCTGTGCTGGGAGAAGGATGCGTTGGATTTCCCTGCTCTCCTTCCCAATCTCAACCACGGCCAGTTCGTAATGGTGGGATATTTTCATTCAGCCCTGGGACACGGGTGTGTCGCTGGCCCTAGTTACCCCTGGGAGGGGCAGTTGAGAGTCACCCACATTGCTGTGGCTCTGGAGTCGCATGCAGGCCAGACCAGGGTAAGGATGGCAGATTTCCTTCCCTAAAGGGAACCGGATGGGCTTTTTCCGACAATGGTTTCAGGGTCATCTTTACTGAGGCTAGTGCCAGATTCCCTGGATGTGCCCTCCATGTCCAGTAGGGGCAGGATTCCCAGGATGTGACCACGTTTTGCCCATTTCCGGTTGGGGAGTCAGTCTGGAGGGAGCGGGGTTGGGGGAGGCGGGGGCGGAGATCCTGTCAGATTCCGAGTGCGGATTATTCTGGAGCGGGAGAATTAATCAGATTCCCATTCTGAGTTCCCTCCTGCTCTCTCTCCCCGGCCACCCAGCATCCTCCATTCTCACGGCAGCTCCCGGCGCAGAGAAACATCTGTAATTGTACCTCACAGCTGTCTGTCGAACACTGTCTGACCCAGAGACACACACGGGGGCGGGGGAGATCAGGGGGCGCTGACACACACCAAGCTCAAAGAACACCCCAGAGAGCAGCAGAAGGAGGCCATTCGTCCCATTGTACGTCTGCTCCGTCCATTCAATGATGTGATGATCCTCAACTCCCACTTTCCTGCCTTATCCCCGTAACCACCTCCCCCCCCCCCCCTTCCCCTCCTGATGGAAAATCTGTCTGTCTCAGGCTTGAACTCACTCGGTAACCGGCCTCTGTGGGAAAGAGTTCCACACACTCACTCCCCTCTGAGACAAGAAATTCCTCCCTATCTCTGTGTCCTGTGGGCGATCCCCTTACTCTGAGATTATTCTCTCTGGTCCCAGACTCTCCCACCGGGGAAACAGCCTCTCAGCATCTACCCTGTCTCCCCTCCGCGCCTCCACCTTCACCTCCACCCCCCCCCCACCTCCAGAATCCAATATGTCTCAATAAGGTCGCCTCTCATTCTTCTAAACTCCAATAAGTACAGGCCCAACCTACTCAATGTCTCCTCATGAGAAAATCCCTCCCTACCCAGGATTGATCGAGTGAACCTTCTCTCGACTACCTCCAATCCCGGGATATCCTTCCTTAGATAAAAGGACTCGAGCTGTTCCTGATATTCCAGGTGGGGTCTAACCAAGAGAACAAAGAAAATTCCAGCACAGGAACAGACCCTTCGGCCCCTCCAAGCCTGCACCGACCCTGCTGCCTGACCCCCATCCTTCCAGGGACCATATCCCTCTATTCCCATCCTATTCATGGATTTACCAAGATGCCTCTTAAAACTCACTACCATATCCGCTTCCACTCCTTCCCCTGGCAGTGAGTTCCAGACCCCCACCACCCTCAGTGTTTAAAAAAAAAAACCTGCCTCGTACATCTCCTTTAAACCCTGCCCCTCGCACCTTAAACCTGTGCCCCCCCCCTAATAATTGATTCTTCCACCCTGGGAAAAAGCTTCCGACTATCCACTCTGTCCATACCCCTCATAATCTTGACCCATTGATGTAAGGTTCACCGGCCTGTAATTATCTGGATTATTCTTGCTATCCTTCATGAATAAAGGAATAACATTGGCTGTTCAGTGCCTTGTGTAGACTTCCCCGTTTTTAGACTCCAATCCCTTTGTGATAAAGACCGACATTCCATTCGCCTTCCCAATTACCCGCTGAGTGAGGAAATTCCTCCTCACCTTCCCCATCTTCAATGGGGAATCCCTTATTTGCCTCTTAGTGTCCAAAGATGTGCAGGTTAGGGTGGATTGGCCGTGCTAAATTGTCCCTTAATTGTTAGGGGGATTAGCAGGGTAAATGTGTGGGATTATAGGGCTAAATCCTGGATAGGATTATTCTTGGTGTAGGGCCGAATGGCCTCCCCCTTGCCCTGTAGGTGTCCTATCATCCAATCCCGTTCTCTGATGCTAAATCTCCTCGGCGTTCCAAATGCATATGTCGGATTTCTGTTGCCTGGGTCCCGATCTTTGCAGATTTCTCCCAGTGCTGATCCTGTTTGTTTTCTTCTCCGTCTCTGCCTGTCCTCTCGCAGCCTCTCTCTCCATCACCCCCACACCCCCCCCCCCCCCTCACCCCCGAGCCTTGTGGGCGCGTGGCGTATTGTTCAGAGGGTTGTAGGTGGCCCTTCCCTTTGGCTGAATCCTCCTCCTCCGCCCTGAGTGACATTCTCTTTAAATAAACGAATTGTCAGCAACACACACGCTGCGGGGAGGGGGGAACGTCACTGCGCTGACAGGTGTTACAGACAGCAGAGCCTGTCCCATGCTCTGTTGCCTCTTTCTCCCCCTCACTGCTCTCGAGATGCTTTCCGTTCTGACGGCTGGGGCACCCCGTCGATATCTGTCCGACCTGTGTAATTAGAGAGAGGACGTTTGTGTTTCCGACTCGGACGGAGAGGGAGGGTGTGTCGGCAAACAGACACGCAGCAGAGTAGGAAGGGGAGGTGGAGGGTCGAGCAGCAGGCGCTGAGGATGTTTGCAGACCTCGGGGAGCGGGACTGTGCCTCAGGGCCGCCTCCTTCTCAATCGGTTCCGCCCCGGGGACACCGCGGATTGTGGACAGATCCGCGCTCCGAAAGCTGAACTCCGGAATTCCCGTACGGCAGCGCTGGCCTCGGAGTGAGTTTACATTCAGCGCACAGTGTTGGAAACCTCGGAGATGGGGAGCAGGAGATGACCATTCAGCCCTTCCAGCCCGTGTTGCCATCCTAAAGAACACGTTCGTTCATTAGTCACAAGCAAGGCTTACATTAACACTGCAATGAAAATGCCTTAGTCACCTCTGACTGGCACCTGTTCGAGTCAGTACGCTGTAGTTAAGAAAGCCCCACCTTTCTCGGAAGACTAAGGAAATTTGGCGTGTCCGCTACGACTCTCACCAACTTTTACAGATGCCCCATAGAAAGCATTCTTTCTGGTTGTATCACAGCTTGGTCTGGGCTCCTACTCTGCCCCAAGACCACAAGGAACCACAAAAGGTCGCGAATGTAGTCCAATCCATCACACAAACCAGCCTCCCATCCATTGATTCTGTCTACACTTCCCACTGCCTCGGGGAAAAGCAGCCGGTATAATTAAAGACCCCTTCTGAGAAAGTTGGTGAGGCTTTGTTAACTATAGTGTCGGCATCGGGGGGTGGGGGGAGGGGGGGGGGATCAGGACAGGTGATCTGGACACCTAAAAACCTGAAGTTCTCGATCCTTTCTACTTCATCCCTGTTGGTGTAGACAGGGGCATGTTCTCCTCTACACTTCCTGAAGTCGATGACTATCTTATTGCTTTTGTTGGTTCGAACAGGGCTTGGGACAGAGTCGGGAGGACGTTTTCCCCTGGTTTGGGGAATCTAGAACCGGAGTGAGGGGGGGGGGGATAACAGCCTCGGGATACTGGTGTAGAGCATTTAGAATTGAAATGAGGAGAAAGCTCTTCCCTCACAGGGTGGCAAAACCTGTGCAGCCCTCTTCCCCTACAGAGAGCCAGATCAACGAATGTGGTCAGGAAAGAGGTAGATGGGTTTTGATTTCCGACAGCTTCTGGGGGAGGGGGGGGTGGGTATCGAGGTAGAGGGTCGACCGTGGTGAACGGCGGAAGAGGGTCAAACATGGCCTCCTCTTGCCCCTACCTTCTGTGAAGAGGAAGGAGGTCGGAGCAATGGGGTTGGGCACGGCGTAGAGAAGTTCCCTTTTTGGCAGTTTTGCAGTCTCGCACGGTCATCAATCCAAAGGGAGATGTGTATCCACACACCCCCTCCCCCAGCTCTTCCTGAATCTGCCCGAGAGCAGTAACCGTGGCAAACCCTCTCTGTGATGGAGGTGCTTTGCCGAGAGAGCAGGGCTGTGTGTGGATAAAAGTGTAATCAGGGTTTAATCGGGGGCGGAGGGGAAAACGGGTCTGCGTTAGTGCCCGCCCACCCCCCACAAACCACCCCCCACTCACAAGCGGGGTTTGAGAGAAGCCGCATTATCCAATCACGTAATGATCTGGAGTATTCGGAGGGAGGGGTGAATGCAGACTCAGTGCTGATTAATACACCCAGCACCGAGGGCTAAGTGGCGCTTCCCTTCCTTGTGTAGCTGCCCCCTCCCTCGCAGGGGGTCCACCTTCTTGGGTCTTCAGTTGACACTTCACATGGGTGAAAGGTCACTAGGCAGAGACGGACACTGCGTAAAGTGCCCCCCCCAGTAAGAATTGTCCCTTAGTGTCCAAAGATGTGTAGGTTAGGGTGGATTGGCTGCGCTAAATTGCCCCTTCAATGGATTAGCTATGGTAATTGTGTGGGGTTACAGGGAGAGGGGTTGGGGAAAGGCCTTGGGGTAACGTAGTCTGTCAGAGGGAGTCGGTGCAGACTCAGTGGGCTGAATGGCCTCGTTCTGCTCGTGGGGATTCTGCGGGCGAGGGATGGGATTGGCCCAGGGATCAACATGCCACCGCCCCCCGTGTGAGATGTGAGGGTGTCAGGTCAAAGGAATTTCCATCGACCACTAAACCAATGCCTCTGTCTCACTGACTCTGGGGAGGGAGGGGTCAGCGGTCACTGCAGCGGGGCTGGGGGGGGGTGGCCCCGCTGATACGATAAAATAACTTCCCCTGAGGGGGCAGGAGGTGGAAAGGAGGCGCCGGAGGGACTGAGTTTAAAATATTAATCTGATCTCGCTGAAGTGATGGCCTTTAAACAGATTCACCAGCCCCCCCTCCCCCCTCACTCTCGGATGGACCCCACGGATGAGATTAGTGGCCACAGAAAACCAGCCATCCGTTATTCCCCTGTTAACTGTTAAATTCTGTTAGCGAGGTCACGACAGACAATGAGGTTGTCAGCGGACGAGAGATGGATAGGCCTGTCTTAGGCCCAACTCTCTCCTTTCTCCCCCCCCCCCCACCCCCACAGCCTTCCACCTTTCCTCCCCCGCTCTCCCTTCCCCTCCCGACAATAAACTAATCAATTCATTCCTCTTTCCTGTCCCTGACCCCCCCAGAGGTGGGTTTAATAATCCTCAGCTTCCCCCTCCCCCAAGGAGCCTGAGGCCTGTTGAGAGGCCGGAGGGGTTGGTTTCCACAGCAACCAGCCCTCCCTCAGCTCCTTCTCCTGTACCCCCACCCTGGTTTCTAAGGACCAGGCCTGTGTGGGTTTTTTCATTAAGATTTTGATGAGGAGGGCCTAGTTTGATTTGATTTCTTACTGTGACATGTATCGCTACTGGCATGTCATGAAGTTTATCGATTAGTGTCACAAGTAGGTTTACATTAACACTGCAATGAAGTTACTGCGAAAATCCCCTAATCGCCACATTTGGGTACACGGAGGGAGAATTTTAGCACGGCCAATGCACCCTAACCGGCACGTCTTTCAGACTGGGAGGAAACCCATGCAGACATGGGGAGAATGTGCAGACTCCCCACACACACTGATCTGAGCTGGGAATCGAACCCAGATCCCTGGAGCTGTGAGGCAGCAGTGCTAACCATTTGCCGCTATACGTACAAACCATACTGTACACACAGAGAAGGAAAGGAGAGGGTACAGAATGTAGTGTTACAGTCACAGCAAGGTGTAGAGAAAGATCAATTTAATGCGAGGTGGGTCCATTCAAAAGTCTGACAGCAGCAGGGAAGAAGCTGTTCTTGAGTCGGTCAGTACGTGACTTCAGACTTATGTATCTTTTTCCTGATGGAAGAAGGTGGAAGAGAGAATGTCCGGGGTGTGTGGGGTCCTTAATTAAACTGGCTGCTTTTCCCGAGGCAGCGGGGAGTGTAGACAGAGTCAATGGATGGGAGGCTGGGTTTGAGTGATGGATTGGGCTATATTCACAATGCGTTGTAGTTCCTTGCGGTCTTGGGCAGAGCAGGAGCCCAGACCAAGCTGTGATACAACCAGAAAGAATGCTTTCTATGGGGCATCTGTAAAAGTTGGTGAGAGTCGTAGCGGACATGGCAAATTTCCTTAGTCTTCTGAGAAAGTAGAGGCGTTGGTGGGGTTTTCTTAACGATAGTATCGGCACAACCTCAGGCTAAAGGGATGATCCTTTAAAACAGAGATGAGGAATTTCTTCAGCCAGAGAATGGGGAATCTATGGAACTCTTTTGCCACAGAGGAGGCCGGTTCTTAGTTAATAAGATCGGGGAAACGGCAGGAGAATGGGGAGGAGAAAAATATTAGCCATGGTGAGTGGACTCGATGGGCTGAGTGGCCTAGTTTTGCTCCGATGGTCTTGTGGATGAAGCAGGACAGGTTGGTGGTGATCTGGACACCAAGAAACTTGAAGCTCCTGACCTTTTTTCAGTTTGATGTAGACAGGGCTATGTTCTCCTCTACACCTCCTGAAGTCAATGTTCTGTTGACATTGTTTATTGTCATTGGGCCAGATCCAGCGAGGGTCAGCAGGAGAAAGCTAAGCTTGGCAGGGCGATGAATAATGCATGTTATCGCCAGAAGATCAAGAGGAAGCCAAAGTGTGCAGGGGCGGGGGTCAGTCCCACGTACAACACAGGCAAAAACCTTCCAATGGTAATTATTGTCAACAGACGCTCAGCATCTCCGACAAAGGAGTTTTTATATCTGAGTCTTTAGAAATTTGAGATTGACGTCATTTCCTGACCCCTGACCCCTGACCCCTCTGTTTGAGTTCTGATCCGTCTCGCAACTCCACCCAAATCAAGAGACGCAAAAAACCCTGTGCTTTCCTTGGACGCCTTCTCCCAGTACCCTCTCACCTTGCCCGGTGAAGGGGCTTGACTATCAGAGAAGCAAATGAGGCCTTCGAAATTGGGGTTTCGACAGGGTCGCTGGAGTGATACCTCACTGGGAGATGTGTGAGGTGAGACTAGAAGTTAACGGGGGGGTAGGCGTCAATATGAGACAGTTCCTAATTAATCCATCTTGGGTGGAGTTCAGGAAAAATGTATTTACTCAGACAGTGGGGGAGAATGTGGGACTCGCTCCCATGGGGAGAGAATGTGGGACTTGTCCCCATGGCGGGAGAATGTGGGACTTGCCCCCATGGAGGGGAGTGGGGAAGAATGTGGGACTCGCCTCCATGGGGAGAGAATGTGGGACTCGCTCCCATAAGAGCCTGTGGACCGGGACCCCCAGCATGGAACAGAGGGGCCAAATGGCCTGCTTTGTTGCTGGAATAATCACATCACCGTGTGAGCCAACGATCTGCCTGAACCGACCAGAACGGGGACACGAGAATCCGGCAAACTATTAGAAATCAGCATTTCACCGGATGGGGAGGATTTCTGTCATCCATCCCTGTCAGCCCTCGATCAGTACCTCCCTGTCCCTCCCTCCCTTGCACACAGGCCTGTTTTAACAGGCTGCCTCGAGGGATTTTCCTGCCCTGAATCGCAGCCTCGTAATTAAAAATGAATAGGATTACATTTTAATGGCGCTCAGGCCTCCCACGAGAGGTGACAACCTATCTGTCGGGTCGGAGCCAGGGGACCGGTTAACAGATGGCGGAGAGAGGCCTGGATCGGGCCCAGCTTATCCTGCCAGTGCAGTGGGGCCTGGGTCGGGCCCAGCTTATCCTGCCAGTGCTGTGAGGCCTGGAACTCAGAGCCTAGCCTGTCCTGGCAGTGCAGCGAGACTTGAATCGGGCCTAGTCTGTTCTCCCAGTGCAGCAAGGCCTGGAGCTAGGGCCCAGCCTGTCCTGCCAGTGATGCAAGGCCTGGAGTTGGGGTCCAGCCTGCCTTACCAGTGCAGTGAGGCCTGCAACTGGGGCCTACCCTGTCCTGCTAGTGCAGTGAGGCCTGGAGCCCAGACTGCTCTGCCAATGCAGTGAGGCCGGGAGTTCAGGTCTAGCTTACCATCCCAGTGCAGCAAGGCCTGGAGCTGGGGCCGAGCCTATCCTGCCAGTGCAGCGAGGCCTGGAGCTGGGGCCGAGCCTATCCTGCCAGTGCAGCGAGGCCTGGAGCTGGGGGCGCAGCCTGCTAGTGTAGCAAGGCCTAACTAAGCTAACCTGTGGCTCTTTGGTATTACTGGATGGAGAGGGCCGGAGTGGGAGCGAAATGGGGGGAGTGGCTGGGTGAACACTCCCTCCTCCAGCGTCTGTGAGGAGAATGTGAGGCTTTGACGGTTAAGAGGAGAATGTTCCGGAGATTACAGAGGGATCTGTTATATAACAATCCTGGGATAACACTGCAGTTGTGTTCCCTGGAAACTATCGCTTCCAGTTAAACAGGTTCAAACAGAACAGATGTTCCCATTCAAACCAACACAGCACAATAAAATACCATAAAAAGGTTCATCCCCTGCAGCTTGGCACTGTTATGTCCCTGGATTGGAAAATAACTTGGATATTTTTACATTATTTATTGTATTTTGAAAGATAAATGATGATTTTCTATTATCTCCCCTTAACTGCTGATCCTGTTCGTAAAATACCCAACCTCCTCACCATCTCCCCGCAGTGCGGCGCTCCCTCGGCACGGGCCCTCCCGCAGTGCGGCGCTCCCTCGGCACGGGCCCTCCCGCAGTGCGGCGCTCCCTCGGCACGGGCCCTCCCGCAGTGCGGCGCTCCCTCGGCACGGGCCCTCCCGCAGTGCGGCGCTCCCTCGGCACGGGCCCTCCCGCAGTGCGGCGCTCCCTCGGCACGGACCCTCCCGCAGTGCGGCGCTCCCTCGGCACGGACCCTCCCGCAGTGCGGCGCTCCCTCGGCACGGACCCTCCCGCAGTGCGGCGCTCCCTCGGCACTGACCCTCCCGCAGTGCGGCGCTCCCCTTGCGAACCTGGGTGGTGTGTTGTGACGCGCACTGCGACTTGCATTACCTGTGATGCAGCTCTGACAGTGTTTGAAAGAGGCAGGAGTGGTTGCTAGGTGATAAAGCGCTCTGCGCAGGAGCTGTGTAATTATTGATTAGCTGCCTGCCTCCGTGAAGAAGCTGGGCTGTGTGCTGACAGCGAGCTCCTCCTCTTTAATTATGCACTGCCCCCAGCTCAGTAATTGTAGCTCGCTGTTCTCGCTAATACCTTCCCTAGTCTTGCCTGGTGTCAGACCTGTGCCCTCTTTCCCCTCCGCGCTCAGCCCCCCCGCTGGGATTATTGGTCTGAATTAATCCCTGGCAAAGCATCCCCAGCGGCGTGGCGAGAATGCTCCCTCCCTCCGAGGGTCAGGCTGTATCACCCCCTGACAGGGAGTGTACAGCACGCCTACGCAACCTGCGTTTCCGCTCGCTACCTCGCCTCCCTTGCTATCCGCCGATGCGCGTTCGATCCTTGTGCGTCCTCGCTCTGTCAGGAGAGGTCCCACACTCCCCTCAGCGGAGGAGGTCTCCGCTCACCAGGAGCAGAATCAGGCCATTCGCCCCATCGTACTACGTTACAAATCCCGGGATAGGCTGCGTTCGGAGTGCGGCCTGCAGTTCTGGTCAGCCGGCTGGAGGGGGAAGCTGTGGGGAGAGAGCGCGGAGGAGGTTGTCTGCCTGCATTCGAGGGTGTTAGCGATGAGGAGAGGTTGGATAAACTCGGATTGTTCTCACTGGAAAGAGGGAGGCTGAGGGGTTGGGGGTGAACCTGATTTACAAAATGATGAGAGGCACAGATAGGGCGGCGCATCCAAGCCCGCACTGACCATGCTGCCCCCTGACTAAACTAAAACCCTTCCGGGGACCATATCCCTCTATTCCCATTCCATCCATGGATTTGTCCAGACACCCCTTAAAACTCACTATTGTATCCACTTCCACTCCCTCCCCCGGCAGCGAGTTCCAGGCACCCACCACCCTCTGTGTAAAACAAAAAACCTGCCTCGTACATCTCCTTTAAATCTTGCCCCTCGCACCTTAAACCTGTAATTGACTCTCCCACCCTAGGGAAAAAGCTTCTGATTATCCACTCTGCCTCTCATAATCTTGTAGATTTCTATCAGGCCCCCCCTCAAACTCTGTCGCTCCAGTGAGAACAAACCAAGTTTCTCCAACCTCTCCTCATAGCTAATGCCCTCCATACCAGGGCAACATCCTGGTAAATCTTTTCTGTATCCTCTCCAAAGTCCCCACATCCTTCTTGTAGTGTAGCAACCAGAATTGAACGCTATATTCAAAGTGCGGCCTCACTAAGGTTCTATGAAGCTGCAACAGGACTTGCCAATTTTTAAACTCAATGCCCTGGTTGATGAAGGCAAACATGCCGTATGCCTTCTTGACTACCTCCTCCACCAGCTTGCTACTTTCAGTGACCTGTGTACCTGTACTCCCAGATCCCTCTGCCTATCAATAGTCTTAAAGGTTCTGCCATTTACTGTATATTTTCCATTTACATCCCTGCTCTTGTTATCTAGCTCTCTCTATGAATATTCACATTGTATTTGCCTCCCTAACTACCAAGTCATCTCCTGCACCCTGAGCTTTGACAGTAAGTCAGGAATCTATCATTACTGTTACCATTCTAAATGTGGGGTAAAAATGACAGGATATAAAGCCCATGTACCGGGCACACATCTTAATACAGCTCCTGAATTATACCTTGGAAAATGCTTAGGAAATCAGAAACGCCAAAGGGACTTGGGAATCCTTGTTCAACGTGTAGGTTCAGTCGGCAGTTAGGAAGATAAATACAATGTTAGAATTCTTGTGGAGAGGGCTAGAATACAAGAGCAGGGATGGACTTCTGAGGCTGGATAAGGCTCTGGTCAGACCCCATTTGGAGGATTGTGAGCAGTTTTGGGCCCTGTATCTAAGGATGGATGTGCTGGCCTTGGAAAGGGTCCAGAGGAGGTTCACAAGAATGATCCCTGGAATGAAGAGCTTGTCCTGTGAGGAACAGTTGAGGATTCTGGGTTTGTACTCGTTGGAGTTTAGAAGGATGAGGGGGGGGATCTTATTGAAACTTACAGGATACTGCGAGGCCCTGGATAGAGTGGACGGGGAGAGGATGTTTCCACTGGTAGGAAAAACTAGAACCAGAGAGGGCACAACCTCAGGATAAAGGGACAATCCTTTAAAACAGAGATGAGGAAGAATTTCTTCAGCCAGAGAGTGGGGAATGTGTGGAACTCTTAGTCGCAGAGGAGGCCGAGTCACTGAGTGTCTTTAATACAGAGATAGATAAGTTGCTGATTAATAAGGGGATCAGGGGAAAAGGCAGGAGAATGGAGGATGAGAAAAATATCAGCCATGATTGACTCTGCTCCCCCATTCAATGGGCCGAGTGGCCTCATTCTGCTCCTGTGTCTTATTCACGTTTGTCTACAGTTTTGGAACACTTAAAGGTCTTTCCTTTATTTTAAAGAGTTGTTTAAAGGTCAGGGAGTCTAAAACAAGGGGACGTAGGTGAGAGATACAAAAATGTCCAGAAACCTAATAGTGCATGTTTATAACTCCTTGAAAGTGGAATTACAGGTGGACAGAAAGGTGAAAAAGGCATCTGGCTTGGTTTCATTGTTCAGAATTGGTGTTCTTGAGAAGGGGATGGTCCCCGGAAGGGTTTTAGTTCAGTCGGGGCAGCACGGTCGCTACAAGCTTGGAGCGGCCAAAGGGCCTGTTCCTGTGCTGGAAGTTTCTTTGCTGTTTCGAACATTGAATAGAATTGTAGAATCCCTACCATGCAGAAAGAGGCCATTCGCCCCATCAAGACTTCACCACAATCCTACCCATTTCTGAAATCCCATATATTCACCCTGCCAATCCGTCCTGACACTAGGCTCAATTTAGCATAGCCAATCAATCTAATCTGTAGATTTTTGGAGTGTGGGAGGAAATTGGAGCTCCCGGAGGAAACCCACGCAGACACGGGGAGAATGTACAAACCCTGCACAGCGAGCGACCCGAGGCTGGAATTGAGCCCTGGTCCTTGGTGCTGTGAGATAGCAGTGCTAATCACTGTGCTGCTGTGACACCTTATTGGAGTTGTACAAGACATTGGTAAGGCCCACACTTGGAACACTGTGTACAATTCTGGTCACCCTATTATAGAAAGGATATTATTAAACTAGAAAGAATGCAGAAACGATTTACTAGGATGCTACCGGGACTTGATGGTTTGAGTTATTAGGAGAGGCTGGATAGACTGGGACTTCTTTCTCTGGAGCGTAGGAGGCTGAGGGGTGATCTTATAGAGGTCTATAAAATAATGACGGGCATTGATCAGCTGGATAGTCAATATCTTTTCCCAAAGGTAGGGGAGTCTAAAACTAGAGGGCATAGGTTTAAGGTGAGAGGGGAGAGATACAGAAGGGTCCAATTTTTTCACCCAGAGGATGGTGAGTGTCTGGAACAAGCTCCAGAGGCAGTAGTAGAGGTGGGTACAATTTTGTCTTTTAGAAAACATTTAGACAGTTACGTGGGTACGATAGGTACAGAGGGATATGGGCCAAACGTGGGTAACTGGGATTAACCTAGTGGCTAAAAAGAAGGGCGGCGTGGACAAGTTGGGCTGAAGGGCCTGTTTCCATGCTGGAAATCTCTAAGTCTGTTTACAGGGTGAGGTATCAGTGACCAGGCCCCACACATATCTCCATCCCTAATTACCCCCTTGAGAAGGTGGTGGGTGAGCCGCGATTTTGAACCCGCTGCAGTCCCCGTGTGATGTGGGACCACCCACAGTGGTTTGACAGATTCTCACCAGCGGGAGAGTTTGGAATGAGGGGACAAAGCTACGAGATAGAGAGCTGGTCATTTAAAATGAGGTGCGTAGAAATCTCTTCTCACACAGAGTGGGGAATCTCTGGAATTATCTGCCCCAAACTGGGGTGGATGCTGGATCATTAGAAGTATTTAAAGTGAAGATGGATAAATAGTTGATAGATTGAGGGGCTATGGGGAAATTTGATTTGATTTATTATCGTATGTACTGGTATACAGTGAAAACGTTATTTATTATTGTCACAAATAGCCTTACATTAACACCACAATGAAAATCCCCTAGCTGCCACACTCTGGCACCTGCTTGGGGACACTGAGGGAGAATTTAGCACGCCGAATGCAATCTAACCAGTATGTCTTTCAGACTGTGGGAGGAAACCCATGCAGACACGGGGAGAACGTGCAGGCCCCACACAGACAGTGAGCAAAGCTGGCAATCAAACCCAGGCCCCTGGCGCTGTGAGGCAGCAATGCTAACCCACTGTGCCACCTTGCTGCCATCATTTCTTGTGCACATTACAGACAAGGTATACTGTTCATAGAGTATGCAAGGGAGGAGGAAAGGAGAGAGTGCAGAATGTAGGTTGTAGAGAAAGATCAACTTAATGTGAGGTAGATCCATTCAAGAGTCTGACAGCAGCAGGGAAGAAGCTGTTCTTGAGTCGGTCGGTACGGGACCTCAGACTTTTGTATCTTTTTCCTGATGGAAGAAGGTGGAAGAGAGAATGTCCGGGATGCATGGGGGAGTCTGTGATTATACCGGCTGCTTTTCCCGAGGCAGCAGGAAGTGTAGACAGAGTCAATGGATGGGAGGCTGGTTTGTGTGATGGATTGGGGCTACATTCACCAGCCTTTTGTAGTTCCTTGTGGTCTTGGGCAGAGCAGGAGCCCAGACCAAGCTGTGATACAGCCAGAAAGAATGCTTTCTATGGGGCATCTGTAAAAGGTGGTGAGGTGACGTTCACAGAGAAGGTGCTGAGGTTGGCATAGATCGGCTATGATGGTATTGAAAGGTGGGACAAAGTGAAGGGCTGAATGTTCTGCCCTTGCTTCTATCTCTTGTGTTCAGGGAGGGAGTTCCAGGATTTTGATCCCAGTGAAGGAACGGACGATACATTTCCCAGTCGGGATGGTGAGTGACCCGGAGGGGAACCTCCAGGTGGGGGTGTTCCCAGGTATCTGCTACCCTTGTCCTTCTAGATGGTGGTGGGTTTGGAAGGTGCTGCCTAAGGAGCCTTGTGTACAGAACCCTGGCAGAGAGAGGATGGGAAGTTCGAAGAGGATTAAGAAGCACAGTTTGATGTTGGGAGTCTGAGATATGATGTTCTCACGGGCTGGTCTCAGCGTGTACTGTCTGCGTCACTCTCCCCCCGGTTAGACTGATCACACTGCCCTCAACATGAAAACTACCTTATAGAATATTACTAGGTAAACATTAATATCTCCTTAGAGATACCATCGACACCGTCCAGGATAAAGCAACCCCGCTCGATCGACACGCTAACCACAAACACTCACTCCCTCCACCGCCGACACACAGTGACAGCCGTGTGTACCATCTACAAGATGCCCCGCAGTGACTCACCAAGGCTCCTTAGGCAGCTCCTTCCAAACCCACCACCTCTACCATCTAGAAGGACAAGGGTAGCAGATACCTGGGAACACCCCCACCTGGAGGTTCCCCCCCGAGTCACTCACCATCCTGACTGGGAAATATATCGGCCATTCCTTCACCGTGGCTGGGGTCAAAATTCCCTCCCTAACAGTGCTGTGGGTGTACCTACACCACACGGGGTCTGCAGTGGATTCAAGATGGCGCCTCACCACACCCTCAAGGGACAATTAGGGATGGGGGGGTAAATATAGGGACTAGCCACCAATTCTGACATCCTATGGAATTGAATAGCAGAAAGAGATGGCGGGAATGAGAAGTGTGTGCAGTCAATATTACAATCCAGCATTTGCAGACTGTCTGTGAGGTGGGGAGGGGTAAAATCACTGCCCTCCGAGTATAACTTCCATCTCCCCATTCACTACTGTGTAGCCTCCATTCAGAGGGAGTGTGTGTGTGTGTGTGAGAGAGGGAGTGTGTGTGTGTGTGAGAGAGGGAGTGTGTGTGTGTGTGTGGTGTGAGGGAGAGGAGTGTGTGTGTGAGAGAGGGAGTGTGTGTGTGTGTGTGAGAGAGGGAGTGTGTGTTGTGTGTGAGAGAGGGAGTGTGTGTGTGTGTGTGAGAGAGGTGTGTGTGTGTGTGTGTGAGAGAGGGAGTGTGTGTGTGTGTGTGAGGAGAGGGAGGGTGTGTGTGTAGTGTGTGTGTGTGTGTGAGAGAGGGAGTGGTGTGTGTGTGTGTGTGTGAGAGAGAGGAGTGTGTGTGTGTGTGAGAGAGAGTGTGTGTGTGTGTGAGAGAGGGAGTGTGTGGTGTGTGTGTGTGTGTGTGTGTGAGAGAGGGAGTGTGTGTGTGTGTGTGTGTGTGTGTGTGTGGTGAGAGAGAGTGTGTGTGTGTGTGTAGTGTGTGTGTGTGTGTGTGAGAGAGGGAGTGAGTGTGGTGTGTGTGAGAGAGGGAGTGTGTGTGTGTGAGTGAGTGTGTGTGTGTGGTGTTGTGTGTGTGAGAGAGGGAGTGTGTGTGTGTGTGTGTGTGAGAGAGGGAGTGTGTGTGTGTGGAGAGAGGGAGTGTGTGTGTGTGAGAGAGAGGAGTGTGTGTGTGTGTGAGAGAGTGTGTGTGTGTGTGTGAGAGGATGTGTGTGTGTGTGTGTGAGAGAGGGAGGTGTGTGTGTGTGTGTGTGTGTGAGAGAGGGTGTGTGTGTGTGTGTGTGTGAGAGAGGGAGTGCGTGTGTGTGTGTGTGTGAGAGAGGGAGTGCGTGTGTGAGAGAGGGAGAGGTGTGTGTGTGTGTGTGTGTGGAGAGGGGGGTGTGTGTGTGTGTGTGAGAGAGAGGGGAGTGTGAGAGAGGGGAGTGTGTGGTGTGTGTGTGGGGAGGTGTGTGTGGGAGAGAGGGAGTGTGTGTGTGTGTGTGTGTGTGTGTGTGTGTGAGAGAGGGATGTGTGTGTGTGTGAGAGAGGGAGTGTGTGTGTGAGAGAGTGAGTGGTGTTGTGTGAGAGAGGGAGTGTGGGTGTGGAGAGAGAGGGTGTTGTGTGTGTGTGTGTGAGAGAGGGAGTGTGTGTGTGTGAGAGGGAGTGTGTGTGTGTGAGAGAGGGAGTGTGTGTGTGTGTGAGAGAGTGGAGTAGTGTGTGTGTGTGTGAGAGAGGGAGTGTGTGTGTGTGAGAGAGGGAGTGTGTGTGTGTGGGAGGAGTGTGTGTGTGTGAGAGAGAGGGAGTGTGTGTGTGTGAGAGAGGAGTGTGTGTGAGGGAGTGTGTGTGAGAGGGAGTGTGTGTGGAGTGTGTGTGTGTGTGAGAGAGAGTGTGGGGGGTGTGTTGTGTGGTGTGTGAGAGAGGGAGTGTGTGTGTGTGTGTGTGTGAGAGAGGGAGTGGTGTGTAGAGAGAGGGAGGTGTGTGTGTGTGTGTGTGTGTGTGTGAGAGAGGGGGAGTGTTGTTGTGTGAGGAGGGAGTGTGTGTGTGGAGAGGGGTGTGTGTGTGTGTGTGAGAGAGGGAGTGTGTGTGTGTGTGTGAGAGTGTGGAGTGAGTGTGTGTGTGTGTGGTGAGAGAGAGGAGGTGTGTGTGTGGAGAGAGAGGGAGTGTGTGTGTGTGAGAGAGAGAGGGAGTGTGTGTGTGTGTGAGAGAGAGGGAGTGTGTGTGTGTGTGAGAGAGAGAGAGAGAGAGGGAGTGTGTGTGTGTGTGTGGGTGGTGAGAGAGAGAGGGAGTGTGTGTGTGAGAGAGAGAGGGATGTGTGTGTGTGAGAGAGAGAGAGGAGTGTGGAGAGAGATGTGGTGTGTGTGAGAGAGAGAGGAGAGAGAGGGAGTGTGTGTGTGTGTAGAGAGAGAGAGGAGAGAGGAGAGTGTGTGTGTGTGAGAGAGAGAGGGAGTGTGTGTGTGGTGAGAGAGAGAGAGGGAGAGGAGGGTGTGAGAGAGAGAGAGGGAGTGTGTGTGTGTGAGAGAGAGAGAGGGAGTGTGTGTGTGTGAGAGAGAGAGGGAGTGTTGTGTGTGTGAGAGAGAGAGAGAGGGGGTGTGTGTGTGTGTGAGAGAGAGAGAGAGGGAGTGTGTGTGTGTGAGAGAGAGAGAGGGAGTGTGTGTGTGGAGAGAGAGAGGGAGTGTGTGTGTGAGAGAGAGGGAGTGTGTGTGTGTTGAGAGAGAGAGGAGTGTGAGAGAGAGAGAGGGTGTGTGTGTGAGAGAGAGAGAGGAGTGTGTGTGTGTGAGAGAGAGAGAGGGAGTGTGTGTGTGTGAGAGAGAGAGGGAGTGTGTGTGTGAGAGAGAGAGAGAGGGAGTGTGTGTGTGTGTGAGAGAGAGAGGGAGTGTGTGTGTGTGTGAGAGAGAGAGGGAGTGTGTGTGTGTGAGAGAGAGAGGGAGTGGGAGTGTGTGTGTGTGTTGAGAGAGAGAGAGGGAGTGTGTGTGTGTGTGTGTGAGAGAGAGAGAGGGAGTGTGTGTGTGTGTGTGTGTGTGTGTGAGTAATCTCTGCCCATCCCTCCAAAAGGCCTTGACACTTTGCTGCAGTGCGATGTGTGAATGAGGGAACACGGCACTAATCAGCCTCTCGTTGTAAAGCTTCATTGTGATTGAGGTTCAGGGTGATTGAGGGCAGGGGGCTGGAGACAAAGGAGTGACAATCGAGTGAATGGAGTGAATTGCGGTGATTACAACTTCAGGAGACACTCAATGCAGCAGAGGCTTGTGTGAAGGTTTACAATGGCTTCTCTGCCTATTGTCGCCTCGATTCTATTAATAAAACCCGAGGCTCTCCCACCATCCATCCTTCCCTTTAATCAGCACTCGAATCACACCATCAGCCCTGACAGGTTTGCTTACAAACACTCCTTCCTTCCCCTGCATCCTGTTTGAGATTGTATCTGATGTCCCACCTCATTGCTGCTGCCAAGATGTGTAGTTTTGCACCTCTCGCTGTTGACTCTAATCTGCTGTACATCTGCTGGTATTCCCCCTGGAGTCTGTCACTGTCCCTCCGTCGCTGAGATTCCCAGCTCAGCATCAGCACCCCGGGAGCTGCTGTTACACAGGATCCTTTACTCAGACCCTGTTTTGATCCTTGACCTCGTTTTAATATGTCAAATCCCTGCGATTTTGAGTGTTTCTTGTTGTGAATCTTGCCCCTGAATCCTGATGTCAGTCACCCCCTCCCGGGGACTCCGCGTGTGACAAATGGTTCAATTCCGTGTGGGTTTGGATCAGGCACAGCGGGGCACGCGGTGGGTGAGCACTGCTGCCTCACAACGCCAGGGACCCGGGTTCAATTCCTGGCTCACTGTCTCTGCAGAGCCTGCACGTTCTCCCTGTGTCTGCGTGGGTTTCCTCCGGATGCTCCGGTTTCTTCCCACGGTGTGAAAGACGTGCTGGTTAGGATGCATTGGCCGTGCTAAATTCTCCCTCGGTGTACCTGAACAGGCATCAGAATGTGGCAATTTGGGGATTTTCGCAGTAACTTCATTGCAGTGTTAATGTAAGCCAAAGAGCAAAGAAAATTCCAGGCCCTTCGGCCCATCCAAGGCTGCACTGACCATGCTACCCCGACGACTAAAACCCCCTACCCTTCCCGGGGACCGTATCCCTCTATTCCCATCCTATCCATGGATTTGTCCAGACACCCCTTAAAACTCACTACTGTATCCACTTCCACTCCTTCCCCGGCAGTGAGTTCCAGGCACCCACCACCCTCTGTGTTAAAAAAAACCTGCCTCGTACATCTCCTTTAAATCTTGCCCCTCGCACCTTAAACCTGTGCCCCCCCAGTAATTGACTCTTCCACCCTGGGGAAAAAGCTTCTGACTATCCACTCTGTCCCTCAGAATCTTGTAGATTTCTATCAGGTCTCCCCTCAACCTCCAGTGAGAACAAACCAAGTCTCTCCAAACTCTCCTCATAGCTAATGCCCTCCATACCAGGGCAACATCCTGGTAAATCTTTTCTGTACCCTCTCCAAAGCCTCCACATCCTTCTGATAGTGTGGGTGACCCAGAATTGAACACTATATTCCAAGTGAGGCCTTGCTAAGGTTCAATAAAGCTGCAACATGATTTGCCAATTTTTAAACTCAATGCCCTGGCCGATGAAGGCAAGCATGCCGTATGCTTTTCCCCCAGGGTGGAATTACACGGGGGAGGTGAGGGGGCGCAGGTTCAAGGTGAGAGGGGGAGAGTTTTCGGGGGATGTGCGGCAGAAGGTTTATTTTAGTTTAGTTGGAGCATCATGATCAGTATGGGCTTGGAGGGGCCGAAGGGCCTGTTTCTGTGCAGTATATCTCTGTCTCCCTGATCTCAGCGCCCACAAAGGAGAGGAGGGTGCTCATTCCGCGATGTCCGCACTTTCTGGGAATCCTCACTTCCCTCGGGAACCCGGTGGCGTTCCTGGAAGCAGTGTGTCAAGCTGCTGGGTAGGCTAACAGTGACAACCACAACCTGCATTTATGCGGCACCTATCCCAGTCACATTACGGAAGGGGATGCAATACTCCAGCAGGGTGTGTTCTCCTTGCTGTACTCCGAGCCCGGGTTTGCCCGGTGATATTAAAGTATAAAGTTTATTGATTAATGTCACAAGTGAGGCTTACGTTAACATCGCAAAGAAGTTACTGTGAAAATCCCCCAGTCGCCTGTCCGGGTTACACTGAGGGAGAATTTAGCACAGCCCAATGCACCCTTACCGGCGTGTCCCTCGGACTGTGGGAGGAAACCGGAGCACCCAGAGGAAATCCATGCAGACATGGGGAGAATGTGCAGACACTACGTAGACAGTGACCCAAGCCAGGGATCGAACCTGGATCCCTAGTTCTCTGAGGCAGCAATGGGATATTATTGCTAGATTCAAGAAACTCAGCTAATGTTCTGAGGGACCCGGGTTCAAATCCCACAGAATTTGAATTCAATACAAATGTCTGGAATTAAGAATCTACTGATGCCCCATTGTTGGAAAAACCCATCTGGTTCCGTTTCGGGAAGGAAATCTGCCGTCCTTACCCCGGTCTGGCCTACATGTGACTCCAGAGACACAGCAATGTGGGTGACTCTTAACTGCCCCTCCCAGGGGCAACTAGGGAAGGGCAATAAATACTGACCCAGCCAGCGACACCCACGTCCCGCAAACACATTTAAAAAAGCTTTTATTCATTGCTTTCTCAAGTGTTGGACCTCCCTGATTGAGGTGGGAGCTTCACACTCGAGTGCCCCCTCTCGGGGAGGGGATCAATTCTGAGACCTCCCTGTGTTGAGGTGCAGACCCTGAGTGAGTGCTCGATACGGTGAGGGGGGTGGGTGGAGTGGGACCCTGTTTTGTCAGCTCCAGTCGCTGCTCCCTTTCTGACAGGTTTATCCTTTTACTGCGAGCCCAGAACCTCCCCCCCGCCCCCCACCCCCACCCCCCACACTCACGCAGTAACACTCTGTAAATCACAGCTCTGACAATCTCCCTGCTCAATCACAGAGGCCGTCTGCACTAATGAGACACTTCCACAATCCTTTCAGACTGTCCCCCTGTCAGTATCTCAGTGTACAGCTCACTGTGGGTGATAGAAATCCACCGTCGCCCTCCCTCAGCACAGGAACACATTCAATTAGCTTCCCCTTTACACCGAGCTCCCCCGAGCCCACCTCCCATCCTCCCCACCACCATCTCCCTATACCCCCCGAGCCCACCTTCCCCCACCCCCCTCCCCTACCCGAGCCCCCCCCCTACCCCGAGCCCACCTCCCATACCCCCCACCCCCCATCTCCCCCTACCCGAGCCACCTCCCATCCCCCCACCCCCCCATCTCCCCCTACCCCAAGCCCACCTCCACCCCCCCAAACCCCCCATCTCCCCCCACCCCGAGCCCACCTCCATCCCCCACCACCATCTCTCCCTACCCCGAGCCCATCTCCCATCCCCCCCACCACCATCTCCCCCTACCCGAGCCCACCTCCCATCCCCCCACCCCATCTCCCCCACCCCGAGCCCACCTCCCCCCCATCATCTCTCCCTACCCGAGCCCACCTCCCACCCCCCCCCCCATCTCCCCCTACCCCGAGCCCACCTCCCATCCCCCCTACCCCCCATCTCCCCCCACCCCAAGCCCACCTCCCATCCCCCCCACCACCATCTCCCCCTAACCCGAGCCCCCTCCCATCCCCCCCCCCCCCACCTCCCCCTACCCCGAGCCCACCTCCCATCCCCCCCACCACTATCTCCCTATACCCCGAGCCCACCTCCCATCCCCCCCCACCCACCATCTCCCCCTACCCCGAACCCACCCCCATCCCCCCCCCACCACCATCTCCCCCTACCTCGAACCCACCTCCCATCCCCCCCAGCCCCCATCTCCCCGTATCCCGAGCCCACCTCCATACCCCCCACCCCCCCACCCCCCATCTCCCTATACCCCGAGCCCACCTCCCATCCCCCCCACCCGCCATCTCCCCCAACCCCGAGCCCACCTCCCATCACCCCACCACCATCTCCCCCCAACCCTGAGCCCACCTCCCATCCCCCCCCCCCACCTCCCCCCTACCCGAGCCACCTCCCATCCCCCCCCACTCCCATCCCCCACCACATCTCCCCCTATCCCGAGCCCACCTCTATCCCCCACCTCCCCTACCCCGAGCCCACCTCCCATCCCCCCCCACTATCTCCCTATACCCCGAGCCCACCTCCCATCCCCCCATCTCCCCCTACCCCAAGCCCACCTCCCATCCCCCCCACCACCATCTCCCCCCACTCCTCCCGCCCCCGCGGTGGGGTAGCAGGCTCGAAGGGCCGAAAGGCCTACTATTCCTGTTTCTATGTTTCTCCCTCCCCAGCACGTTACCCAAAAGGCTACACTCGCCCAGCCCGCCATTCCTGGGTGACCCAGGAGTTGTTCTGTCCTCCCTGTGCCCCGGGTCAGAGTCCCCTCCGCAGAGAAGCTTTTGATCTGGGCTGTGATGAGCTCAGGAGACAGAAAGGTGGGCGGATTCGCGTTCAATTTCAGTGGTAGACCCAGCGGTTTTGGTGTGGCACAGAGGGTTAGCCTTACAGGGACGCGGGTTCAAACCCCGGACTCGGGTCACTGTCTGTGCACATTCTCCCCGTGTCTGTGTGGGTTTCCTCCGGGTGCTCCAGTTTCCTGTCTGGAAGACGTGCTGGTTAGGGTGGATTGGCTGTGCTAAATTCTCCCTCAGTGTAACCCAAACAGGAGTGTGGTGTCTTGGGGGTTTTCACAGTAACTTCATCGCAGTGTTGATGTAAGCCTACTAATAAATAAACTCTTAACTGTGTAGGATTGTGCGTTCCCCACTCCCAAGAGCTCCCCCGCCCCGGGATGTCCCATTCATTTTTAATGCGGAAGTACCTTCCCTGTTAGCACCAGCACGCAACGTGTTATTTATTGTTCAATAAAGCCTTCCCATGCTCTCTGTATGCTCTCTCACTGCTCAGACCAGTCACATTGACAATACTGTCAGCTTGAGAACACTCCCCACCCTCCCTGCTCCCCACCTATCCTCACTTTCCCTCAGGTAATTTTGTATTTTTTCATGGGACCTGGGCATCGCTGTCTGGGCCAGCATTTATTACCCATCCCTAGTTGCCCCTTGGAGGGGCAGTTGAGAGTCCCCCACATTGCTGTGGCTCTGGAGTCACATGTAGGCCAGACCAGGGTAAGGACAGCATATTTCCTTCCCTAAAGGAACCTGATGGGTTTTTCCGACAATGGATCATCAGTAGATTCTTAATTCCAGATATTTTATTTACTGAATTCAAATTCTGTCGCGGTGGGATTCGAACGTGGGTTCCCAGAAACATTTGCTGAGTTTCTTGATTAAAAATCCAGCGATAATATTGTAAATTGTTCTTTTGTGGATTGGCCATGCTAAATTATCCCTTAGTGTCCAAAGATGTGTAGGTTAGGGTGGATTGGCCATGCTAAATTGTCCCTTAGTGTCCAAAGATGTGTAGGTTAGGGTGGATTGGCTGTGCTAAATTGTCCCTTAGTGTCCAAAGATGTGTAGGTTAGGGTGGATTGGCTGTGCTAAATTGTCCCTTAGTGTCCAAAGATGTGTAGGTTAGGGTGGATTGACCGTGCTAAATTGTCCCTTAGTGTCCAAAGATGTGCACGTTAGGGTGGATTGGCTGTGCTAAATTGTCCCTTAGTGTCCAAAGATGTGCAGGTTAGGATGGATTGGCCGTGCTAAATTGTCCCTTAGTGTCCAAAGATGTGTAGGTTAGGGTGGATTGGCCGTGCTAAATTGTCCCTTAGTGTCCAAAGATGTGTAGGTTAGGGTGGATTGGCCATGCTAAATTGTCCCTTAGTGTCCAAAGATGTGTAGGTTAGGATGGATTGGCCATGCTAAATTGTCCCTTACTGTCCAAAGATGTGCAGGTTAGGGTGGATTGGCCGTGGTAGATGCACAAGGTTCTGGGGATAGGCCTGGCAGAGAGTTGGTAGCAACCTGATGGGCTGAATGGCCATCTCCTGCACAGTTGGGATTCTCTGAAACTGCTTTTGTCGAAGGATTTGCTGTTATTTAGCACAGTGAGCTGGCCCCGGATGTCCTGGAGTTACTCACAGTGGCTGTGCGGTTGTAATGTCTGGAGTGGGTGTCCCATGGTTCCCCCCCTATAGTCCCACTGGCTTTCTTTCTGATGTACACTCCTACAATCGAGGTGAGTGTGTCTGTGCACGTCACTGTGTGTGCGCGTCCTTATTCAGTGAGGAACATTGACGTGGAAGGGCTAGGAGTGAGTGCGGGAGTGACAGAGTGAGGGATTTTGATTTGATTCATTATTGTCACATATTAACATACAGTGAAAAGTATTGTTTCTTATGCACTATACAGACAAAGCATACCGTTCATAGAGAAGGAAAGGAGAGGGTGCAGAATGTAGTGTTACAGTCATAGCTAGGGTGTAGAGAAAGATCAACTTAATACAAGATAAGTCCATTCAAAAGTCTGACAACAGCAGGGAAGAAACTGTTCTTGAATCGGTTGGTACGTGACCTCAGACTTTTGTATCTTTTTCCCCACACAAGAAGGTGGAAGAGAGAATGTCCAGAGTGTGTGGAATCCTTAATTATGCCGGCCGCTTTTCCCCGAGGCAGCGGGGAGTGTAGACAGAGTCAATGGATGGGAGGCTGGTTTGAGCGATGGATTGGGCTACATTCACGACCTTTTGTAGTTCCTTGCGGTCTTGGGGCAGAGCAGGAACCCAGACCGAGCTGTGATACAACCAGAAAGAATGCTTTCTATGGGGCATCTGTAAAAGTTGGTGAGAGTCGTAGCGGACATGCCAAATTTCCTTCATCTTCTGAGAAAGTAGAGGTGTTGGTGGGGCTTTCTTAACAGTAATGAAAGTGTAGGAGTGTGGATTTCCTTCTACCAGAGAGATCTGGATGCATCTTGGAGTGACAGGGTTCGAAGCAGAGTGGGGCGGAGGCGGAGGTGGGGGGGGTGATGGGGGACACAGGTGGGGGTGGGGTTGGGGCTGTGGGGTTGGGGTTGTGGGGGTAGAGGTGCGGGGTGGGGGTGGGGGTAGGGATGGGCTTGGGGTTGGGGATAGGTGTGGGGGACTGAGGTTGGGGATGGTGGAGTGAGGTGGGGTGGGGGTGGGGGACTGAGGTCGGGAGTGGAGGATGGGTGTGGTATTGGAAACATAGAGTTTCTGCTCGGGGGCTCCCAGCCTTGCTGAAAGTGTTGAGTGGGTTAAGAAATCCCCTGGTGTAATGGGGGGTCAGTGCAGATGCTTAAGCAAAGAGCCTGACTCTCCCCCAGGGCTCAGCACTGGCAAGGAGCTCTCTGGAAAAACTATCAAATATTGGCTGCTCATCGCTTCGCCCTGGCACAGGGAGACAGTAGGCAGTGTTCCCCATCTTTGCTGCAGTGTCACTTAACATGGAGGGCAGGGGGTCGGGAACAGGGGGCACAGTTCTCCCTGCCCACCCTCCACGGGAAAACAGAGATTACTGGGAATATACTGGGGATCTCAGAGAGAGAGAGATTACTGGGAATATACTGGGGGTCTCAGAGAGAGAGAGAGAGATTACTGGGAATATACTGGGGGCCTCAGGGGGAGAGAGAGAGAGAGAGATTACTGGGAATATATTGGGGGTCTCAGAGAGAGAGATTACTGGGAATATATTGGGGGTCTCAGAGAGAGAGATTACTGGGAATATATTGGGGGTCTCAGAGAGAGAGATTACTGGGAATATATTGGGGGTCTCAGAGAGAGAGAGAGAGAGAGAAAGGGAGGGATTAGTGGGTACTCCAGTTTTCTCCCACACTTGAAAGGTGTACGGGTTATGATGGATTGGCCATTATAAATTGCCCCTTAACGTCCAAAAATGTGGAGTTTGGGGGATTAGTGGGTGAACTGTGTGGAGTAACGGGAATTGAGCCTGGCTGGGATACTCTGTCAGAGACCTGATGCCTCCCAGCACACTGTAGGGATTCTCTGATGTGGGTTCGAGCTGTTCTTGTTGCTGGTTTGGTGGTGGTGGTGGTGGTGGTGGGGGGGGGGGGGGGGTGTCCGCTGGGGGAAGCTGGGCCCCGTCCGGGTCTGATTACTGGAACGGTTATTGATAAGGATGTAAATTAAATTACCGTTTTACACTCTGGTAATTAATTGTTTGGCCGTCACTGCTGGTTGCTGTCAGAGACTGGGAGACTGGGACTACATTATTCATCAGGCTTTTAACCACACTGCACTGTCCCCTCAGGGGAGAGGGGGGGGGAGCCAGGGGGAGGGGGAAGCAGCAATTGGTTATCCCCCCCTCCTCTCTGGATCTGCTGCAGTTTAAAATCTACCGGGCAGTTGCCTTTTGCTATTTTCAGATCCCTTATCAGGCAGTGATTATAAAGCAGCCTCTCCCCAGTTCTCTCTCTCTCTCTCTCTGTGCGTCCTCAGGGTGTGGAGATGCCAGCGCTGGACTGGGTTGGGCACAGTAAGGAGTTTCCCAGGTTAAAATCCGAGAGGTTTATTTGGTAGCACGGGCTTTGGGAGTGCTGCTCCTTCACCAGGTGAGTGGAAGATTGTGTTCGCAAACGGGGCAGATACAGACGCAAGATAATGGTTGGAATGCGAGTCTTCACAGCTAATCAAGTCTTAAAGGTACAGACAATGTGAGTGGTTAAGCACAGGTTAAAGAGATGTGTACTGTCTCCAGACAGGACAGTTAGTGAGATTTTGCAAGCCCAGGCAAGTCATGGGGGTTACAGATAGTGTGACATGAACCCAAGATCCCGGGTGAGGCCGTCCTCATGTGTGTGAACTTGGCTATCAGTCTCTGCATTACGCAGAATCACCAGCAGAAAATGTTGCCTGGGATAGAGTAGTTGAGTAATAAGGAGAGACTGGGTTGTTTTTCCTGGAACGCAGAAGGCGTTTGATTTATTATTGTCACCATGTACTGGGATACAATGAGAAATATTGTTTCTTGCGCGCTGTACAGACAAAGCATACCATTCATAGAGAAGGAAAGGAGAGAGTGCAGAGTGTAGTGTTACAGTCACAGCGAGGGGTGTAGATAAAGATCAGCTTAATGCGAGGTAGGTCCATTCAAAGGTCTGACAGCAGCAGAGAAGAAACTGTTCTTGAGTTGGTTAATACGTGACCTCAGACTTTTGTAGCTTTTTCCCGATGGAAGAAGGTGGGAGAGAGAATGTCCGGGGTGTGTGGGGTCCCTGATTATGCCGGCTGCTTTTCCCCGAGGTATCGGGGAGTGTAGACAGAGTCAATGGATGGGAGGCTGGTTTGAGTGATGGGATTGGGCTACATTCACAATGCGTTGTATTTCCTTGCGGTCTTGGGCAGAGCAGGAGCCCAGACCAAGCTGTGATGCAACCAGAAAGAATGCTTTCTATGGTGCATCTGTAAAAGTTGGTGAGAGTCGCAGCGGACACGTCAAATTTCCTTAGCTTCTGAGAAAGTAGAGGCGTCGGTGGGGCTTTCTTAACTATAGTGTCAGCGTGGGGGGGACCAGGACAGATTGTTGGTGATCTGGACACTGAGAAACTTGAAACTCTCGAACCATTTCTACATTTTGACCATTTCATGAAGGGGGGGCATGATTGAGGGGTGTAAGATTATGAGGGATATGGATAAGGTCTGTAGGGGTCAGTCACGAGGGGGCACAGTTTGAGGGTGAGGGGCAGAGATTCCGAGGGGGTTTGGGAAGAAAATCTTCCATCCAGAGGGCAGTGGGGATCTGGAACGCGCTGCCTGGGAAGTTAGTGGAGACCTTACTTAAAACAAAATCTGGGTGAGCCTTCAAAATATCCGGACACTCAAGGAAATGCGAGCGAGTGCAGGAAAGTGGGATCAGTGTCACTGTTGGAAGAAGGATGAAGATGAGGGAGTATTTAATGATAAAACACTAGGAAACTCCGGGGAACTGAGGGATATTGGGGGACTTATTCCCGAATCCCTGTAGTTAAGAAGATTGCTGCTTTTCTCAGCTTGTGTAATGGTTAACTAGTTACTGTGGTTCAGACTTGATGGGCCCAATGGTCTTTTCAATGATTACTCTGTCTCTCAGCCCAGTCTATCTCCCCCCTCAGCTGAGAAGGGGGCGGACCGGGGTCACTCTTTAGGCATCGCTCCTCGATGCGGTTCCTGATGTTGGTTGGTGCTGATATCCTACACCTTACACAGTGATCGTTCCCTCCATTGTCCCTGTGTAAAGTTACTGCTTCTCTGACTGTTAGGGTGGCACAGCGGGTTAGTGCTGCTGCCTCACAGCGCCAGGGACCCGGGTTCGATTCCCAGCTCGGCTCACTGTCTGTGGGGAGTCTGCACATTCTCCCCGTGTCTGTGTGGGTTTCCTCCCATAGTTTGAAAGATGTGCTGGTTAGAATCATAGAATCCTACAAAGCAGAAGGAGGCCATTTGGCCCATTGAGACTGCACCGATCACAATCTCATACAGAGGCCCTATCCCCGCAACCCCATGCATTTACCCAAACTAGTCCCCCTGACACTAAGGGGCAACTTAACATGGCCAATCCACCTAACCTACACATCTTTGGACACTAAGGGATAACTTAGCAAGGCCAATCCCTCTAACCAGCACATCTTTGGAATGTGGGAGGAAACCGGAGCACCCGGAGGAAACCCACATAGACATGGAGAGAATGTGCAAACTCCACCAAGACAGTGACTCCAAACTGGAAATCAAACCCGGATCCTTGCCGCTATGGAGTGGTAGTGTTAACCCACTGTGCTTCTGTGCCGCCCAAGATGCACTGGCCCTGGGTTTGATTCCCGGCGCAGGTCACTGTCTGTGTGGCATCAGCACATTCTCCCCGTGTCTGCGTGGGTTTCCTCCGGGTGCTCCGGTTTCCTCCCACAGGTTAGGGTGCGTTGGGCTGTGCTAAATTCTCCCTCCGCGTAACCCTGACGAGGGGGTTTTCACAGTCACTTCATTGTGTTGTTAACGTAAGCCTTACTTGTGGCATTAATAATTAATAAAGTGGGTTGCCCGCCAGCCTGAGGTGAAGACGTGCCTTCAATCCCAGGGGTGAGGTTTGACCCATTTGGAGATCCCTTGCTGCCTTTTTGCACAAGTTTACCCTCCATGTGGAAGAAAGCTTTGCGACTTCACTGACTGCCGGCGGGTCCGAGAGGATGGATCAAAGCTGATGGCTCCTTCAAATATTTAACAGCAGCATCTGTCCGCCAGCCTCTGGCAGAAGCCCCTCGAGGGACCTGCCTCGAGCTGAGGAACCCTCAAACTGTCAAAAATCCAACCAATAACTCCACACAAGCAGGGCAAATGGAATCATTATTTACCTCACTGAACGAAACCCATTACTCCCTCCCCCCACCCACCAAACGCTCAAGGACTAACAACTCCATCCCGAGCATTCACCTCCACAGGTAATAGGGTCACATCCTGACTAAAAGCAAATAAACCACACGGACACTCCCAATCCGTGCTGATGGAGAGCCGCACTGCGGGAGGGTCAGTGCTGAGGGAGCGCCGCACTGTGGGAGGGTCAGTGCTGAGGGAGCGCCGCACTGCGGGAGGGTCAGTGCTGAGGGAGCGCCGCACTGTGGGAGGGTCAGTGCTGAGGGAGCGCCGCACTGTGGGAGGGTCAGTGCTGAGGGAGCGCCGCACTGCGGGAGGGTCAGTGCTGAGGGAGCGCCGCACTGTGGGAGGGTCAGTGCTGAGGGAGCGCCGCACTGTGGGAGGGTCAGTGCTGAGGGAGCGCCGCAGTGGGGAGGGTCAGTGCTGAGGGAGCGCGCACTGTGGGAGGGTCAGTGCTGAGGGAGCGCCGCACTGTGGGAGGGTCAGTGCTGAGGGAGCGCCGCACTGTGGGAGGGTCAGTGCTGAGGGAGCGCCGCACTGTGGGAGGGTCAGTGCTGAGGGAGCGCCGCACTGCGGGAGGGTCAGTGCTGAGGGAGCGCCGCACTGTGGGAGGGAGTTTGACTGGGCTGTGGAGGAGGTGGGGCAGAGAATGTTGGGGCTGGGGATGTGTTGGGGGGTCCCTCTACCACCTGCACTCCTCTCTTGTGTGTGTGTGTGTGTCTGTGTCCCTCACAGGGGGGAGACCCCTCTCCCCCCTCTCCCACTACTGCAATAAGAGTAAAATTAGTGTGATGGTCCCAAACCTGCTCTGCTGACTGACCTCTGACCTTGGTCCTTTCTCTTGCCCTGTATTGTACGGGTTTTTTTTTTGGGGGGGGGGGGGTTAGTGGGTGCATCGATGGATGGGAGGATTGTCTCTGTCTGTGAGTGGTTAACCCTCCTCTCCTCTCAGCTGTCGGTGAGCCCCTCACAAAGCCCCCCACCCCCCTCCCCATGCCCCCTCCGACAGTCCATCGGAATGAGAGCGGAGGCAGGGTAGGGAATTCCAGACCAGCTAGGCTGGGAGCCCCATGCCTCTCTGACGGAACAGGTTCCTGGATCTCATTCAGGGGCAGATGGGGCTGTTTGCTGCCTCCATGGACGACCCAGCTCCCGTTGCTGTGTTTACGATAAAATCTCCAGCAGTATGGTAACCAGGCACAGCTTCAGGCTCCAAGATACACTGTAAAATATTGCCTCGTATCTAAAACCCTCACTAACGCCTCGAATGCATTCCTCTCTCTGTCAGATTCCCAAAAATATCTCCTCGAATACAGGGCGAGGGTGCGCACGCCTGTGTGATCTTCTGCACATGTCTCTGTGCATGTGTGTTCATATGTCTTATCACACACCTACATATATATTTTTGGGTTTACAGATCCCTGTATTGTGTACATATGTCCATGTTCCTGTATTGCTCTCCCCTCCCGTCCCACCCTCCTCTCCCCTCTGCCCCTCCGTCTCCCTCCTCCCTCATTTCAACTCCCCCTCCCCTCTCTCCCCCTCGCCGTCCCTCCTGTCTGCTCCTCCCCTCTCCCCTCTCCCTCCCTTCCCCCTCCCCCTGTCCCCCTTCCTCTCTGCACCCCCCCTCCTCCCAGTGTAGGCAGTGTGGGAGTGGGGACGGGAGCTGTGCTGATGAATATGTGTGTGTTAGGAGTTTGGAAGCTGGGGTAGTGAGGCGTGGGTAATGCTAATTTTCCAGCCTCCTGCACAGACTGCAGGTAAAAGCCCGTCAGCCAGGGACCTGTTACCAGCTCACAGCCACTATGTAAAGACTGGACTGACTGCTCCAGCCAGACCCTGTGTCTCGCTGTTTACCCGAGGTATAAACGATCCCCCCCCGCCCCCGGTGCGATAAGAGACCCCCACATGGCTGGGTCCAGCATTTAAACCCATCCCTAGTTACCCCTGTGAGGAGAGGATGGGTGAGCTGGCTTCTCGAACCCACTGCAGTCTCGGTGTGGGGTAGGTACACCCACTGTGCTGCTGGAGAGGGAGGTGCAGTGTTTTGACCCCGGCAATAGTGAAGGAAAAGCCAATATATTTCCAAACTGGGATAGGGAGTGAGTGTATCTGACAGTGTCTGTTCCTGCGATTCCTGTGAAATTGTGTGTGTGAGTATCTGTGTGTGTGTGAGTATCTGTGTGTGTGTGTGAGTATCTGTGTGTGTGTGAGTATCTGTGTGTGTGTGAGTGTGATTGTGTGTGTGTGAGTATCTGTGTGTGTGTGAGTGTGATTGTGTGTGTAACGAGGTTGATTGCAGTGCTGTTAGTCTGCCTCTCGCTGCGGTATCGTTGGGTATTTGCTGTGGGGATTGTTCGGGGGGAGTGGTTTGGGACGGTGCTCTGTTTTTGGGAAGTGGTTTGGGACGGTGCTCTGTTTTTTGGGGAAGTGGTTTGGGACGGTGCTCTGTTTTTTGGGAAGTGGTTTGGGACGGTGCTCTGTTTTTTGGGAAGTGGTTTGGGACGGTGCTCTGTTTTTTGGGGAAGTGGTTTGGGACGGTGCTCTGTTTTTGGGAAGTGGTTTGGGACGGTGCTCTGTTTTGGGGAGCGGTTTGGGACAGTGCTTTGTTTTGGGGAGCGGTTTGGGACGGTGCTCTGTTTTGGGGAGCGGTTTGGGACGGTGCTCTGTTTTGGGGAGCGGTTTGGGACGGTGCTCTGTTTTGGGGAGCGGTTTGGGACGGTGCTCTGTTTTGGGGAGCGGTTTGGGACGGTGCTCTGTTCTGATAAGCTTCTGCCTGATGCCAATGAGATTTTTATTCACAGATGCCACCTTTCCTACACCCTCCCTGTCTCCTGATGCAGACACTGAAGACATCGCATTGATTCTGTGACGCTGAGAAGAGACTGTGAATTGAATCTGCTACAATCCTGACCTCTGTAAACCAGTCCCCCCACCTTGCGGAGCTCACCCTCCCTCGCTACCTGCCTTTGTCATCACCAGGAACCCTGTGGGGGTAATGTCAGCTACCTGATGGTGAAGATGATGGGGAATACGAGAGAATCTCTGCTGCTGCTACTGCTGCTGAGTGTGTATCACAACGGCCAAAGCATCACCATTCCCAGCAGATGTGAGTGTTTTCATAGTGTATCGGGGGGGAGGGAAGAGGGGCTACGGGAGGGAGCTGCAAGGGGGTGTGAGGGAGGAGAATGTGGGAGTGTGTCATGACTTTATTACTGACCCTCCCACAGTGCGGCGCTCCCTCAGCACTGACCCTCCCACAGTGCGGCGCTCCCTCAGCACTGACCCTCCCACAGTGCGGCGCTCCCTCAGCACCGACCCTCCCACAGTGCGGCACTCCCTCAGCACCGACCCTCCCACAGTGCGGCACTCCCTCAGCGCTGACCCTCCACAGTGCGGCACTCCCTCAGCACTGACCCTCTCACAGGGCAGCACTCCCTCAGCACTGACCCTCCACAGTGCGGCACTCCCTCAGCCTGACCCTCCCACAGTGCGGCACTCCCTCAGCACTGACCCTCCCACAGGTGGCGCTCCCTCAGCACTGACCCTCCCACAGTGCGGCGCTCCCTCAGCACTGACCCTCCCACAGTGCGGCGCTCCCTCAGCACTGACCCTCCCACAGTGCGGCGCTCCCTCAGCACTGACCCTCCCACAGTGCGGCGCTCCCTCAGCACTGACCCTCCCACAGTGCGGCGCTCCCTCAGCACTGACCCTCCCACAGGGCAGCGCTCCCTCAGCACCGACCCTCCCACAGTGCGGCGCTCCCTCAGCACCGACCCTCCCACAGTGCGGCGCTCCCTCAGCACCGACCCTCCCACAGTGCGGCGCTCCCTCAGCACCGACCCTCCCACAGTGCGGCGCTCCCTCAGCACCGACCCTCCCACAGTGCGGCGCTCCCTCAGCACCGACCCTCCCACAGTGCGGTGCTCCCTCAGCACCGACCCTCCCACAGTGCGGCGCTCCCTCAGCACTGACCCTCCCACAGTGCAGAGCTCCCTCAGCACTGACCCTCCCACAGTGCGGCACTCCCTCAGCACTGACCCTCCCACAGTGCAGAGCTCCCTCAGCACTGACCGTCCCACAGTGCGGCACTCCCTCAGCACTGACCCTCCCACAGGGCAGCACTCCCTCAGCACTGACCGTCCCACAGTGCGGCGCTCCCTCAGCACCTCCTCTAGGGCTGTTGGAACAGTCGGTTTGTTGACTCTCTCTCTGACTGGTATCCGTGATCCTGAACCTGATGCTTAACTCCCAGACGGGAAGCATGTCTTTCTATTCGATTCGTGCTAAGTGCAAGGTCGATGTGTCTGGAGTAAATGTCCTCTTGGCTCACACTCAGCTGTCTGTCAGCCCAGACCTGGGGTGGAAAAATACTTTCGTAATCTCTCCAGGAACCAGGCAGAAAAATTATTACTGCCGAACCATGTGTCTTCTGGATTACACTGCCACAGGCAGGCTCCTTGGTTACACCACAGTACTCTGTGCCCTTCTTGTTAGCATTTTATTGGAAGGATGCGATAGCGCTGGATAGGGCGCAGAGGGGATTCCTCGGAAAGTTTCCTGGGCTGAGAGCCTCAGTCATGATGAGAGATTGAAAAGATTGTGGTTGATCTGATTTATTATTGTGACGTGTACCGGGATACTGTGAAAAGTATCATTTCCTGCTCGCTACACAGACAAAGCCATACTGTTCATAGAGAAGGAAAGGAGAGGGTGCAGAATGTAGGGTTACAGTCACAGCGAGGGGCTAGAGAAAGATCAACTTAATCCGAGGTAGGTCCATTCAAAAGTCTGACAGCAGCAGGAGAGAAGTATTCTTGAGTCGGTTAATATAAATATAGAAACTAGAAGCAGGAGGAGGCCATTCGGCCCTTCGAGTCTGCTCCCTCATTCATTTTGATCATGGCTGATCATGAAATTCAATATCCTGATTCCCCCACCCTCCCCATATCCCTCGATCCCTTTCGCCCCAAGAGCGATATTTAATTTCTTCCTGAAATCACACAACGTTTTGGCCTCAACTACTTTCTGTGGGAGTGAATTCCACACATTTCCCACCCTCTGGGTGAAGAAATTTCTCCTCACCTCAGTTCTAAAAGGTTTACCCCTTATCCTCAAACTCTGACCCCTAGTTCTGGACTCCCCCCACCATCGGGAACATTCTTTCTGAATCTACCCTGTCTAACCCTGTTAGAATTTTATAAGTTTCTATCAGATCCCCTCTCACTCTTCCAAACTCCAGTGAATATAATCCTAACCGACTCAGTCTCTCCTCATATGACAGACCTGCCATCCCAGGAATCAGCCTGGTAAACCTTCGCTGTGTTCCCTCTATAACAAGGAACATCCTTCCTCAGATAAGGAGACCAAAACTACACACAATACTCCAGGTGTGACCTCACCAACGCCCTGTACAATTACAATAAAACATCTCTATCCCTATACTTAAATCGTCTTACTATGAAAGCCAACATACCATTTGCCTTCTTTACTGCCTGCTGTACCTGCGCGCTTACTCTCAGTGTCTGATACACGAGGATTCCAAGGTCTCGCTGAGTATCCCCTTCTCTCAATTTACACCCATTCAAATAATAATCTGTCTTCCTATTATTGCCCCCAGAGTGAATAACCTCACATTTATCCACATTATACTGCATCTGCCGTGCAGATTCCCACACACTCAGCCTGTCCAAATCACACTGAAGTATCTCTGTATCCTCCTCACAGCTCACCCTCCCACCCAACTTTATATCAACTGCACATTTGGTCAGTACGTGTCCTCAGACTTTTGTATCTTTTTCCCGATGGAAGAAGGTGGAAGAGAGAATGTCCGGGGTGTGTGGGGTCCTTAATTATATTTTCCCGAGGTAGTGGGAAATGTAGACAGAGTTAATGGATGGGAGGCTGGTTTGTGTGATGGATTGGGCTACATTCACAACATTTTGTAGTTCCTTGTGGTCTTGGGCAGAGCAGGAGCCCAGACCGAGCTGTGATACAACCCAGAAAGAATGCTTTCTATGGGGCATCTGTAAAAGTTGGTGAGAGTTGGAACGGACATATCAAATTTCCTTGGACCATCGTACATCAGGGACAGGGATGTGACTGAGATGTTCAAGATTATAAAAGGTATAAACTCGACAGGAAGAAACTTCTCCCCTTAGTCAAGCAATCAGTGACTGGGAGAATGAATTTAAGGTGAAGCAGGAAGCTTAGGAGATTCTGAGGAAAGAACCCTTTTACCCAGAGAGTGCTGGGAGTGTGGAACTCGCTGTCTGAGAGGGTGCTGGAGGCAGAGAGCCTCAGAATAGTGAGATATTTAGATGTGCACGTGCAACACCCAAGGCAGAAATGGATATAGGATGTGGGATTCCGAGGGGAGAACAGTGTGGTACGGTGGCATAGTGATTAGCACTGCTGCTGCCTCACAGCGCCAGGGACTCAAATCCTCTTCGATTCGAGTCTCGGCTTGTGTTACTGTCTGCGTGGAGTTTGCATGTTCTCCCCGTGTCTGCGTGGGTTTCTTCCGGGTGCTCTGGTTTCCTCCCACAGTCTGAAAGATGTGTAGGTTAGGGGGGGGATTGGCCGTGCTAAATTGCCCCTTCGTGTGATGGGGACTAGCAAGCGATGGGGTCTGGGTGGGATAGGGGTTGGTGCAGACATGATGGGCTGAATGGCCTCCTCCTGCACTGTGAACATTTGGGTGACAGACGCAGTGGGCTGAAGGGCCTGTCTCTGTGTGAGTGATGGTCCTGTGTCTCCCTCAGGCTGTGTGTGTGTGAGATAGTGCTGCATTAATCTAACTGTGAAGTGACTTTGTGTTTTGCCTCTTTCTTCCTGCTCCCCGTTCTCTGGATGTTGCAGATAAACTGCAAGAAGAGTGTAAGTGATTCCAGTCTCTGCGTTCCCTCCTTCTGAGTCCTTCCCCCTACCGCTGGAGCAAAAGTGGGGGCGGCGGGGGGGATTGGGGGAGGGGGTGGTCTCTTGTCTGATTTTGTGCCCCCCACCCACCCTCCCTGATGTGCTTCTGTTCACTCAATTAGCCAGTGTCTTCACCCACTGGCATTCCCAGAGAAGGGATGTGGAATGGCCATCCAATCCCAGTCATTCCCAGGTCTCCATGTCACTATACCGCGGGGCCCTTCCCCTGGGCTCCCTGCGCCGCGGGGCCCTTCCCCTGGGCTCCCTGCGCCGCGGGGCCCTTCCCCTGGGCTCCCTGTGCCGCGGGGCCCTTCCCCTGGTTTGAATTTGGGGTTGATTTAATTTACCCGCTGTTTGATGGTTCTCTTTGCTCTTGTTGTGCGCGTGCTGAAGTTCGGTTATCTGTTAAACTCACTCATTTCTCTTTCTCCCCCCTCCCCTCCCCTCCCCTCCCCTAACCCTTCCAGGGCAGCAGCCTCCGGTAATCACCGAGCAAGCTCCCGAGAACCTCACCGTCTTTCCCACTGATGACATTGTGCTGAAATGCGAGGCGACGGGAGTACCCGCGCCCGAGTAAGTAGCCTCAAGAAATGAGGGAGTGGGACATGGAGGCGGTGGTTTTACCCTCTCACTCATTCCCCCCCCCCCCCCCACACCGGGCAATGGACAGGGAAAATCGGTAAGATCGTGAGAGAAAGGGTTCGGGTTCACGTCCGATATCTCGCCTACTACGAACCTATGGGCACTGGCTCTCCGGCGCAGTCAGCCCCCCTCTGGAAACGAGCGCGAGACTTCTCTCGATGTTTAATTCCCGTTGAAAATAGAATTTAGATATTACAATTGAGCCCAGGATGCAATCATCCAGGGGAAGAGGGTGGGGCTGGTCTTTAGCAGGTACCAGCCTGGTACTGCCCACCAGGCACGCTGGCACTGCCAGCCTCTCAACTCCTGGTACTGCCCACCAGGCACGCTGGCACTGCCAGCCTCTCAACTCCTGGTACTGCCCACCAGACATGCTGGCCCTGCCAGCCTCTCAACTCCTGGTACTGCCCACCAGACATGCTGGCACTGCCAGCCTCTCAACTCCTGGTACTGCCCACCAGACATGCTGGCACTGCCAGCCTCTCAACTCCTGGTACTGCCCACCAGACATGCTGGCATTGCCGGCCTCTCAACTCCTGGTACTGCCCACCAGACATGCTGGCACTGCCAGCCTCTCAACTCCTGGTACTGCCCACCAGGCACGCTGGCACTGCCAGCCTGTCAACTCCTGGTACTGCCCACCAGACACCCTGGCACTGCCGGCCTCTCAACTCCTGGTACTGCCCACCAGACACGCTGGCACTGCCAGCCTCTCAACTCCTGGTACTGCCCACCAGACATGCTGGCACTGCCAGCCTCTCAACTCCTGGTACTGCCCACCAGGCACGCTGGCACTGCCAGCCTGTCAACTCCTGGTACTGCCCACCAGACACACTGGCACTGCCGGCCTCTCAACTCCTGGTACTGCCCACCAGACACGCTGGCACTGCCAGCCTGTCAACTCCTGGTACTGCCCACCAGACATGCTGGCACTGCCAGCCTCTCAACTCCTGGTACTGCCCACCAGACATGCTGGCACCGCCAGCCTCTCAACTCCTGGTACTGCCCACCAGACATGCTGGCACCGCCAGCCTCTCAACTCCTGGTACTGCCCACCAGACATGCTGGCACTGCCAGCCTGTCAACTCCTGGTACTGCCCACCAGACACACTGGCACTGCCAGCCTCTCAACTCCTGGTACTGCCCACCAGACACGCTGGTCCTGCCCACTGGGCAGTGCCAGGGGGTTATGGGCCTGAGGGGGAGTGAGTGGACCTAACTTGGACAGCAGTGGGTACCGAAGGGATGGGCTGGTTAGAGGAGAATATTAGCGTTCTGCAACCTGTGATCCGCGCGGGCATGGGATGTGCGTGTTATTGGTCCCTGCAAGCCGTGGAGCCCCGCGATAGCGGCGGAGGGGGAATGGGAGTTGTTGGTCGTGGGGGGGGGGGGTGCGGTTCAATCGGCCGCAGAGGCCAACTTTGACTGGGGGTAGGTGGGGTCAGGTGTGTTCTACTCAGGACAGAGTGTTGTGACCGTGCGCAATTGTGCTCTTTGCTGCAAGCTGCCGGATAAGGTGACCAGTTGGAAGCTTTTTCCCAGGGCGGGAATGACAATTCCAAGGGGGCAAAGTTGAAGATAAAGGGGGAAACGGTTCAGTGGTGGTGGGGTGGAGTATTTTACACAGAGGGTGGTGGGGACCTGGAATGGACTGCCAAGTGAGGAGGTTGAGGCAGACACAGACTTATCTGAATAGACACACAAACAGGCGGGGAATAGAGAGATACAGGTGATTGGTCTAGACGGGACAGCGTGATCAGCACAGGATTGGAGGGGCCGAAGGGCCTGTTCCTGTGCTGCACTGTTCTTTGTACACTGGGGGGCAGAGCCTGGTACATGTGGTGTGTACACTGGGACAGAGACAGAGGCTGGTACATGTGTGTGCACTGGGACAGAGACTGGTACATGTGTGTGCA
>JAGIQG010000013.1:79544277-79580182 GCA_024679065.1 Sphyrna mokarran | reverse complement strand
AGAAGAAACAGGAAAAGAGGGAAGAAGGAAGAAGGGGGGGGAGAGGGATGAGAAACAACAGGAAAATAGAGAGAGGAGAACACCAGGAGAGAAGAAAATCGAAAAATCGAAGATATGACATCACCCCCCCCCTCTCCCCCCTCCTCCCCCCACTCTCTGCGAGTCTTGTCAGATGGCCGAAACTACCTCCCAATTAAATGTGGACATATGCCCTAAAACCATCTAGTCCATGGCAGCGGCAGCTTGGTTTGTTACCATACGTGGACGAGTTTCGGGTTAGGCTCCCCGATCCACTCTTATGTTAGATCACTCCGCTCCTGCCCCCAGGCCCAGGGGAGATGAAGGTCTGAGATCACAGGTAGGAATGAGAGGAGGTGTTTTTATTTGAGTTCTCCACAAGTGGCTCTCTTTACGGGAGCATGCTGCTGCTCTTGCTGACGGTGACGTTGTTCTGCAGACAGTCTCCCCCTGCCTGGGCCCAGAGTGAGCTGCACACATAGGCTGGTTGGTTAGAATGAGGTACATCATTCACTGAGCCCACTGCTGCTGGGAGAGACAGAGGGGGAGAGAGAGAGACACAGAGAAGGGCAGAGGGGGAGAGAGAGACACAGAGAAGGGCAGAGGGGGAGAGAGAGACAGAGACGGGGAGAGGGGAAGAGAGACAGAGAGGGGGGGGAAGACAGAGTGTGTCAGCAGTGTGGGGTTGGTAGCTGGTTGTATGAGGAGGGGTTGAAGAGTTCCGGGAGCCTGCTTGCTCAGGACATCAGGCTCCTGTGGGCAATTCTACTCCAAATTTCTTCTGGTGTGCTTCTGACTTGGCAGGTAGCAGCACCTGGAAAGGAGAAAACAGACTTCTTGTAACGTGGTCAAAATACGGCACCTGGAATACCGCGCACAATTCTGGTCTCCGCGTCCCAGTTAGAATACCGGGTAAAGTTCCAGTCTGTGTATCTGCACGGTATTCCAAGCGACAGTTCCGTCTCCCCGTGCCGCTCGGGATACCGTGTACTGTTGGCTGCAGGGATGGTGCGGTGAACCGGATGCTGATGGTGGGGAATGGGCAGAGGGAAAGGGTGAAGTGAGTAAAAGCAAATTCCTGTGGATGCTGGAACCTGAAACCAAACGGGAAAATGCTGGAAAATCTCAGCAGGTCTGGCAGCATCTGTAAGGAGAGACAAGAGCTGATGTTTTGAGTGCAGGCAACCCTTTGTCAGAGCTAAAAGGCAGAGGAAGTGGGAGATGTTTATGCTGCAGGGGGAGGGAATGGAAGATGGGTCAAAGCCAGAAGAACCAGAGGAAAGGCTGTTATTAGCTGTGCACACCGAGAACAAAGGGTGTGAATGGTGAATTTGATGTCGAGACCAGAAGTCCGGCAAGTGTCTAGCCGGAAGGTGAGGTGCTGTTCCTCCAGCTTCACTGGAACATTGCAGCAGGCCAAGGACAGACATGTGGACATGGGGAGCAGGATCGTGTGTTAAAATGGCAAGCAACTGGAAGGTCAGGGTCCTGATTGCGAACCGACCCAAAGTGCTCAGCAAAGCGATCACCCAGTCTACGTTTGGTCTCTTTGATATCGAGGAGACCACAGTGGGAGCAGTGAATTCACCAAATTGAAAGAGATGCAAGCGAAATGCTGCTTAGCCCCGTCTCTGTCTCCCCGCCCTTGGATGGTCAGCATGGAAGAGCGCAGACGTTACACCTTCTGCGACTGACATACATGGGAAGGGCGACGGGAGAAGTGCTGGGTTTAATGGAGGAGGTTATCCTGGAGGGAAGGCTGAAGCGAGGTCACGGAACAGAAACGCAGGGTTTGTTACCTCGTTGTGAACGTAGGAATCACAGCCGTAGCACCAGACAGAGAGGTCAGTGTAACTCAGCACCATGAAGTGTTCATTTTTGAGTCCATGAATCATCATGTGTTCATTCACATAGCGCCCACAGTACACCTGCCAAAAAAAAAGGCAGTGAGAGACAGCCACATATCCGGAAAAGTTCATGCCTAAGTAACGCAAGTGTGGTGTATCAAAATTCACAGATGATAGCAAGATGAGTGGCAGGGCAAAGTGTGCAGAGGACGCTAAAAGTCTGCAAAGGGATACAGATAGTCTAAATGTGTGGGCGACGGTCTGGCAGATGGAGTACAATGTCGATAAATGTGAGGTCATCCATTTTGGGAAGAACAGCAGCAAAACAGACTATTGTTTAAATGGTAAAATATTGCAGCATGCTGCTGTGCAAAAGGACCTGGCTATCCTTGTGCAAGAATCACAAGGGATTGGTTTGTAGGTTCAGCAGGTAATTAAGAAGGGAAATGGAATTTAGTTCTTCACTGCGAGAGGGATGGAGTTTAAAAACTGCAAGGTTATATTGCAGCTGTATAAGGTGCTGCTGAGGCCACATCTGGAGTACTGTGTACAGCCTTGATTTCCATACTTAAGAGAGGGTGTACTGGCACTGGGAGGGAGTGCAGAGGAGATTCACTAGGTTGATTCTGGAGTTGAGAGGGTCGGTTTATGAAGAGAGACTGAGTAGACTGGGGCTATCTCAATGGAATTCAGAAGAATGAGGGAATCTTATATAGAAACATATAAGATTATGTAGGGAATCGATAAGATAGAAGCAGGAGAAATTAGAACTAGGGTGCTGAGGGAGCGCCGCACTGCCGGAGGGTCAGTGCTGAGGGAGTGCCGCACCGCGGGAGGGTCAGTGCTGAGGGACTGCCGCACCGCGGGAGGGTCAGTGCTGAGGGAGTGCCGCACCGCCGGAGGGTCAGTGCTGAGGGAGCGCCGCACTGCCGGAGGGTCAGTGCTGAGTGAGCGCCGCACTGCGGGAGGGTCAGTGCTGAGGGAGCGCCGCACTGCGGGAGGGTCAGTGCTGAGGGAGCGCCGCACCGCGGGAGGGTCAGTGCTGAGGGAGCGCCGCACCGCGGGAGCATCTCTCTTCCTGAAACAGATTCACGCTATAAAAGGGGAATTGGATAAGTAATTAAAAGTGGAAATTGACATGGTTATAGGAGGAAGTGGAATGGGGCTAGCATTGAGAGAATAGGCTGAATGGGCTCCTGCTCTGCAATAGGATCCTCAATATCAATGTGGGTGGAATTAACATATCAAGAGATGGTTTTGAACCTTGTAACAGGTTAGGCAGAGCCAGTTCTCACTACCGCTGCCACATGCGTGGCACATTTCGTTCACGTCCAAACCATTCTGGGGCAAGGGTTGGACCAGATCCAAGTGTGGGCACCACATCAGTGGGGTGATGGCATGCAGCGCTCCCTGGAAAGAAAGCAGATCGATCAACTACACTGTGACACATAATGCATAGGCAGATCAAAGAAATCAACAACTGGGAACTAGTCTGTTATATTAGTTTACAGTGAGGGGTGTAGGGTGTATCAGAGTGTTACAGTGAAGGGTGTGGGGTGTATCAGAGTGTTACAGTGAGGGGTGTGGGATACATCAGAGTGTTACAGTGAGGGGTGTGGGATGTATCAGAGTGTTACAGTGAGGGGTGTGGGGTGTATCAGCGTGTTACAGTGAGGGGTGTGGGTGTATCAGAGTGTTACAGTGAGGGGTGTGGGTATATCAGAGTGTTACAGTGAGGGGTGTGGGGTATATCAGAGTGTTACAGTGAGGGGTGTGGGGTATATCAGAGTGTTACAGTGAGGGGTGTGGGGTATATCAGAGTGTTACAGTGAGGGGTGTGGGGTATATCAGAGTGTTACAGTGAGGGGTGTGGGGTATATCAGAGTGTTACAGTGAGGGGTGTGGGGTATATCAGAGTGTTACAGTGAGGGGTGTGGGGTATATCAGAGTGTTACAGTGAGGGGTGGGGTATATCAGAGTGTTACAGTGAGGGGTGTGGGATATATCAGAGTGTTACAGTGAGGGGTGTGGGATATATCAGAGTGTTACAGTGAGGGGGTACGGGTTGGGTGTGGTATATCAGAGTGTTACAGTGAGGGGTGTGGGGTATATCAGAGTGTTACAGTGAGGGTGGGGATATATCAGAGTGTTGTGAGGGGTGTGGGATATATCAGAGTGTTACAGTGAGGGGTGTGGGGTATATCAGATAGAGTGTACAGTGAGGGGTGTGGGGTATATCAGAGTGTTACAGTGAGGGGTGTGGGATATATCAGAGTGTTACAGTGAGGGGTGTGGGGTATATCAGAGTGTTACAGTGAGGGGTGTGGGGTATATCAGAGTGTTACAGTGAGGGGTGTGGGATATATCACGCTGATACTGTGGGGAGGGGGCGGAAGTGGTGTGGGATATATCAGAGTGTTACCCTGAGGGATGTGGAGTGTCTGTAGTTCTTTAGCCACCGTCCTCAGTTTGTTGCTGTGTAAACTGCAGCAAAGACCAGTATTTGGTTGCCGTGGGGCTGGCTGGAGACTCCAACATTCTGATGCCCAATTTTACGTCAATATTCATTCAGAATGAAGCTCAACCCCGCCCTCCTGCCTTTCGTGCATGCCTCTCTGACCTGGTCTGCAGTGTTGGGGTTGGGTAGCGGGTAGCACTAGCTTGCCCAACTGTTTGGGGCTATTTGACTGCTGCAGCTGGGATAGCAAGTCCTGGGTAACAGACCAGCATAGCACCCTCCCGCCACGCCCACTCGCACACATTACCCCCACTCCCACCCCCGAGTCAGACTCACCAGTGTGACTGGCAGCAGGTGGGCTGGTTCTGGGCATCGCTGCCTGTCCTTCTGATGCTTCTCAGTTGCGGTCTCAGCATCGTCATCGCTGCTCAGTCTCACCTTGCTGTCGGCTTCACTGGAAGCCGAACTGGAGACTTCTTTGACCAGATCACTGCTCTGTACCAGAGGAGGGGGAGGAGGAGGGATGGTGAGTCATTGGCATCGCCACCTCCCCCCTCCTCCCCAACCCCCACTTCTTTGGCGAACACTTCCGTTGATGCCTCTCGCCCCCAAACACACTCCCGGCGCCCCCTTCCGTCTCGAAGACCCTACATCGCCCAAGTGTAGAAAAAAAAGCTTGTTCGCCAGATAGGGCGATTGAAGAATCAAGTGCCAGCAGAAGGCCACTCAGGCCCTCTGCTCCATGCTGGCCTTCCTGCCCCCACACACAGCCTGCTCTCATTCCCCCCCACCCATCACAACCCAACACTGACACCGGTCTCTACCACTGCCACGATTCATTGCCACCATGCACCCCTCCTCTGCCCCCCATCTTTGCTGACTCTGGACATCAACATTCCTGCTGCATGCTGACATACATTTGGTACCCAGGCCATTTTAAATCAGCATCCTTATGTTCAAATCTCTCCATTGTCTCCCCATCCCTCTGTAATCTCCCCCACAACCCTCCCTATGTCTGTAACCTCCTCCAGCCCCTACAACCCTCCCTATCTCAGTAACTTCCTCCAGTCCCAACACCCCTCCCTATATCAGTAACCTCCTCCAGTCCCAACACCCCTCCCTATCTCTGTAACTTCCTCCAGCCCCACAACCCACCCTATCCCCACATTATAAGAAAGATGTGGAGGCATTGGAGAGGGTACAGAGGAGGTTTACCAAGATGTTGCCTGGTATGGAGAGCAGGTCTTATGAAGAGAGGCTGAGGGATTTGAGGTTGTTTTCGTTAGAAAGGAGACGGCTAAGAGGAGACCTTATTGAAACATATAAGATGATTAGAGGTTTAGATAGGGTGGACAGTGATAGCCTTTTTCCTAGGATGGAGAAAGCTAGCACGAGGGGACACAGCTTTAAATTAAGGGGTGATAGTTATAGGACGGATATCAGAGGTAGGTTCTTTACCCAAAGGGTGGTTCGGGAGTGGAATGCCCTGCCTGCGGCAGTTGTAGATGCGCCAAGTTTGGTGGCGTTTAAGAGGTTAGTTGATAAGTTTATGGAAGAGAAGGGAATGGTTTAGTTTGGAGGGTCATTGCTTTTTTTTTCATAATTGGTCGGCGCAACATCGAAGGCCAAAGGGCCTGCTCTGCGCTGTAATGTTCTATGTTCTATCTCAGTAACTTCCTCCAGCCCTCACAACCCTCCCTATCTCTGTAACCTCCTCAAGTTCTACAGCTCTCCCTATCACTGTAACCTCTTCCAGTCCCTACAATCCTACTTCTCTCTGTAACCTCCTCCAGCCCCTATAAGTCTCCCTATCTCTGTAACCTCCTCCAGGTTGTACAACTCTCCCTATCTCCGTAATCACCTCTAGTCCCTAGAATCCTATCTCTGTGACCTCCTCCAGATAACTCCCCCTTTATCTGTAACTTTCTGCATCCCTCTGAGATCTCTGCGTCCCTCCAGCCCCTCCCTCGAGCACCCCTCCCCATTCCCATCACTCCACCGTTGGCGGCCGTGCCTTCAACTGCCGGGGGGGGCTCTCAACATTTGTCTGTTTCTTCAGAGATGTGGAGTTTACCTTCTGAAGAGAGGTTTAGATTTCTATTCCCTGGAGTTTCGAAGAATGAGAGATCTAATTAAGGTGTACGGGATGACATGGAGAATTGGTAGGGTGAGGTGGAGAGGGTGTTTTGTCTTGTAGGGAACATAGAACCAGAGGTCAGTTTTAGGATACGGGTGGTGAGTTTGTGGAATTCACTGCCCCAGAACATTGTGGATGCCGGGAGTATTGAAGGAAGAGGTGGGCAGATTTTGTTTGAAGGGCTCTGGAGAACGGGCAGGAAAGTAGAGTTGAGGGTGAGATGAGATCAGCCATGATGTATTAAATAGCTGAGCAGGCTCAAGGGGCTAGATTGCCTACTGCCTCTCTTAGTCCTGATAATTCTCTTTCTCACTCTGCTCCTACTATCTTCTACTGATAGCAGGGTCAAATTCTGACCGATTTACACTCCTCCCAGTGCTTTTACTATGCTCAAGGGGCTAGAGCAATGCAGACTGTTGCTGAATCAAACAATTTCTACGTTAAATATTTTAGCCACTTGGTCCATCAAATCTGCATTGACTCTCCGTTATAGCATGTTATCCCCCTAAGCCCATGCATTTACTTCGCTAAACCCCCTAATCTGCACTGAGGGGCAATTTAGCATGGCCAATCCACATAGCCAACAGATCTTTGGAAACTAAGGGGCAATTTAATATGGCCAACCCACCTAACCTACACATCTTTGGACACTAGGGGACAATTTAGCATGGCCAATCCACCTAAGTTAGACATCTTTGGACACTAAGGGACAATTTAGCATGGCCAATCCACCTAAGTTAGACATCTTTGGACACTAAGGGGCAATTTAGCATGGCTAATCCATCTAACCTGCACATCGTTGAAGTGTAGGAGGAAACCAGAGCAGCCGGAGAAAGCCCACACGGATGTGGGGAGAATGTGCAGCCTCCACACAGACAGTGATCCGAGGCTGGAACTGAACCTGGGTCCCTGGCACTGGGAGGCAGCACTGCGCCGTCCCTTATCCTCCAGTCATTTAAGGTTTTCCTCCTTGTTATTTACCACATCACCAATTTGTGTGTTATCACAGACCTGGACCTCGTGTACGCTATTCAATGTGTGACCAAGCTGTACCGCTGCCTTCAAAATGGCCTATCCTGCTGGGATGAACAATCCTGCCTCCTACCAGTATATTTTTTTTGGAATGCAAGTTCTGGGATGCTGAGGTGTCGTGGTCTTCCTCCGCGGCGGTCTCTGAGTCGTCTCTCTTCTTCGGCCTGGCTGCCATACTGGGGCTCAGGCTGGAGGCATAGGAGGAGGAGGGGTGGGTGGCTGAAGAGGGCTTAAAGCTGTCGTCGTCCATGGTTATCTTGATTTCCATGGGCAATATGGCCAGGGGCGAGGGAGCTGGATCCTGAGGCCACAACACTTTCTGAAGCTTCCCAGTCACGTCCAGCTCAGGATCTGTGGGAGAGATGGGGTCAGTTAAAAATAGGAACGAGAAACTGACTGCCCGTTTGAATTGATACCACCATCAGCCTGCCCTCGCCCATCATCCAAAGAACCTCAGCACGTAACGAGTAAATTTGGAGCTTTTTTCTCCTTTCCTCCACCACACACACCCCCCCCCCCCCACTTTGCAATCTGGCTATGGAATCACAGGCAAGAGCTTCCCGGGAGCTAAATATCGGATCAGGCTGTGCACAGATATGCGATACGTGTTTATAGCCCCATTGCGCATTCCCAATGGATACCACACATGGAAACGCACCATGTCACAACACTCACCCTTCCCTTCTGGTGGGAGAGTACAATTGCAATGTGATAGATTTACATGAGCATAGAGCATTAAAGTCATAGAGTCAAGAGATTTACAGCACGTTCTACACACTCACCATCCTCTGTGAAAAAATTGTCCCTCTGGACCCTTTTATATCTCCCCTCTCTCAACTTAAACCCTCTAGTTTTAGACGCCTCAACCTTTGGGAAAAGATGGTCAATACTCACTATCTAGTTGATCTATACTGCTTACTATTTTATAGACCACTATAAGACCATCTCTAAGCTTCCTACACTCCAGAGAAAAAAGTCCTAGTCTATCCAGCCTCTCCTTATAACTCAAACCACCAAGTCCTGGTGGCATCCTAGTAAATTTTTTCTGCACTCTTTCAAGTCTAATAATATCCTTTCTATAATAAGGTGACCAGAGCTTTACACGGTATTCCAGGTGTGGCCTTACCAATGTCTTGTACAACTTCAATAAGATGTCCCAACTCCTGTATTCAATGTTCTAACCTCCAAACATACAGAACCACACTGGAAAGAGATGGCTGTGCAAATGTCTTACAGTAGGCTGCTATGTGGAAGTTACTGTGCATCTTTCAATTAGACATGGAACAAGGAGCAGTTAGATTTTGCAGTTAGGGGGCAATTGACAATTTGTGAATAGTTTTAAGTGGTAATTTTACATATTTTTTTTTTTTAAAAATCACTCAACAAAGCACTGCTGGGTTTATATAAGAGAACACACTTTACGCAGTGTGTTAACGATCTGGAACTCCCCGTCTACGAGGAGAGGGACAAAAAAAAGAGATGACGAGGGTGAAGTCTGTTATACAGTTCAGTGGTTGCATGATTGCTTTAAGAGCCGGCCACGTGATTTGACAATAATGCGATTGGGGTGTTTTGGAGGCTCCTGCTGAAGTTTCCTTTTCCACTCTGCAGAAGCAACAGCTCTGACAATAAACCTACCATTTGTTACTTTGAATCTACGTGGGCAAACCATGTTTTTCCCCTTTTGTTTTAGAAATCCCCAATGTAATCAGGATGTTGTAGAGTCTGACTTGATGCGTGCACGGGAGAGATGGTACAGATGGGATGAGCCGAATGGACCTCTGCCCTGACACCCCTGTTGATGAGGGGAGGGGGGGAGGGGCGCTGGTCAGCTCCTTAACAAATACAGTGACAGGATACGCTCCAATGTTTACAAACTGATATCTTGGTGCTAAGAGAGAGGTGTCGGCAAATGGATTCATTCAGAAGCATTCCCCAAACAGAGGATTCTGCAAGCTCAGTGTGTGTGTGTGTGTGTGTGTGTGTGTGTGTGTGTGTGTGTGTGATGGGCTGGCATTGTGCTGCTGAGCTCAGTTCCAAACCAGCGTGGTGGAGGGAAGTGCTAGTCGCCGGCACGTCAGTATACATACTCCGGGCAGGTGGCAGCTGCTTCGGCCAAAGGGTCCCTCCTCGCTTCACAGAGCCTTTGTTAAATTCGTCACCTGCTGTTCGGAGGAAATAAAGTAGAGGAGACACGTAAGGTTGCGTCGTCAGAAGGCAATCAGCAACAGTGACAGGGGTCCCCCCTGCCCTCAGCATGGCCTCACCCAGAAGCACCTGATGTTCACCTCAGTATGAGGCGCAGATGTAATGTCGCTGAAGCGACGGATCAGTTTGCGCATGACCAGGTCACCCACTCAGCTGTGAAGTAAGGACCCATTGTTATTGAGGCTCATTGACCCAGCCTGGGGGAGGTTCTCCCACAAACATCCTTCAACACTGCAGTTCTCTCAGCACTGACCTTCCCACAGTGCGGCGCTCCCTCGGCACTGACCCGCTCACAGTGCGGTGCTCCCTCGGCACTGACCCGCCCACAGTGCAGCGCTCCCTCGGCACTGACCCGCCCACAGTGCAGCGCTCCCTCGGCACTGACCCTCCCGCAGTGCGGCGCTCCCTCGGCACTGACCCTCTCACAGCGTGGCGCTCCCTCGGCACTGACCTCCCCACAGTGCGGTGCTCCCTCAGCACTGACCCTCCCACAGTGCGGCGCTCCCTCAGCACTGACCCTCCCACAGTGCGGCGCTCCCTCAGCACTGACCCTCCCACAGTGCGGTGCTCCCTCAGCACAGAGTGGCAATGTTGACTCAGTAAGTTCTGTACTTACCCTTTGACCTTTCCCTGCCTTTTGCTTACAGAAAAAGTTATGATAAATGAGAAAGGTGGCTCATGGGACTGGGGGAAGTGGGTGGGTTGCCGGCCCAATTGCGGCACCAATTCACACACTGTCTTCATCAGCCTAGAAATTCCAAGTGAACGTTGTAATGTGTCTACTGCCATCCTGTCATGCAATTGCATCTCTACTGGTGGCAGTGTGCAACTACAACGTGACCGTTTACACAGATTCTCCCTTCATAAACACTGAGGTGGGGCTCAGAAGGAGACGTGGGCCACATTGGAATGTTGAACATGTTACCCGGGAAGACTGTACACATTTTTCCAACGGTAGAAGTGGTGTGTCCTGCAATGGTTTTGGTAAGGTGCATACCCACACTTTGTGGTTCCTGCTGCAACAGTGGTCCTCTCAGTGACTCTGGCGACTCAGTAACTGTGGGATCAGATGGAAAAAAGCAATAATCAGAACATCCCTCTGACTGCTGAAGGGACATCTGAGCTCCCTCTTTGAGCAGATCCTTCATCCCAGGGCAGAGAATCCCAGAGATTCGGTACCCACAGAGTGAAGGAATCCCTCCTCTCCCCAGTTCCGAGTGGGAGCCCCTTATCCCAAGGTTGCGACCATCCTCCCGCTCCCTCCCACCGCCCCTCGCCTTTGGCCGAGACCCAAAACGCCAGTGTGGGCCACGAGCAGGAGTTGTTTTATGCTGATTATTCGGACGTGGACATCGCTGACTTTTACTGCCTACCTGAGGGCATTTGACTGCATTGCAGTGGGTCTGGAGTCAGACCAGGCGAGGACAGCAGATATCCTTTTCACGGTAGGGACACTGGTGACCCAGATTGGATTTTTAACAACAGTCAAATGATAATTTCATTAGACTTTTAATTCCAGACTTTTTCTCCCCTCAGCTGAATTCAAATTTCAGCATCTGACGTGGCAGGCTTCGAAGCCGGGTCCACAGAGCTCTGGGCTACTAGTCCAGTGACTCTGCCACTGCCTCTACAGTGTAGTGCATTATGCCTGGATAAAGGGGCTGGACCCTCTGGAGTTTGTGGGTGGGGGATGGGGCTTGAATCCAGCAGTGTCTAAGCGAAGGGACAGGGTGGGGGCCAGTCGCGTGGTGGCTCACCCCCAGTGCACAGATGCCAGTTTTCATGCAACGGACGGCTAACTGACCGACCGGCATTTGATGGCAATGGTCAGGTCCCACACTCGGGTGGGGCCAGGGCAAAGGAACGGTGTTGGGACCCACATCTGGGCTGGCTCGTGTTTGGGAACCTGGAGCGTGCCGCTAGTCTCAACGCAGGGGAAATTTACAAGGATGTTGCCAGCCAGGGAGATTAGAGTGGCTGAGGCTGTTTGTCTTGGAACAGAAGCAGCCAAGGGAAGATCTGATTGAGGCAGACAAAACTGTGAAGAAGCCGGGTACAGCAGACAGAAAAGACTTCATTCTCTTTGCAGAGAGGCGAGTGATGAAGGGGCACTGATTACAAGTGACTGGGATGAAGGATTAGAGGGGCAGGTGAGGAATTGCAGAGTTGCCTCTTTTGGTACTTCAGGATTTTCCTATATTTTCTAAGTATCTGGGAAGAAGTCGTCTACATGGATTTCAGTAAGGCGTTTGACAAGGTGCCTCATGGTAGACTGACAGAGAAGGTGAAGGCGCATGGGATACAGGGTCGGGTATGTAGATGGGTCGAAAACTGGCTCGGAAGGAGGAGACAGAGGGTAGTAGTGGAAGGCTCTTTTTCCAGCTGGAAGCCTGTCACTAGTGGAGTGCCACAAGGCTCAGTACTAGGTCCTCTTCTATTTGTGGTCTACATAAACGACTTGGAAGTAGGGGTAGGTGGTGAGATCAGCAAATTTGCTGATGACACCAAGATGCTTGGATTGGCGGGTACAGAAGAGCAGTGTCAGGCAATACAACAGGACATAGACAGGTTGGTAGATTGGGCAGATAGATGGCAAATGGAATTTAATCCGGAAAAATGCGAGGTGATGCATTTTGGCCGGAAAAATGTAGAAGAGAATTATAGGATAAAAGGTAAAACTATAAGGAGCATAGAGACGCAGAGAGACTTGGGGGTGCAGGTTCACAAGTCTCTGAAGGTGTCCTCACAGGTGGAGAAGGTGACAAAGAAGGCGTATAGTATGTTAGCTTTCATAGAAAAGGGTATAGAATATAAGAGTAGGAGTTTGATGTTGCAGTTGTATACAACTTTGGTTAGGCCTCACTTGGAATACTGCGCCCAGTTCTGGTCTCCGTACTATCGGAAGGATGTGGAGTCCTTGGAGAGAGTGCAGAGGAGGTTTACCAGGATGCTGCCTGGTATGGAAGGACTGTCCTATGAGGAACGATTAGATAGACTGGGGTTGTTTTCCCTTGAAAGACGTCGGCTTAGAGGGGATCTCATAGAGGTGTATAAGATTATAAGGGGTATAGATAGAGTAAATGGAGGTAAACTTTTTCCACCTTTAGAAATGGATAGGACGAGAGGTCATGGCCATAGGGTGAGGGGGGCTATGTATAGGACGAATATTAGAGGGCAGTTTTTCACACAAAGGGTAGTGGGGGTGTGGAATGCACTGCCGAGTAAGGTGGTGGGAGCAGGCACGCTGGGGCTGTTTAAGGGTCTCTTGGACAGCCACATGAGCGGTATGCAGATAGAGGGATATATTAGGACTGTTTAACTACGGCTTTTTTCCACAGGTAATTCGGTCCATAATTTGAGCACGCATTCGGCAGGTGGTGCGGGTACAGCTCTTGGATGTTGATTCATGGGTTGCCTGGTACCTCATGTCGTATATGAGTGCTTTATGTGGACCACCTGAAGGGCACCATGACAGCTCAGAGACTATCGATGTGGCTGTGCAGACACTTGGAATTGGGCCGGTGTCTGCGGGAGTTTGCGCGTTCTCCCCGTGGTTGCGTGGGTTTTCTCCGGGCACTCCGGTTTCCTCCCACAACCCAAAAATTCGCTCTTAGGCTGATTGGGTAACAAATTGTCCCTATGGTGAAAATTTTCCAAATTAGGATTAATATATATATTATTATATAGGACTATTAAAATAGGATAATGATTTGGTATTACGGTGGCGCGGGCTCGTTGGGCCGAAGGGCCTGTTTCCCGTGCTGTGTTGCTTTAAAAAAAAAAAAAAAAGAAGGAATGGGCGAGAATGTGGCGAGAGTGTGGGTAGGGCAGCAGCTCTTACGAGAGTTAGCATATGCACGATGGGCAGAATGGCTTTCTTTCCATCTCAACTCGACAATTCTTAATGGTGGCCATGGCAACGATAATCGAGTGTTGTCAAAATAAATCACATACGGGACAAGGAAATCTGCCCTCTTTACCCCATGGTGGTTCGCACTGCTGCCTCACAGCACTAGGGACCCGGGTTCGATTCCTGGCTTGGGTCATTGCCTATGTGGACTTTGCACATTCTCCCCGTGTCTGCATGGGTTTCCTCCCGCAATTCGCAAGTCATGCTGGTTAGGTGCGCCAACCGTGCTGAATCCTCCCTCAATGTCCCCGAACAGGTAACTAGGGGATTTTTCACAGTAACTTTGTTGCAGTGTCTACTTGTGACACTAATAAATAAACTTAAATCCAGTTTGGCTCACATCTGACTCTGGAATACCCCCACCCCACCCTGCACATGACAAACAAACTCAGAGACACAAACACACATACAATCAGGCAGACGCACACAAGCAGACACACACACACAGACAGACAGAGATGGACTTAACTACCATGCTCTTTCTCAACACCTTAGCTATTATTCTAACACTGCATTCAGCACCTGCTCCTTTCCTTCTCCATGAATGGTATGTTTTGTCCGAACAGCGTGCAAGATGTGGAGATGCTGGCGTAGGACTAAGGTAAACACGGTAAGAAGTCTCCCAACACCAGGTTAAAGTCCAATAGGTTTATTTGGTAGCAAAAGCCACTAGCTTTCGAAGCACCCGCTGCTCCTTCGTCAGGTGAGTGGGATTTCAGTCCACCAACAGGGTATATAAAGACACAAACTCAATTTACAAAATAATGGTTGGAATGCAAGTCTTTACAGGTAATCAAGTCTTAAAGGTACAGGCAATGTGAGTGGAGAGAGAGTTAAGCACAGGTTAGAGATTTGTGTTGTCTCCAGACAGGACAGTTGGTGAGATTTTGAAAGCCCAGGTAAGTCGTGGGGGTTACAGAGGGAGTAACACGAATCCAAGGTCCCAGTTGAAGCTGTGCTCCTGTGTGTGGAACTTGGCTATCAGTCTCTGCTCAGTGACTCTGCGCTGTTGTGTGTTGCGAAGGCTGCCTAAGAAAATACTTACCCGAAGATCAGATGCTGAATGCCCACGGCCGCTGAAGTGTTCCCCAACAGGAAGAGAACAGCGTAACACTTGCAACTTGGCCAACATCGTCTACCTGAAACGCTGCAGGAAAGGATGTCCCGAGGCATGGTACACTGGGGAGACCACGCAGACGCTGCGATAACATCGCTCAACAATCACCAAGCAAGACTGTTCCCTTCCTGTTGGGAACAATTCAGCAGCAACAGGCATTCGGCCTCTGATCTTCAGGTAAGCATTCTCTAAGGCGCCCTTCACGACACACGACAGCGCAGAGTTGCTGAGCAGAGACTGATAGCCAAGTTCCGCACACAAGAGGATGGCCTTGAGTTCATGTCACACTATCTGTAACTCCCATGACTTGCCTGAACTTGCAACATCTCACTGACTGTTCCAGCTGGAGACAATTCACATCTCTTTAACCTGTCCTTAACTCTCTCTCCACTCACATTGTCAGTACCTTTAAGTTTTGATTACCTATAAAGACTCGCATTCCACTGTTATTTTGTAAGTTGAGTTGTGTCTTTACATGCCCTGTTTGTGAACTGAAATCCCATTCATCTGACAAAGGCGCAGTGAGCACTCCAAAGCTAGTTGCTTTTGCTACCAAATAAACCTGTTGGACTTTAACCTGGTGTTGGGAGACTTCTTAGAGGACAAGAAACATCCTTTTCACTATACGTTAATGCATGTGACAATAATGAATTGGGCGCACACGATTTATTATTGTCACAATACAATAATATTGCATTATATTGTGTGTGAGACACACACACACAGCAATAGAACATAGAACATTACAGCACAGAACAGGCCCTTCGGCCTTCGATGTTGCGCCGACCAATATAAAAAGCAATGACCCTCCAAACTAAACCATTCCCTTCTCTTCCATATACTTATCAACTAACCTCTTAAACGCCACCAAACTTGGCGCATCTACATCTGCCGCAGGCAGGGCATTCCACTCCCTAACCACCCTTTGGGTAAAGAACCTACCTCTGATATCCGTCCTATAACTATCACCCCTTAATTTAAAGCTGTGTCCCCTCGTGCTAGCTTTCTCCATCCTAGGAAAAAGGCTATCACTGTCCACCCTATCTAAACCTCTAATCATCTTATATGTTTCGATAAGGTCTCCTCTTAGCCGCCTCCTTTCTAACGAAAACAACCTCAAATCCCTCAGCCTCTCTTCATAAGACCTGCCCTCCATACCAGGCAACATCCTGGTAAACCTCCTCTGTACCCTCTCCAATGCCTCCACATCTTTCTTATAATGTGGGGACCAGAACTGCACACAATACTCCAAGTGCGGCCGCACTAGAGTTCTGTACAGTTGCAACATGACGTTGCGGCTCCGAAATTCAATCCCCCTACCAATAAAAGCTAAGACTCCATATGCCTTCTTAACAACCTTATCGACTTGACTGCCTACTTTCAGGGATCTATGCACAAATACACCAAGATCCCTCTGTTCATCAACACTATTAAGAATCCTACCATTAGCCCTATACTCTACACATTTATTATTCCTGCCAAAGTGCATTACCTCACACTTTTCCACATTAAACTCCATTTGCCACCTCTCGGCCCAGCTCTGCAACTTGTCCAAGTCTCTCTGCAAACTATAACACCCCTCTTCACTATCTACCACTCCACCGACTTTAGTGTCATCTGCAAATTTACTAATCCATCCTTCAATACCCTCATCCAGATCATTTATAAAAATTACAAACAGCAGGGGCCCCAAAACAGACCCCTGAGGTACACCACTTGTCACCGAACTCCACGATGAATATCTCCCATCAACCACCACCCTCTGTCTTCTATCTGCTAGCCAATTCCTAATCCAATTAGCTAAATCACCCTCTATCCCATACATCTGCATTTTCTGCAGAAGCCTTCCATGGGCCACCTTATCAAACGCCTTACTAAAGTCCATATATACCACATCAACTGCCTTACCCCCATCCACCTCTTTGGTCACTTTTTCAAAAAACTCAATGAGGTTAGTAAGGCACGACCTACCCTTCACAAAACCATGCTGACTATCCCCAATCAATTCATTTCTCTCTAAATAACTATAAATCCTATCCCTAATAATTCTCTCCAATACTTTGCCCACAACAGAAGTAAGACTCACTGGCCTATAATTCCCTGGAAGGTCTCTCTTCCCCTTCTTGAACAATGGGACCACATTCGCTATCCAATGTGGTTGATTCTTTGAAATGTGGCAGACGGAGTATCATGATGAGAAATGAGAGTTGGAAGTTTATGAAGCTTATTCATTAGAGTCACAGGTAGGCAGAGTCCACACAGATGGTCACCTGAATTGGAACCGAACCTGGGTCTTTGGCATTGTGAGGCAGCAGTGTTAACCTCTGTGCCCAAATCACATGACAGAATAAAGGAGGGTGCGCAATGACCTAATTTAAACCCACTGCACGGCAGCACCTCCACTGGTGACAGGATGTAATTACAGTGTGACGTGTCTACCTGATTCTTGCCCTTTACCACTGTTGATTCTGGGAATTCACAATGGGAAGATTCAGACTTAGATGGCACGTAAAACGTGGACGTATTTAGGTGCCTGCTCTAACTGGGAGCACGAGCAAAGCGCAGGTGTTTGGACATGTATACGTACACAGGAAGGATGCTTGCGGCTGTGACCAGACCGATGTTCTCTTGCTCTGAGGAATCTGTAGGTCACCCTCCACTGCGTTCATCACGGGGACTATGAAAAGACAAACAGCACAGTGAAACCATTATCCCACCACACCAGTAATGTCATTGCCCACCCGCTCCCCCACACAACAAGTTCAATGCAGTGCTCCCTCGGCACTGACCCTCCCCACAGTGCGGCGCTCCCTCGGCACCGACCCTCCCGCAGTGCGGCGCTCCCTCGGCACCGACCCTCCCGCAGTGCGGCGCTCCCTTCGGCACCGACCCTCCCGCAGTGCGGCGCTCCCTCCGACCCTCCCGCAGTGCGGCGCGCCGACCCTCCCGCAGTGCGGCGCTCCCTCGGCACCGACCCTCCCGCAGTGCGGCGCTCCCTCGGACACCGCAGTGCGGCGCTCGACCTCCCGCAGTGCGGCGCTCCCTCGGCACCGACCCTCCCGCAGTGCGGCGCTCCCTCGGCACCGACCCTCCCGCAGTGCGGCGCTCCCTCCACCGACCCTCCCGCAGTGCGGCGCTCCCTCGCACCGACCCTCCCGCAGTGCGGCGCTCCCTCGGCACCGACCCTCCCGCAGTGCGGCGCTCCCTCGGCACCGACCCTCCCGCAGTGCGGCGCTCCCTCGGCACCGACCCTCCCGCAGTGCGGCGCTCCCGGCACCGACCCTCCCGCAGTGCGGCGCTCCCTCGGCACCGACCCTCCCGCAGTGCGGCGCTCCCTCGGCACCGACCCCTCCCGCAGTGCGGCGCTCCCTCGGCACCGACCCTCCCGCAGTGCGGCGCTCCCTCGGCACCGACCCTCCCGCAGTGCGGCGCTCCTCTGGCACCGACCCTCCCCCAGTGCGGCGCTCCCTCGGCACCGACCCTCCCGCAGTGCGGCGCTCCCTCGGCACCGACCCTCCCGAAGTGCGGCGCTCCCTCGGCACGACCCTGCGGCGCTCCTCGAAAGCTGGCGCTCCTCCGCAGTGCAAGACTCCCTCAGCAATGACCCTCCCACAGTGCAGCGCTCCCTCAGCACTGACCCACCCACAGTGTCGGCGCTCCCTCAGCACTGACCCACCCATAGTGCGGCGCTCCCTCAGCACTGACCCTCCCGCAGTGCGGCGCTCCCTCGGCACTGACCCTCCTGCAGTGAGGCACTCCCTCAGCACTGACCCTCCCACAGTGCGGCGCTCCCCCGGCACTGAGGTGCATTACCCCATTACAGCCTTCTACTGCTTCCAATTTGTCGGGATGTCTTGTTAAAAATATACAGTACATTGATAAAGCACAACTGGAATTTTGTACAGTACTGGCCATCCTATAGTAGAAAGGATATTATTAAACTAGAAAGAGCGCAGAAAAGATTTACTAGGATGCTACCAGGACTTGATGGTTTGAGTTATAAGGAGAGGCTAGAAGACTCGGACTTTTTTCCCTGGTGTGTAGGAGCCTTAGGAGTGGTTTTATTGAGTTTATAAAATAATGAGGGGTGTAGATCAGCTGGATTGTCAATATCCTTTCCCAAAGGTAGTGGAGCCTAAAACTAGGGGGCATAGTTTTAAGGTGAGGGGGGAGAGATACACAAGTGTCCAGAGGGGCAATTTTTTCAGATAGAGGGTGGTGAGTGTCTGGAACAAGTTGCCAGAGGTAGTAGTAGAGGCAGGTACAATTTTGTCTTTTAAAAAGCATTTGGATGTTACATGGCTAAGATGGGTGCAGAGGGATATGGGCCAAACACAGGGAATTAGGACTAGCTTAGTGGTTAAAAATAGGCAGCATGGAAATGTTGGGCCAAAGGGCCTGTTTCCACGCTGTAAACCTCCAAAACTCTAATTTAAATTGTACACAGGCCTGTCTTAAGTGATGTTTTTGAACGTAGTTGAGCAGACACGAGTTAGAGAATGGGTATTTACAAAGGGCTGTGCAGACTGAATTCTTTAAATTGAAACAGTCCTCATTGTGATCTTTCTGTGATAAAGCCCGATGCAGCTCTTTCCAATGGTCGCAGAATAGCACCATCCAGTGGAGGAAGAGTGTGATTACAGCGTGACCTGTTTACATAGGTGGCTCCCATTGTAAATGTTGGCATGGGTGTGGGTGCAAAACATAGTCCACAATATCCAGCAACAGTCAACGGGTGAGGAGAATAGCCATTTGTCAACACACTTACTCTGTTGCTGTAACCACATTGACGTCCTCCGACTCTGTGACACCTGAATCCGCGTCTCCGGTATGGGAACTGTGAAGCGCAAAAGGAGAAAGATCATTTGAACAGAGCGCAAAAGTCACGCAGACAATACACGGTGAGAAATGAAAGGCTCGGAGCTATCTTTCCTGGTCTCGAAAAGGTCCTTAAAGTGCCAACACTGGTTCTTTGAGAGCCAGTCACCACTGGAAGAGTCAGGAAAAGGTACACAGCACTAGCATCCAAGCAATGCCTTCCAGTTTGGAGTGACATTCGCCAATGGATTAATTTTGGTCCAGCGATGTCGTAGGGAACTTCCCACCTCCCCCCAGCCAACTGACACACCAAGGCTCACAGGGACCCAGGTTTGACTCCCATCTCAGGTCACTGTCAGTGTGGAGTTTGCACATTCTCTCTCTGGTGCTCCAGCTTCCTCCCACAGTCCCAAGATGTGCAGGTTAGGTGGGTAGGCCATGTTAAATTGCCCCTTAGTGTCAAGGGAATTAGCAGGGTAAATATATGGGATTATAGGAATAGAGCCTCAGTGGGATTGTGGTCGGTGTAGACTTGATGGGCCAAATGGCTTCCTTGTCTATTTATATCATATAAAGAGAGACTGTTGCCTCTCTGGGCATTGGTAAGTTGGAGGCATTCTGTAAATAAACCAGCTGTCAAGGAAAGGATTTCCCCCTGACAAGTGCACACTGGCATGGGATCCATTCCTCGCTTGGTGGGAGGTGTCTATAGATTGGAGGCTCAGACACACCACCCTCTCACGTGAGAGCTCCAGCCTTCCTGCATTACTGGCCCTTGTTCATGAGACGTGCTCCTTGATGGTGATGCAGGCAGGATCAGGGGCCAGGCGGCTATGCCGGAGTGAGGGGGGGGGGACGTGTAAGGTCCAGAACGCCCAATCCACTTAAAGAGCGAGGAACTTGCGACAAATTCCCCTCCCTCCAGGTTGCGACTGGAGGCGGACCGTGTCCAACAGCCACTTGGCAGCGCCTCCGCTGGCGGCAGAGTCAGGATTACACGTTGCTCTGGTGGGTCATGCTCCGTGATACTCTGGGTGTTGGCGAGTGTTACATACCTGGGGAGGTATTTGGCTGCTGGGCCCACGTCCGGCTCTTGGACTGATACTGAAGTTCCAGTTCTGGAGCTGCGAGTGAAAATCAGAGGCGTAAGCCAGCAGAAGTCGCAGGTCTCGAGCAGAATACGATGCACTGGATATTCTTTCCATGGAATTCCCCACACAAAGCGCATCACAACCAAGTATCTTCCTTTCAGGTCGAAGCGCCATTGCAACGTGGCCATGCAGAGCAAGATCCCAAAAACAACATGCAATGCCCATGCCATCCACCTTTGGGTGTTTCTTCCCCCCCTTTTCTATTTATTCTGTCGTTGGGGTGTGGCTATCACTGTGTAGTCCAGCACTTACCCCTCATCCCTAGTTGCTCCCTTGAGAAGGTGGTGGGTGAGCCACCATCTCGAACCCGCTGCTGTTCTGCGTGGTGTAGGTACACCCACAGCGCTGTTAGGGAGGGAGCTCCAGGAATTTGATCCAGGGAAGGAACGGCTGAGACATTTCCAAGTTGTGATGGTGTGTGCACATGCATGTGGAGATTCTCCACTCCTACTCATCTCGCAACATGGGGTGTGGGATCTTCCACAGCCATCTCAAGGCAGCTGCAGGAAGAGCCTTGTTGAGAGTGCAGAGAAGAGGGGATTTACTGGAAGATGTCAGCTAGCTGGAGACAGGAGAGGCTGGGATTGTACTCCTCAGAGAACAGTGGGGTAAGGCAAAAGGCAACTGTGGTCAAAACTGAGCCAGATGGAGACACTCCAACGGGGAGAAAAATACTCTTATTGGCAGAATGCAGGGGGGCGCGAGATAGAGGGGCAGGGGGCGCGAGACAGAGGGCAGGCGAAGGGTATGTCTGCATGTGCTTGTGCCAGCGCGCGTCTGCCCGTGTGCGTCTGCCTGTGTGCCAGCGCGCGTCTGCCCATATGCCAGCGCATGTGTGCGCCTGTATGTGCGGAGGTGAAGGGGGAAGAGGAGGGGGATTTGTCTCACCCAGCAATCGGAGGCAGGACCAGTGCTTGTGGTGGACGAGGACCACATTGCTGATGCTCTCGGCTGCGGTGGGACTGATTGGCGCTTGCTCCTGCAGGTGGGGTGGCGTGTCACCCAGCAATGTTTGAGTACACATGGCCATAGACTCCGAGATCGCAGTCAGATTGTAACCGCCCTGTGAGAGGCAGAGAGCCGAAGGAGGGGGGAGAGAGCCGGAGAGGGAGGGGGAGAGAGCCGGAGAGGGAGGGGGGAGGAGGGGGGGGGGGAGATGGAGGGGGGAGGGGGGAGAGGGAGGGGGGAGGGGGGGGGGAGAGAGGGAAAGGGAGGGGGGGGGAGGGGGGGGAGAGGGAGAGGGAGGCGGGGGGGGCGGGCGGGAGAAGGAGGCGGGAGATGGGAGAGGCATAGAGAGCAACAGACATAGACAGAGCAACAGTCAGAGATAGGGAGCGACAAAGAGGGAGAGAGTGACAGAAAGAGGTAGGAGAGACAGAGAGTGGGAAGAGTGGGGATAAAAAACAAATTACAAAAAGCCCATCTCAAATGCTCCCTCAAACTATCCTGAGGGGAATAACTGTAAATACTGACACACTCCCCAGAACCCTCTGTAAATACTGACACACTCCCCGGGGACCCCCTGTAGATACTGACACACTCCCCGGGGAGCGCCTGTAAATACTGACACACTCCCCGAGGAATCCCTGTAAATACTGACACACTCCCCGAGGAATCCCTGTAAATACTGACACACTCCCTGGGGAATCCCTGTAAATACTGACACACTCCCTGGGGAATCCCTGTAAATACTGACACACTCCCCAGAACCCTCTGTAAATACTGACACACTCCCCGGGACCCCCTGTAATACTGACACACTCCCCGGGGGAGCGCCTGTAAATACTGACACCTCCCTGGGGAGCGCCTGTAAATACTGACACACTCCCCGGGGACCCCCTGTAGATACTGACACACTCCCCGGGGAGCGCCTGTAAATACTGACACACTCCCCGAGGAATCCCTGTAAATACTGACACACTCCCCGAGGAATCCCTGTAAATACTGACACACTCCCCGAGGAATCCCTGTAAATACTGACACACTCCCCGGGGACCCCCTGTAGATACTGACACACTCCCCGGGGAGCGCCTGTAAATACTGACACACTCCCCGAGGAATCCCTGTAAATACTGACACACTCCCTGGGGAATCCCTGTAAATACTGACACACTCCCCAGGGACCCCCTGTAAATACTGACACACTCCTCAGAACCCCCTGTAAATACTGACACACTCCCCGGGGACCCCCCCTGTAAATACTGACACACTCCCCGGGGACCCCCTGTAGATACTGACACACTCTCCGGGGACGCCCCCTGTAAATACTGACACACTCCCCGGGGACCCCCTGTAAATACCAACACACTCCCCGGGGACCCCCTGTAGATACTGACACACTCCCCGAGACCCCCCCCCCCCTGGTAAATACTGACTCACTCCCCAGAACCCCCTGTAATTACTGACACACTCCCCGGGGACCCCCTCTGTAAATACTGATGGTGAAATACGCCTACTTTGGAAAACAGGTCAACGGGCACCTAAGCAGGAGAATGACTTCCCTTACCTCCAGCACCAGTACAATACGGCCTCCAGCCAGACTCATCAGCATGTGTGTCATGTGGGCGTAGCACTCTGGGCTCACTTGGCAGCCACCCAACGGATCTCCACGGGCTGCATCAAACCCAGCCGACACCAGCACCAAATCCGGCTGAAACTGCAGGGCAGAGAATAGATGAGAGAAGAGGAAAGTGAGAGAGAGGCAACAGGGGGAGGGAGGAGTAGAGGGAACGGGCGTGCCACAGGAGGAGCGGGTGGTATGGGGGCAGCAGGGGAGTTGGGGAACAGGGGGGAGCATGGCGAGTGGGGGGAGAGAGGGAGGAAGAGAAAGAGAAGGAGAAAGAGGAACAGAGGAAGAAAAAGAGAGGAGAGAGACAAACAGACAGAAGGGGAGGAAAAGAGAGAGAGAGGGAGGAACAGAGGGGAAGAGGGGAAGGAAAGAGAGAGGGGAATGAAGAGAGAGAAAGAGAGGGGGGGGGGAGGAAGAGAGAGAGGGATAGGAAGAGAGAGGGAGACAGAGAAAGAGGGAGAGAGAGGAAGGGAGAGAGAGATTAGAGCAGGAAGAGTTTATTTATTCCCTTGTGTTTTGATCTGTACACGTTACCACTGCGGTTTATCTTCTACCTGAACTCCACTCCCTCCCCTCTCCTCAATTCCCTCCATGCCCAGAAATCCCCGTTTCGAACATACGTAACACCGAGCTTCCCCTGGGGTCGAGAATTCTCATCGCAACTCAATCCAGAAGGATTGCCTCCATCACCCTGAGAGTGTCAGCACAGCCACGACCCCCTCCCCCAACTACAGCCGGACTCCCCAGATAGGGATAGGGAGAACGATCCATGAAAATGCTTCAGGATTTTAAGCCACACTGCCTCTGGGTCTCGAAAGCTCCAGGGAAACACTGGGCTGATCTCCTCAAGCTCTCCCTAGGGGTAGATCACCCTCAGCCTGGGTGTGAATTGAGCGACACATCACTGCATCACCTCCGAGGAATGTCGAGTGGACCACACGGTCTGTGCTGTGTCTGTCAATGCTCCTATCTTCACCGGGACGCAATCTCAGCCTTTGCTTAAGAATTTGGGGGGGGGGGGGGGGGGGGGGGTGGGGGTGGGGGGGGGCATTGGGCCCCCCCACTCCTGCCTGTTCCACCATTCAATAAGATCACAGCAGATCTGACTCCACTATCCGTCTGTTCTCCCTCCCCTTGAATACCCTCCCCCACCCCACGATGAGAAATCTGTCTAACTGCGAGCCTTGAAGACACAGCTGAGACGACACAGGTTTAAGGTGCTGGGGAGTAGGTACAGAGGAGATGTCAGGGGTAAGTTTGTCACTCAGAGGGTGGTGGGTGAGTGGAATCGGCTGCTGTTGGTGGTGGTGAAGGCAAATTTGATCAGAGACTTCTGGATGAGTACACGGGATTTAGTAGGATTGAGGGTTATTGGTAAGTCTAGTAGGTAGCAATGTGATAGGCGCAACTTGTGGGCCGAAGGGCCTGTTTGTGCTGTAATTTTCTATGTTCTATATTCAATAAGCTGCTATCTACAAGGGGTAGGGGTTATGTTTCAGTCAGATCCCCCTGATTCTTCTAACTCCAATGGGTTCAGGTCCCGACCTGCTCAACCTTTCCCCATAAGACAAATCTCCCCCCTTCACCACAGAAATCGGCCCAGTGAACATTCTCTAAATGGCCACCGACGTGAGTAGATCCCTCCTTCAGTAAGGGTGAGGAGACCACAACTGTTTGCAGTTCTCCAGCTGCAGAAACACCAATGCTTTATCCAACTGACTGCAAAACTACTATTCTTGTACTATTCTGGTTCACTCATGTCCCCTTTCGGGGAAAAGGCGATCTGTCACCCTTACCCAGTCTGGCCTACACACAGCAGTGGGCTGGCTCTTAACAAGCCCCTTTGAATCGACCATCACAAAGTACTCAATTCAAAGTGCAATGAGGGATTGGTAACAAACGCCACATCCAATCATCAACTCAGTTGTCGCTCAACCAACCAACCAACCAACTCCACCGCCCCTCACCACCACATCCGAAGAGCTGGAAGGGGGACTAGGTGCCTCAGGGCGTTACCTGATAGGAGATGGGCATGACCAAGCGGTGGAAGGCAGACAAATATTCTGTGTCACCCATGTTGGCCCCGTTCCACGGGATGTTGACGTTGAAACCCTCTCCGGCATCGATCCCCACCTTGGTGTAGTCGGCATCCTCCGAGTTGGGGAAGAAGGAGCCATTGTCATAGCGGTGGAGTGAGATGTAGAGGACGCTGGAAAGAGAGGAGCGCAGGATCAAGGATGGGTCATTCAGCCCCTCTGCGGCCTGTTCTGTACCATTCACTCAGATCGCAGCTAACTTGTACCTCAAAGTCCATTATTCCCGCTTTGGATTCCTTCATGTTCAAATCCTTTATCTTAAACCACCCCCCGCCTGATCAGATCACCCCCTTAACCATCCATATCTAAGGGAATATGAGACACATCTGTGTGAAATGTAGCCCTGTCAGTCCTGGGATCAGTCTAGGTTAATGTGCGCTACACCTTCTCCCAGGACGATATATTCTCCCTGAGGTGAGGGGGTCCCAGAACTGAATGCATTACACCAGACGATGGTCAGCACAACTGAAGCTCAACTTGTAGCATAGAATCATAGAATTTCAGGGACCCGGGTTCAGTTCCCGGCTTGGGTCAATGTCTGTGCAGAGTCTGTTCTCTCTGTGTCTGTGTGGGTCCCCTTCAGGTGCTCCAGTTTCCTCCCACGTTCCAAAGATGTGCACGTTAGACGGATTGGCCGAGCTAAATTGCCCCTTAGTGTCAGGGGGACTAACTACAGTAAATGCATGGAGTTATGGGGATAGGGTCTGGGTGGGATTGTGGTCAGTGCAGTCTCGATGGGCTGAATAGCCTCCTACTGCACTGTAGATTTTATGAATTCCTACGGTGAAGTGAATTCATAGAATCCTACAATGCAGAAGGTGGTCATTTGGCCCATCAAGTCTGCACTGACCACAATCCCACCAAGGCCCTATCCCAAACCCTTATATATTTACCCTGCTAATCTTCCTGACGCTAAGCAGTGGCACAGTGGTTATCACTGCGGCCTCACAGCGCCAGGGACCCAGGTCCCATTCCCAGCTTGGGTCACCGTCTACGTGTTCTCCCCCGCGTCTGGGTGGGATTCCTCTGGGTGCTCTGGTTCCCTCCCACAGTCTGAAAGACGTGCTGGTTAGATGCACTGGCCATGCCAAATTCTCCCTCAGTGTTACCCGAACAGGCACCGGAGTGCGGCAACGGGAGGATCTTCACAGTAACTTCATTGCAGTGTTAACGTCAGTCTAATCGTGACAGTGAAAGATCAACTTCAAAAACAGAGTGACTGAGCATGCTCCACGATGGGGGAGGGAGGGGAACAAACCAAGCCATGCCAGCCGACTTAAGCCCTCAATACTCAAGGAGCAGTGCAGCGGGGGGGAGGAACGGCGGGGGGAGGCAGAGTGGGTGTTCTACCAGCAGCCACCAACTAACAGCAATTAATCTCTATTGCCAGGAAGATGAGCAAAGCCATGGGCGATATCAGGCATAAAAGAGGCCATTCAGCCCATGTGACCAGCCAACATCGAGTGGCCAATGAGGTCGTTTAAAACCGCAGTTGGCCCTGGAATGCAGGAAACTCAGCAGCCAAATTAGTGCACAGCAAGCTCCCACACCCAGCAATGGCCAGGATAAGCCCTATTTCTTGCGATGCAGACGGAGCAGCAAGCAATGACCAGGACACTGGGGGACAACTCCCCGATTCCCCTTCGAAATAATACCATGGGAACTTCCGCATCTCTTCCGGAAGGTGGCACTGCTGACAGTGCAGCACTCCTGCAGCGATCTCTCTAATGTGTTCCCAAAATTCGGCATGCTAAAAGAAAACCATGGTACAACGCTGGGTTACGTTTCTGAACTGGAATTTTCACATCAGGAGCCTGTGAACATAACTGGCCCCGAAGCCACTGACCAAAATTCTTACACATCAAGGTGGAAGGAGCTGGAGGGAGGGGGCCCGCCGGGCAGGGGAGGGGGCCCGCCGGGCAGGGGAGGGGCCCCGCCGGGCAGGGGAGGGGCCCCGCCGGGCAGGGGAGGGGGCTCTATGATAAGACTGGGGCCAATTGGAAAACGGCGTGAATTGTCCAAAGGTGTTGAAAGAAATATTGAGAATTTCAAGGCGGGACACAGTTAGCGCGCTGGATTTGTGGTGCGCGTGCGGACCAACCCCGACCCTACACCCACTCTGATTGAATCTCACAGTCTTGTGTGGATGGTTACCACCCTCTCTCCACTCCCACCCTTCTTGTGGGGGGCGGACACTCAGCCAGAGAAGGCCTCGCCCCCCAACTCCGTAAAGCTCACAACCCAGCAAGGTGTAAAAACGATGTTCCAGGATTGCTGTTTTAAAATCTGTTACCTCGAATGTGCTGGATTACCTGGGATCATCTTCAAACATGTGCTGTGTCCCATTTCCATGGTGTATGTCCCAGTCTAGAATCAGCACCCTGAGAAAGAAGGGGGAGGGAGGGGGAGAGAGAGAGAGAGAGAGAGAGGACAATGATGTTGCCAACCAGACTCCATACTCTGTGCACTCACCACTCCTGAGCCCCACCCCCACCCGACTTGGAAATATATTGGCCATTCCTTCACTGTGATTGGGTCAAAATCCTGGAACTCCCTCCCTAACAGCGCCGTGGGTGTACCTACACCACACGGGAGCGCAGCAGGTTCAAGATGGCGGCTCACCCACCACTTTCTCAAGGGGCAATCAGGGTTGAGCAACAAATTTAGGCCGTGCCAGCAAAGCTCACCCCCAACAATCCTCCCACCCAACCACCAACTCCAAGCTCCCTATGTTGAAATATCAGTTGTCATTGTTGGCTCTGGAAACTCTTACATCCGCCCCCCCCCCCCCCCCGGGGGGGGGGGGGGGGGACGGCACATTGCAACGCCTCCATTGGTGGGATTGCAAAGCTGCACCGTGACGTGTTTACGTGGGTTTTCTCCATTACGAGCAATGACATAGGATTCGGAGAGTTGGTTAACGGAAAACTTGAGGGTGGGATAGGGTTAAAAAGAAGGATTCGAATTGCAATTCCCATCCAAGTCTCCTGAGACCCTGCAGCGAACAGCAGAAGAAGGAGGAAACAGGACGTCGCTCCGGTCACCTTACAGGTCCCTGGGTCTTACTTTATCTTTTGGCTGACCAGGCTCTGGGCGAAACGCGCAGCCAGGGCCACGTTGTTGAAGAAACAGAATCCGCAAGCCATGTTCTTCTCCGCATGGTGGCCGGGGGGACGGACGATCGCTACTCCGTTCTGGACCTGAGAGAGGACGGGGTTGGGGGATGGAGGGTCGGATTGTATGGGAGGGATTGTGTGGTAGGGGGGGTGGGGGGATTAGGAGATAGGGAAAAGAGAACGACACAGTTTTGTGGGTTTTGCTCAGGTTGCTGTTGCATGAGAAAAGAGCGAGAAGAGGCGGCCATTCGGCCCTTCGAGCCTGTTCTGCCATCCAACGTGATCATGGCTGATCCTCTCTGTCAATGCTACGCTCCCTCTCTGGCCCCCATACCCTTGTCACCTTTAGAGTGCAGAACGCTATCCATTTCCTTATTAAGTACATTCAGCGCCTTGTCATCCACAGTTTGCTGTGCTCTCCCTCAGTGTTAACATAGAACAGTACAGCACAGTACAGGCCCTTTGGCCCTCAATGTTGTGCCCGGCTTTGTCTGAAAACAAGATCAAGCTATCTCATTCTCTATCATTCTGGTGTGCTCCGTGTGTCTATCCAATAACCACCTGAAAGTTTCTAACGTGTCCGACTCCACTATCACAGCAGGCAGTCCATTCCACACCAGTCTGAGTAAAGCACCTACCTCAGACGTCCCTCCTATATCTCCCACCGTGAACCTTATAGTTATGCCCTCTCGTAACAGCTACATCCGCCCGAGGAAATAGTCTCTGCACGTCCACTCTATCAATTCCTCTCATCACCTTATAAACCTCTATTAAGTCACCTCTCATCCTCCTTCGCTCTAAAGAGAAAAGCCCCAGCTCTCTCAACCTTTCCTCATCAGACCTACCCTCCAAACCAGGCAACATTCTGGTAAATCTCCTCTGAATTCTCTCCAATGCTTCCACATCCTTCTTATAGCGAGGTGACCAGAACTGCATACAGTATTCCAAATGTGGTCTAAGGTCCTGTATAGTTGCAGCATAAGTCCACAGCTCTTAAACTCAAACCTTCTGTTAATAGACGCTAACACATTATAAGCCTTCTTCACGACTCTACTCACTTGAGTGGCAATCTTCAGAGATCTGTGGATACGAACCCCACATACGTCTAACCTTTCTTGGAAAAGGAGACTAAAACTGCAGACAAATACCAGTTATGGTCTCACCAAGGCCCTGGAGTAAGACATTATTGGCCCCTGTACTTGGTCTCGCAATGAAGGCCATACTATACGTCTTCCTAACTACTTGCCGTAGCTACATGCTTGCTTTCAGTGACTGATGTACAAGCACCCCAGATCCCTTTGGATATCAAATTTCCCAATCTGTCCTCATTTAGATCATACTCTGCCGTTCCGTTCCTCTGCCGGAAGTGGAAACCTTCACACTTATCTTTACCTTAGGTCGCGTGCATGCCCACCCACTTCACCTCAAAGCCCCTTGACATCCCTCCCCCACCACCCACTCACTGCCCCATCCAGCACGCAGGCACCCTCCCTGATCTTTGCCCCCCCCCCCACCCCCGGAAGGTGCAGGCAACAAAATGTCAGCTCACCTGCCCAGACAGCACAGCCTCCACCACGGTGAAGGTGGAGCCCACCGCCAGCAGCGCGCTGTTGTAGGTCTGCGGCGAGATAAAGATGGAGTTGTACTCGCACGACTGACGGTGCAGCTCCCGGGAATTCATGTCCTTCGTCGATTTAAGCAAAGTGAGGTAGCTCGAGCTGAAAGCAGGCAGGAAGACAGCGAGGTTAGGACTGCATACGATTTTTTTAATTCTGTGAGTGGTGTCGCTGGCCGAGGGCTCTGGGCACTTATTGCCCATGCCGAATTGCCTCTTGATCATCAGGGCCTTACTCGGGCTGACTTCAAGAGGGGCAAATAAGAGTTGACCACATTGCCGCGCGTGTGGTGTGTGTGCGAGAGTGCGCGTATCTGAGTGTGCATTTGTGTGAAAGAGAGAGAGAGAGAGAGTGTGTGTGTGTCTGTGTGAGTATATGGGCGTGTATGTGCAGTGTGTTTATGTGAGAGTGTGTTTCTCTGTGTGTGTGTGTCTGTCTGTGTGTGCTTATGTGCATCTGTGTGTGAATATCTTTGTCTGTATGTGTCTGTCTGTCTGTCTCCGTGCGTGTATCTGTGTCCATGTCCACGTGTGTGCGCGGGGGATCTGGAATCATGTGTCGGCCAGACCAAGGTTAGGATGGCAGATTTCCTCTTCCCCCCAAGTGGGCATTAGTGACCCAGACGGGTTTTTATGACACACAATGAGTTTTGCTCTCGCTGAGTCGGACTTTACATTTCCAGATTCTAACACATACCTCGACAGCCAGCCAGCCACCACCTCCCCCCCCCCCCCCCCCCCCCCAAATCACCTAAAGTACGACAGAAGCAGACTATCACCCTGTTTTCATTTGATATTTCTTTCCCATCCCACAACTCCTCCTCCTGTCACAGTGGGGTACCCCCCACTCATCACACCACACAAGGGATAAAAAACAATCACAAATTATAATCTATAATTTTTACAAAGAAAATGGCCCAGGAGACAAAAGGGCAAGAAGTCACAAGATAAAGGCAAGGCATCATTGCAGGGTGGGGGGAGGGGGGAGTGCAACAAGGGTCGGATGTGGTCCAAACTCAGAGCACAAAGGAAAGGGAGTATATCCCTTTCCTGTCTGACCCCAGAAATCTCTCAATTTGTCTCCCTCTTTCTCTGACTCTCCTTATAAACTGACTTCATTGACCGAATTTTTGGTCGCCTGTCCCCGATGTCTCTCCATGTTGGAGTGTGTCTGAATCAAGTTCCTGTGCAGTGCCCTCAGTGAGGGAAGGAGGAATTTTCTTCACCAAAGGTGTTGTACAAATTCAGTGATTGCAGCCACTTCACCGCTTAAACTGGCACAATCTTCTCTGTGTTTACTTACCCGATGCGCATAACTATGGGATGTTCCAGTCCAGGACAGGGGCAGAGACAGTCGGTTTTGGGGAGGGTTTCCATGAGACAGTAGCAGTTGCGTCAGTGTCACTGGGCTGGTAATCCAGAAGCTAACACTGTAGGGGAGGGGACTTCGGTTCAGATCTCACCGTGACAGCTGGTGGAATTTAAATTGGCCCCTAGTAAAGAAATTTAGTTCTTTCTAGGCATTCCAATGACAAGGAACGTGAGGGAGGGCACGGTGGGGGAAAGAGCGACGGGCGGGCGGGCCGCGGGCCAGAGACAGAGAGAGAGAGCAAGACAGAGAGCCAGAGAGGGAGAGACAGAGAGAAAGAGACAGAGAGATGTAAAGACAGAGGGAGAGGACACACAGAGACAGGGCCAGACAGAGGGAGAATATCACATGAATGATTATCCACAAATGAAGCAGAAACATGGAGAATGAAATGCCACCTGTCGCTTACCCATGACACATTGCCAGTTGATTCTCCATGGCTGGCACAGCAAGAATGAGAAAGCAGCGCTCCACAAGGTGTAGCTCCTCGTGGCGACTGAAGATCTGAGAGATTCGCTGAGGTTGCTCTGGATGCTGACTTGAATGAAAAGAGTCTGCACTTTAGAATTCATAGACTTTATCATAGAATTGACAGTTGCGCACACACACACACACACACACAGGCGTATGCCAATCGTTCACATCCAGGACACGTTTGTACCCACACACACATCAAGCTCTCAAGCAAATTCAACATACATGTCAAGGATGCATGTTAATACTGTACAGTTACATGCATACAAAAATGCCAAGCTCTCATGCACAGGATATGTGCATATGTCCAGATACACACACACGTAAAGGACGTGTTTGTACCCACATACAGATACACAGATGCCAAGCGCTCAGACGCAGACTCGCACACGTCAAGGACATATATTTGTACTCATATACCAAGGAGAGAGAGACAAAACAAGCAGACACGCATGCATGAGTGCATGTATATGCACACACACAAATCTCATGCATGGCCATGGCAGATGCCAGGGGCATATGCATGCACACACACACAAATGCCAGGCACACATACAGGTACTCTTACGTGCGCGTACTCAGATGTCAAAGATACACATAGAGACATAGGCATACCAAAATTTCCCACACCAAACGCAAGCACAGAGGCAGACATTCACGTCACACACGCGTAGGTGCACACGTTGATGCCAAGCACATAGAGACGCACACATTCCCTGTCAACACGCATAGAAACACAGATTCATGTACCAAGCACATGCACAATCACAAGCATTCACATGTCAAGCGCAGTCACACATTTACATGCCAAGCACTCTCACATTTGCACATTTACATGCCAAGCACATTTATATGCCAAGTATATACAGTCACACATGTTTACATGCCAAGCACAGCTGCACACATTTACATGCCAAGCACGTGCGTAGATGCAAACATTCACATGCCAAAGATTCCACCCTATCAGCAGTTTTCATGTACTTGGCACATCCGTGCGGTATTCACAAACTGAGAGCAAGCAGGCACGCAAACGGCAATCACGTACACAAGCCACAAAATGACAAGGCCGGGGGTGGTTTAGTCCGCTCACTTACAAGTCCCACATGTTGTAATGTTCCTTCATTCGCTCATCATACAGCAGGCCTGTTCGATGGGGGGGCAGAGGTCGCATCACTTCTGCCATCACTTCGTCCAGAGTCTCTTCCTCAGTGGAGAATTCGATCATCTCGGGGAGGGTCTGAACCTCTCGCCATGAGCTCAGCTCTAAGAGCAAGCGAAAGAGCTGAGTGCGGTTTCCGGTTGTGGTCTGCTCCGTGCCAAACCCACCCTGGACACCACTGGCATGGTTCCCGCTGCCCGCGACAAACCCTGCACCGGTAAACTCGAGATGACCAAACCATGACAGCCCCAAGGTGGTGGGGGGCAACATCAGGCACAGGGTGCCCCCCAAGGTCAGTCCCAACCCACACTGCACACCTGCACCCCACCCCCACCTTCCCCACCATCTCACCACCCACTCCCGGACCTGGAAGGAATCACTCACCAGTTGCAACTCTGCAGCTCTCGCTGAAACTCATGTCGTTCCAGCCCAAGGAGAACGCGCCAAGGGCTGGGCGGCACCCGGTCAGAGGCAGGAGGGGTGGCGCACCCACCACACTCAGATAGCCCAGCCGGAAATCCTCGTGGAGGGGCGGGAGTGGGGTCCAACTGACGGAGGAGGGTACAGTGTGCAGTGGAGGTGGGGTGAAAAGGCGCAGTGTTTGCTGGCGCGATGGGTGGTGGGGGCAGAGTACAGGAATACAAACTCACGTAGTTTGCAAACAAACGGTAGAACACTGGAACCGTGCGGATTTCGGTGGGGAGGGGGCCTGCAGTGGGCCCAAACGGAGCCAGTGCAGGGCTGGGGGAGGGGTGGGACGACCAAAGGGGGCCAGTGTGGGGCAGTTCAGGGCCCGGGGGGGGGGGGAGGCCACCGTGGAGCCCAAGTGCCTCTACCATCGCCCCCCTTTAAGTACTCACCGCGGTTCCGAAGGCACTTCCAGAATTTACGGTGGACGGAGATCACGGCAGAAATCGACTCCAAGGCACTGCAACAATAAAATGGGTCCTCGTGATTAAAATGACTGCACATGTCTCTTCCCTCCTCTCCTTGAGCACAGAGTAAAGCTCCCTCTACACTGTCTCCCCTCAAACACTCCTAGGACAGGTACAGCACGGAGTTAGATACAGAGTAAAGCTCCCTCTACACTGTCCCCCATCAAACACTCCCAGGAAGGTCCAGCACGGAGTTAGATACAGAGCAAAGCTCCCTCTACACTGTCCCTCATCAAACACTCCCAGGACACGTACAGCACGGAGTTAGATACAGAGAAAAGCTCCCTCTGCACTGTTCCCATCAAACACTCCCAAGACAGGTACAACACGGGGTTAGATACAGAGTAAAGCTCCCTCTACACTGTCCCCTCAAACACTCCCAGGACAGGTACAGCACGGAGTTAGATACAGAGTAAAACTCCCTCTACACTGTCCCCATCAAACACTCCCAGGAAGGTCCAGCACGGAGTTAGATACAGAGCAAAGCTCCCTCTACACTGTCCCCCATCAAACACTCCCAGGACACGTACAGCACGGAGTTAGATACAGAGAAAAGCTCCCTCTGCACTGTTCCCATCAAACACTCCCAGGACAGGTACAGCATGGGGTTAGATACAGAGTAAAGATCCCTCTACACTGTCCCCCATCAAACACTCCCAAGACAGGTACAACACGGGGTTAGATACAGAGTAAAGCTCCCTCTACACTGTCCCCTCAAACACTCCAGGACAGGTACAGCACGGGGTTAGATACAGAATAAAGCTCCCTCTACACTGTTCCCATCAAACACTCCTAGGACAGGTACAACACGGGATTAGATACAGAGTAAATCTCCCTCTGCACTGTTCTCATCAAACACTCCCAGGACACGTACAGCACAGGGTTAGATATAGAGTAAAGCTCCCTCTACATTGTCCCCTCAAACACTCCCAGGACAGGTACAGCACGGGGATAGATACAGAGTAAAGCTCCCACTACACTGTCCCCATCAAACACTCCCAGGACAGGTACAGCACGGGGTTAGATACAGAGTAAAGCTCCCTCTACACTGTCCCCATCAAACACTCCCAGGACAGGTACAGCACGGGGTTAGATAAAAAATAATGCTACGGACAAGGTGGGATTGAGGGATACGGGGACAAGGTGGGATTGAGGGATACTGGGACGAGGTGGGGATTGAGGGATACGGGGACAAGGTGGGGATTGAGGGATACGGGGACAAGGTGGGGATTGAGGGATACGGGGACAAGGTGGGGATTGAGGGATACGGGGACAAGGTGGGGATTGAGGGATACGGGGACAAGGTGGGGATTGAGGGATACGGGGACAAGGTGGGGATTGAGGGATACGGGGACAAGGTGGGGATTGAGGGATACGGGGACAAGGTGGGGATTGAGGGATACGGGGACAAGGTGGGGATTGAGGGATACGGGGACAAGGTGGGGATTGAGGGATACGGACAAGTGGGGATTGAGGGATACGGGGACAAGGTGGGGATTGAGGGATACGGGGACAAGGTGGGGATTGAGGGATACGGGACAAGGTGGGGATTGAGGGATACGGGGACAAGGTGGGGATTGAGGGATACGGGGACAAGGTGGGGATTGAGGGATACGGGGACAAGGTGGGGATTGAGGGATACGGGGACAAGGTGGGGATTGAGGGATACGGGGACAAGGTGGGGATTGAGGGATACGGGGACAAGGTGGGGATTGAGGGATACGGGGACAAGGTGGGGATTGAGGGATACGGGGACAAGGTGGGGATTGAGGGATACGGGGACAAGGTGGGGTTTGAGGGATACGGGGACAAGGTGGGGATTGAGGGATACGGGGACAAGGTGGGGATTGAGGGATACGGGGACAAGGTGGGGATT
>JAGIQG010000013.1:79515834-79544177 GCA_024679065.1 Sphyrna mokarran | reverse complement strand
ACGGGGACAAGGTGGGGATTGAGGGATACGGGGACAAGGTGGGGATTGAGGGATACGGGGACAAGGTGGGGATTGAGGGATACGGGGACAAGGTGGGGATTGAGGGATACGGGGACAAGGTGGGGATTGAGGGATACGGGGACAAGGTGGGGATTGAGGGATACGGGGACAAGGTGGGGATTGAGGGATACGGGGACAAGGTGGGGATTGAGGGATACGGGGACAAGGTGGGGTTTGAGGGATACGGGGACAAGGTGGGGATTGAGGGATACGGGGACAAGGTGGGGATTGAGGGATACGGGGACAAGGTGGGGATTGAGGGATATGGGGACAAGGTGGGGATTGAATTGTTTTTGGGAATGAGACTGCTGATCTGTGGAAGAGTGTGGAGGTTCTTAGTGAAAGAGCTCTGGGGTAAAGAGACTCCAGCCACAGCAACTCAAAGTGGAACATTAGATGCCAATGGGGAGCACTCCATTACCCAGCGAGAAACCTTCAGACCCTGAGTCTCTGCAAGGAAAGACAACCTCAGCGGCCATCTTGCTGACCTCTCACCTCTGGCAGGGGGAAGACGTCGAGATTAGCTGTGGGCAGGCGTCTCCGAGCAGCACCTTCAAACACGCCGCAGTACTATCCGCCATCGCCTGCAGGTTATCACCGCCCTGGGGAACACCAAGACAGTTAATGAGTCGGTTAAACAGGCTGCACCAGGATTCGAGCGAGGCGCAAGCAGTCGGCCATGCTGCCATTTCAGCGTGGGAACGGCAGTAAAAGGCTGGTAAATTTCTAAAAGACATTGCCCTCTTACTGAGGGATTGGAGATAGGGAGCTCCAATTGTGCACTGCAGTGCCATCTCAGACCAGCTGCATTTGAGCTCTTACTCCCGCCAAACAGGAGATTGGAATAATGGCTTTCTTTACGGTAAGTTCCGCTTGCTTTACTGGATAAAGATCACCCGTCGCACAGCGGTTAGCCCCGCTGCCTCTCAACGCCAGGGTCCGCTTTCAATTCCCGGTATCGGGTCACTGTCTCTGTGGAGTCTGCCCATTCTCCCTGCGTCTGGCTGTGGTTTCTTCCGGGTGCTCCTGTTTCCTTCCACACTCTGAAAAGATTAGGTTACTAAATTGACCCTTAGAGCCGGGGGGCCAGCTAGGGTAAATATGTGGAGTTACAGGGTTAGAACCCGGGTGGGATTGTGATCAGTGCAGGCTTGAGGGGCTGAATGGCCTCCATTTGCAGTGTAGGGATTCAATGATCAGGGGACTGGTCATAGCCTGAACCCCCCCAACCCCAACGCCCCACCCCTCCCACCACCAGCCTCCACCCCCCCCCCCCCCCCCCCCACCAATACTGTTCTCATCCCCACCCCATTACCCCCACCCCTCTCCTGTGCTCCACTGGACACTGAGTGCAGAATGATGTGACAGGCCCAGCCCGGGTAGGCGAGATGATGGGTTCACACTCACCTCCAGAGAAAGCAGCACCTTGCCCTCGGCCAGGGGCATCAGCATGTGGGTGAGGTGGGCAAAGCAGGCTGGCGTCACTGTCATCTTGCCCTGGGAAGAGAGTAGGGTAGAGTGAGGCAAAGCCAGCGAGCCCAGAGTCTGCCCAGCCCTGTGAAGAGAAGGGTTCAGGAGCCCCATAACGCCTTCAAGGAGCGACCGAGAGTGATAGCAGACCAGCCACTTGCCTCATCCACTCCCCGTACTGCCAAACCACACCCCCGCACCTCTTCCAAAACTACACTCCCGCCCCGCCCCCAAAACATCCTCCTTTCCCCAAAGTACCTCCCGCTCCCTCAAAGAACCCCCATACCCTCAAAACACCCACTGCCCCTCCGCCCCTCCAAAACATCCCCCCACCACTACCAACATGGGTTCACTCATTGTAGAGCTCCCAGGCATTGATCGTAATCAGGAACTCATCCACCCGTGGCATTGCTCAGTGCGAGATTCCTTTGATCAAAGCCAGGCACGTGCCGTGGCATTGCTCCTGGTCAGTCAGTGCGAGAGCTGTTTTACTGACCTCCCGTGGCATTGCTCCTGGTCAGTCAGTGCGAGAGCTCTTTTACTGATCTTCCGGGCCACTATAACCAAGGCTGTTTTACACACAGAGTGAGACAATATTTCCTCATTCTGTGCTGTGTCTGCACTCCAGTATCCCTACCACTGCAGGTGTGTTCTTATAAATGCAGGACTCCAGGCCTTAGGATCTTACCTGGGGGTCCCCTAGGGCGAAGTTGAATCCGGCAGCAACCAGGATAAGGTTAGGTTGATACTGGTGTGGGAAGAGATGAGAATACAGGTCAATCACATGGCAATGAGGAGATCGAGAGAGGGGGAGGGTGGGTGGAGGAGGGGAAGGAGGTGGAGGTGGAGGTGGGGCACAGTGGAGGGGGGTGGAGGGCAATGGGTTGTAGGGTGGAGGGCACGGGGTAGGGGGCATGACAGTGGTGTTGCACTATAAAAATGTGGAAAGACAGGTTCAAATCCCACCACAGACACAGATGAAATTTAATTTCTATTAATAAACATCTGGAATTGCGTAGCTAGTGTCAGTAATGGTGATTATGATACTCCATCTACTAACAGGGAAATCTGCCCTCCTTTTCCCAGTCTGGCCCTCTCTGAAGTGGTCGAGGCAATGACAAACAGGTGACAAACTCAGGTCACTGTTGGCGTGGGGTTTGTACATTCTCCCCGTGTCTGCCTGGGTTTCCTCCAGGTGGTCCGGTTTCCTCCCGCAGACCAAAGGCCTGCGGGTTAGGTGGATTGGCCGTGCTGAAGTGCCCCTCAGTGTCAGGGGGATTAGTAGGGTAAATCCGTGGGGAGTAGGGACTGTTAGCGCCTCCTGCGGCACTGTCGGGAATCTACGATCCGTTGGCCTTGTCAGCCACTGCCACATCACAAGAAGGATTTTTACAAAAATCAACCCTTTTTCGTGTTCTTCCCGCCCAGTCCCAAAGTGCAGCAACCCCTCCCTCCTTCTCACTCACCTCGTGTGCGATGGGAAGCAGGAGTTTGTGGAAGGCAATGTAGTAATCAGCATCTGTCATGAAGATCTATAAAGCAGTACGAGACAAAAGTGTGAATGCTTGGAGCCAGCGCGTTCCCTATCTTGGCTGGACTGCCGTGTCCTCAGGAGGGAATTCAACCAACCCCGTCAATGTGAAAGGATCATCCTTCTCTGCTTTCGCTATTTCAGAGAATAGAGTCGAGCGGTAAATCTGCGCTGTCAGATCCCACATGTTTTTGTGTCAATGATGGTGGCTGAAGAAAATATTAACCCCTGAACATAAGGAAGAGCATTCTTCTCCCAGTTGCAAACACAGAATTTTTGATGTCCCAAGGGTCAGGGCAAATCGGCAGGAACGTGGAGTAAACGCTTCATGCAACAGATGACATCTCCTGCAGTGCGGCGCTCCCTCGGCACTGACCCTCCCGCAGTGCGGCGCTCCCTCGGCACTGACCCTCCCGCAGTGCGGCGCTCCCTCGGCACTGACCCTCCCGCAGTGCGGCGCTCCCTCGGCACCGACCCTCCCGCAGTGCGGCGCTCCCTCGGCACTGACCCTCCCGCAGTGCGGCGCTCCCTCGGCACTGACCCTCCCTCCCGCAGTGCGGCTCCCCTCGGCACTGACCCTCCCGCAGTGCGGCGCTCCCTCGGCACTGATCCTCCCGCAGTGCGGCGCTCCCTCGGCACTGACCCTCCCGCAGTGCGGCGCTCCCCTCAGCACTGACCCTCCGCAGTGCGGCACTCCCTCAGCACTGACCCTTCCACAGTGCGGCGCTCCCTCGGCACTGACCCTCCCACAGTGCGGCGCTCCCTTGGCACTGACCCTCCCACAGTGCGGCGCTCCCTCGGCACTGACCCTCCCGCAGTGCGGCGCTCCCTTAGCAAATTCCTGTGGGATGTGCTGGGCCTAGATTATGGGTCTCGAAGCCAGCACTATCTGACTCAAAGGAGGAAGGAAGGGAAGGCAGTGGACTAAGGCTGCCATTGTGAGGCATTCTCGGGCATTTATTAAGAAAGGAGCACCATCTCCTCTCCTCAAGCACGAGACTGGAGAGAGAGCACAAATCTTTTCTGATACCTCAATGTTTGAATGGAGTTTCTGAAGTGTCTTGACTGCCCTTCAATAATTCCCTGATCAGGAGCAGGATCCTGAGCTGCGTTCACTCTCCATACTGTGCTTCCCAAATCGTGACTGGCAAATTAGGCCAGGCCAGACATCCAGCTGGAACACCCGATCCATCCACTATCAACATACAGCCAAGGCTCCTTCGACAGCACTGCCCAAACCCGCCAAATCTATCCCCCAAAGGGACAAGGACAGCAGACACCATGGGGAAGATCCATTGCCTGCAAGGCTGCATTCCCTAGAAAGACACATAGACACACTTGGATACAGAGACAGAGAGAGAGAGAGAAAAGAAAGAACGGGGCATTGGGGGTTTTGAGGGGGGGAGGAGGGACGGGGGGGGGAGGGAGGAAACGGGGGGGAGGGAGGAACGGGGGGGGAGGGATGGACGCGGGGGGGGGGAGGGAGGGAACGGGGGGGGGAGGGAGGAAGAACGGGGGGGGGAGGGAGGGAAACGGGGGGGGGAGGGAGGGGAACGGGGGGGGAGGGAGGGAAGAATTGAAAAAAGAAAGAAAAACGACAAAAAAAAAAAAAAAAATAGAAAAACAAAAACTATGTTGTTGTATGGGAGTGCACTTGGTGTTAGTGAGTTAGGGACCTGTTTGGTTAGTAGTATTTACTGTTTTGTTTATATTATTTAACCTGGTTTGTATGTCTTTCACTGTTTTTATTTACTTTACACTTTGTTTTTTGTAGATTTATGACTTTAAAGTTGATTTATGTGAGTACTTTTTTTTTATTTCTTTCAATTTTTTGTAGGATGGAATTGTTTGGTATTGATTTAATTTTGGGTGATTTTGTGAATTGTTGTTTGAATTTAGTTAAACTTTTTGATGATATTTAACTTTTTTGAGTTATTTAACTTTTTTGAGTTATGGAACTTGTGGATAGGTAAACGGGTTTGAGAGTTGTGTTGTTTCCACACTTAAACTATTTATGGTTGCATACTTAGGACCCTAGCTCACAGATATATCTGTATTTCACTTTTTTTAAATATTTCGATAGGCCCTTATTAAGTATCTCTCGCTTCACTTATCTTTTTTTTTTGTTTTTTTTTTTTAAACGATTTTTATAATATACAATCATGAAGTTTACACACACAGTGTAATATTATATATTAGAGAGTGTAAGGAGCACACAGGCAGGGACAAACGTGGACATAAGGAGGATTGTAGACGGGTCTTTTTCTGCATGGAAGTCGGTCACCAGTGGAGTGCCCCAGGGACCTGTTCTGGGGCCCATGTTGTTTGCAGTTTTCATAAACGACTTGGGTGAGAAAGTGGAGGGATGGGTTGGTAAGTTTGCCGATGACACGAAAGTTGGTGTTGTAGATAGTTTGGAGGGATGTCAGAGGGTTGCGGCATGACATTGATAGGATGCAAAGCTGGGCGAAGAAGTGGCAGATGGACTTCAACCTGGATAAATGTGTAGTGGTCCATTTTGGCAGATCAAATGGGACGAAGGAGTATAATATCAAGGGTAAGACTCTTGGCAGCGTAAAGGATCAGAAGGAGCTTGGGGTCCGGGTCCATAGGATTCTCAAATCAGCCTTGCAGGTGGAGGATGTGGTTAAGAAGGCATGTGGTGTACTAGCCTTCATCAATCGAGGGATTGAGTTTAGGAGTAGGGAGATAATGCTGCAGCTGTATAAGATCATAGTTAGACTCCACTTGGAATACTGTGCTCAGTTCTGGTCGCCTCATTATATGAAGGACGTGGAAGCTATTGAAAGGGTGCAAAGGAGATTTACAAGGATGTTGCCCCCGGATTGGGTGGCATGCCTTATGAGGATAGGTTGAAGGAGCTAGGTCTTTTCTCCTCGGAGAAACGAAGGATGAGAGGCGACCTGATAGGAGTGTATAAGAGGTTGAGAGGTATTGATCGGGTTCATTCTCAGAGGCTTTTTCACAGGGCTGAAGTGGTTGCTACGAGAAGACACAGGTTTAAGGTGCCGGGGAGCAAGTACAGAAGAGATATAAGGGGTAAGTTTTTCACTCAGAAGGTGGTGGGTGAGTTGAATTGGATGCCATCGGTGGTGGTGGAGGCAAATTCGAAAGGGTCTTTCAAGAGACTTCTGGATGAGTACATGGGACTTAATAGAATTGAGAGTTATAGGTAAGCCGAGTAGGAATGGATATCATACCTAGTAGGTGCAACTTGTGGGCCGAAGGGCCTGTTTGTGCTGTAGTTTTTCGATGTTCTAAGCGCGAGCACAAAAGCGGACACACCATTCTGACTTGGAAATATATTGGCTGTCCCTTCATTGCGACTGGGTCAAAATCCTGGAACTCCTGCCCTAACAGCGCTGTGGGTGTACCTACACCACACGGGACTGCAACAGGTTCAAGATGGCTACTCAACCACCATCTTTTCTCAAGGAGGCAATTCAGGACGGGGGTAAATGCTGAGTACGGCTTCAGTTTCAGAAGTGGAGGATCGTTTAGAACTGACAGGAGAGGAAATTCTTTCACTCAGACTATTTGAAGCTTTGGGATTTTCCACACTAGAGGATTGTCAAGGCTCCCATCACTTGGAGGCATTTGAGGAGAAGATTGGACAGTTTTCTGGTCTTGTGGGGAATATGGAGAGGAGGTGGAAAAGTGGAAATCAAACCCAGGGTTGGCCTCAATTATATCGAACAGGCAGAGCAGGCTCAATGATCCATCCTCACCCGCTTGTCACCACCCAATCCCCAGCCGCTAGAGATCCCAGCACCCACCTTATTCCACGGAAGATTAATGTTGTAGCCTTTCCCTTGTCCCGTTCCGGTGGTAGTGCAGTCGGACTCAGCGAGGTGGGGCCAGAAGTCAGCATGTTCGTAACGGTGGATGGAGAACAGGAGGACGCTGGCGGTGTGAGGGGAAGAGAGAGAGACAGAGAGAGATAGAGAATTGGAACAGCAAGACTCCACTAACCAGGCCAGACAGAGAGCTGGGATGCAGCAGAAAGCAGATAAACCTGGCCCTGAGATTGTCTAAGGGTGGAGGGCAAAGTTACCACTCACACATGCAAAGTGACATAAAGCCCTTTACATACATACCCAGAGCTTTGAGACATAGCTATGAACTTCTAATTCATAGCATTGGATTGGGTTTGACAGTAAGAGTGTGGGGAATGAGGGGGAGTGGGATATTAAAGGATGTGGGGAGAATGGGATTAGAATGGGTGGCTATTAAAGAGTGCGGGGGAGTGAGGGGGAGAGTGGGATTAGACTGGGTGGGATATTAAAGGGGATGGGGAGTGAGGGGGAGAGTGGGATTAGACTGGGTGGGATATTAAAGGGTGTGGGGAGTGAGGGGAGAGTGGGATTAGACTGGGTGGGATATTAGAGGGTGCGGGGAGTGAGGGGGAGAGTGGGATTAGACTGGGTGGGATATTAAAGGGTGCGGGGAGTGAGGGGGAGAGTGGGATTAGACTGGGTGGGATATTAAAGGGTGTGGGGAGTGGTGGGAGAGTGGGATTAGACTGGGTGGGATATTAAAAGGTGCGGGGAGGGGGAGAATGGGATTAGACTGGGTGGGATATTAAAGGGTGCGGGGAGAGAGAAAGGAGTGAGGGATAGACTGGGATTAGTAATGACGGTGGGATATTAAAGGGTACAGGATGGGGGAGAGTGGATATAAGACTGGGTGGGGTAAAGGGTGTGCAAAGGAGTAGGGAGTGAGGGGGAGAATTAACGTGGGATTGACGTGGTTTGGGTATTAAAGGGTGCAGGGAGCGAGGGGGAGAGTGGGATTAGACTGGGTGGGATATTAAAGGGTGCTGGGAGTGAGGGGGAGAGTGGGATTAGACTGGGTGGGATATTAGAGGGTGCGGGGAGTGACGGAGAGAGTGGGATTAGACTGGATGATATTAAATTTGTTCTTTGGTCTTACAGCCGTCTCAAAGCCCAGAAGCCAGTCCACTTCTATCCCGAGGTCCCTGAACGCACGTTGAAAAACCAAAGCGGAATTTACCTGGGATCCTCCTCAAAGATGTACTGGGTGCCCTGCCCGTGGTAGATATCCCAATCGACAATCATCACCCTGCAAACACAAAGTGGGTACAATCAGCTGGTATAGCTGGCATCCACACCAGGTACACTTGCCTCTGCCACTCAGATGCTGGGTTTACTGAGGAGGTACATTCCTGCAGTTTTCCCATTCTTCTCTCATCCCTCAATCTTTCAAACCCTCCGCAACAACCTCAAATCCCCCTCTCTCTCCCCACCCCTCTCTGAACACTCGCTAAATTGCAGCACTCCCTCTATTCCACTCCATCCTGCCCTCCCTCAATCCATAATTCCCCCTCCTATCATTCCTCAATTCTCCTTTCTCTCTATACTCCTCTCCCACACCCTCAATCTCAATCCATTCCTCCTCCCTCTGTCTACCTCGCCGCTCCCTCTCCCTCTGTCTACCCCGCCGCTCCCTCTCTCTGTCTACCCCGCCGCTCCTCTCCCTCTGTCTACCCCGCCGCCCCCTCTCCCTCTGTCTACCCCGCCGCCCCCTCTCCCTCTGTCTACCCCCCGCCCCCTCCCTCGTCTACCCTCGCCGCCCCCCCTCCCTCTGTCTACCTCGCCGCCCCCTCTCCCTCTGTCTACCTCGCCGCTCCCTCTCCCTCTGTCTACCTCGCCGCTCCCTCTCCCTCTGTCTACCTCGCCACTCCCTCTCCCTCTGTCTACCTCGCCACTCCCTCTCCCTGTATCTACTCTGTACTCCCACTCACTCAATCTACCTCCCCCAATTGCTCAATCTCTTCCTCTCAATCTGACTTGTCCATTCCCTCAGCCGCCTGGGCTCCCTTCCCTACCAGAAATGAACTGCCCAGGATGGGATACTCACCGCTCCACATGGTGTTTCTGGCGGGCGTACATGGCAGCGATGGCGAGTGTGTTGAAGATACAATAAGTGTTGGCCGTGTTCTCATGTGCGTGATGCCCTGGCGGTCTGGAATACAGACAGGGGTCAATGTCACAGTACAAGGTTGGAGGGGAGCAGTGCGCTGTCCGCCAGAAAGTGAGAGCGCCGCACCGCGGGAGGGCCAGTGCCGAGGGAGCGCCGCACCGCGGGAGGGCCAGTGCCGAGGGAGCGCCGCACCGCGGGAGGGCCAGTGCCGAGGGAGCGCCACACCGCGGGAGGGCCAGTGCCGAGGGAGCGCCGCACCGCGGGAGGGCCAGTGCCGAGGGAGCGCCGCACCGCGGGAGGGCCAGTGCCGAGGGAGCGCCGCACCGCGGGAGGGCCAGTGCCGAGGGAGCGCCGCACCGCGGGAGGGCCAGTGCCGAGGGAGCGCCGCACCGCGGGAGGGCCAGTGCCGAGGGAGCGCCGCACCGCGGGAGGGCCAGTGCCGAGGGAGCGCCGCACCGCGGGAGGGCCAGTGCCGAGGGAGCGCCGCACCGCGGGAGGGCCAGTGCCGAGGGAGCGCCGCACCGCGGGACACGTCAACGCTGAGGGAGCACCGCACTGTGGGACATGTCAACGCTGAGGGAGCACCGCACTGTGGGACAGGTCAATGCTGAGGAGCGCCGCACTGTGGGACAGGTCAACGCCGAGGGAGCGCCGCACTGTGGGACAGGTCAACGCCGAGGGAGCGCCGCACTGTGGGACAGGTCAACGCCGAGGGAGCGCCGCACTGTGGGACAGGTCAACGCCGAGGGAGCGCCGCACTGTGGGACAGGTCAACGCTGAGGGAGCGCCGCACTGTGGGACAGGTCAACGCTGAGGGAGCGCCGCACTGTGGGACAGGTCAACGCTGAGGGAGCGCCGCACTGTGGGACAGGTCAACGCTGAGGGAGCGCCGCACTGTGGGACAGGTCAACGCTGAGGGAGCACTACATGGTCAGTATGAGTCGTGCAGGAGTTTCTTTGCTGTCCTCTGACTGATATTATCCCCTAAACGAATATCAACAGTATTGTTTGTGGGATCTTATACGCAAATAAGCTGATGCCTTTCTGAGTCATATCAGTCAACATGCTTCATAACTGCTTCGTGAGCTGCAAGGAGCTCTGGGAGGTGGTGAATGGGAAGTACTGTCTCAGTGGACGAGGGGACATCGAGCCCTCCTGCCTCAGCAGCAGACTGGAGCTTGACAGAAGCTATAATCAAGGGTGGGTGGAGGGGACGTGGGGGTGATGATGGAACCAAGGGAAACCAGCCCAGTGCAACAACCCCACCTCACCTGACGACAGCCAGACCATTTCGGATGTCCCCCTTCATCAAGCAGTCGACCAATTGGAGCACACAACCCACAGCCATGCAGCCCGCATCATAAGTTAGCTGCAATTCAGAGAGACAAGATTGACAGAGCGGAGAGTGCAAAATCAATCCCCTTCCCATTCACTCCCACTGTCCATAATCCTAAACCCCTTCCCATTCACTCCCACTGTCCATAATCCTAATCCCCTTCCCATTCACTCCCACTGTACAGAATCCCAATGGACCCAAACCCCTTCCCATTCACTCCCACTGTACACAATCCCAACAGACACAGATCCCTTCCAATTCACTCTCTGTACACAACCCCTTCCCATTCACTCCCACAGTACATAATCCCAATACTAAACCCCTTCCCATTCACTTTCTCAGTACACAATCCCAATGGACCCAAAGCCATTCCCACTCACTCCCGCTGTACATAATTCCAGTGGATCCAAATCTCTTCCCATTCAATCCCAGTGTACACAATCCCAATGGATCCAAACCCCTTCCCATACTGTCCCTCTCAGCCAAGTGCAATCTCACAAATGGAAACAAAAATGTGGATGTGATCAGAATCCAGTTGCTGCCCGCCATCCCATTTCTACATGATTGGAATTATAGTGGAATTCTGGAACCCAGCGCAGAAGACTTACGGGATGGAAGTAGACCATTTCGAAACTCTCTGACTTTGCTCGGAGTGCCGTGGTGCTCATCTCCTTTGTGGATTTGACCATGTCGATGTAATCCGAGCTGCAGGAAGACAAGCATAAGTGTCGGAGCTGTTTACTCCAAACACCGACACAACCCGTTCCTCATTCCAAACATCTCTGGGTAAGAACATTAGAAACATGAGGAGGCCACTCAGCCCCTCGCACCTGCTCCACCATTTAATACTATTTTCTACCTTGATGCCACTTTCCCTGACTGCTATTCCTCCCTTCCCTGGTGTCCAAAGATCTCTCGATCTAATGCTCAAGGATCATAGAGTCCTGACAGCTCAGGAGGTCGTCATTTGGCCCATGGAGTCTGCAACCAACTATAATCCCACCAAGACCTTACCCTCATAACTTCACATATTTACTTTGCTATTCCCCCTGACACTAAGGGGCAATTTAGCATGGTTTATCCATCTAACCGGCACATCAATGGAGTGTGGGAGGAAACTGGAGGAAACCCACGCAGAAATGGGGAGAATGTGCAGACTCTGCACAGACAGTGGCCGAAGCTGTGAATCGAACCTGGGTCCCAGGCGCTGCGAGTGCTAACCGCTGTGCCACCCTGAGAGATATTCCTCACCTCCACAATTCTCTGGGGTTGAAAATTCTATACATCCACAGCCATCCCAGCCCCCAACAAATTGAAGAAATTACTCTTCATCTCGGGCCGCATTTTTCCCCCACTCGCTCATGGGACGTGCAGATGCTGTGGGAAACACCAGCCACCTGCAAGCCCCCACTCTGAGCATCCCCACCCACACACACACCGTCCCGCCGCCCCCTCTTCACTCACGTGTGAACGAGCATCAGCTCCTCCTTTGTTGCCAACCTGGGCTTCAGAAAAAGCAGAGACAAAACGATCATCAAACTGGTCTGGATAATTAACGGCTTTCAAAAAAAATACACTTGCACGCGCGCTCACGCACACCTGCACGTACACACACTCACACATACAGACTACTGCATTCGTGCACACACTCACACGCACACTAGTGCATTCACACACACTTGCGCATGCACAGCAGCGTATTCACACATATTCACAGGTACATACTCACTCAAGTGCACACACCCACGTGTGCACTCACGCCACACACAGGGAGTGTGCTCCAAAAATAAAACCTGCAGTTGGAGGCAAAGCAGAAGATTCTCCAGCAGGTTTCACCATCTCAGGATGTTCTGAATGATGGCAATTTACCTGCGTCCACTATTGCAAATGTCGGGAACAGAGAGTCAATCTGCGCACAGCAAGATCCCACTACTCCCCCCCAGTGTGATGGCGACCGTGAGAGGAGCAGAGGGAGCTGGTTATGTTGTGTGCACAGATCACTGAAGGTGGCAGGGTAGACGGAGAGAGCAGTTAATAAAGCAGTTTGTGCTCTGGGCTTTATTACTAGGGGCACAGAGCACAAGAGTAAGGGGTTAGAGCTCAGCTGGGATACTGTGCACACAGTTCTGGGCACCACACTATAGGAAGGATGTGAATGCATCAGAGACAGTGCAGGAGGTATTTACAGGAATGGTTCCAGGGAGGAGAAACTTCAGTAATGAGGAAAGTAGGGCTACAGACCAAGTGCTGGAAAATGGGACTGGAACAGACAGGTGCTTGATGGCCATCACTGATGGGCCGAAGGGCCTTTTTTGTGCTGTAAAAGGTTTACCACCCTAGATTGGAGAGAAAGTGGCTGAGAGGAAGTTTGATAGATGTATTCAAAATCACTGCCTCACAGCATGAGTTCAGTTCCGACCTTGGGTGACTGTCTATGTGGAGTCTGCACATTCTCCCCATATCTGTGTGGGTTTCCTCTGGGTGCCCTAGTCCCTGCCACACTGCAAAGATGTGCGGGTTAGGTGAATTGGCCAAAGCTAAACTGACCCTTAGAGAGAAGCGGGATGGGGGGGGAATTTGCTAGGGTAAGTACAAGGGATAATGGGGTTAGGTCCCGGATGTGATTGTTGTGGGTGCAGGCTCGATAGGCTGAATAGCCTCCTTTTGCACTGTAGGGATTATTTGCACGGATGATTTGTATGATCACGAGGGGATGCTGGACATAGATAGTTTCAGCTTGTGAAAGGATCGAATACGAGGAGGCAGAGATTGAAAATGATTTACAAAAGATGGAAAAGTGATGTGAGGGGAAACTTTCTCAGTGAGTAGTTGGGGTCTGGAACACTCTCCCCAGGAGAGTAACGGAGGCAGGTTCAATTGAGGCAGTCAGAAGGACATTAGATGGTTATCTAAATAGAAATAACATGCAGGTGTACGGGGAAAAAGGCAGGGAAGCAGCACAAAGTCAAAATGCCCATTCGGAGTGCCAGGATAGACACGATGGATCAAATGGCCTCCTTGTGTGAAGCAACAGTTCTGAGATTGTGTGCGTTTTGTTTTGCTTACCCAGTGATGCTGGTGAAGGGATAAATATCAGGCCTCTGGGCAATCTGAAAAACCACACCACCAGCTCCCTCAGTCCAACTGGACATTCAACTGCTACTGTGGGATCTTTATGTCCACACAGAAGGAGCAGACAGCGGAACTCCAGGCAAGTCAAGTGGGGAGAAAGGCAGAAGAAACAGAACCCGAGGTAGAGGAGTAATACACCAGAACGAACACAGGCATGGAGGCAGAGGGAAAGAGAGGGAGAAGGAGACAGACAGGGAACAGCACCGAGGTGGGGGAGGGCAATCAGAGGGGAACAGGAAGTTGAAGGAGGTAACAACAGGGGGGAGGAAGTGAGAGACAAAGAGAGACAGAGGTACCTGTCCTGGGAGTGTTTGATGGGGGACAGTGTAGAGGGAGCTTTACTCTGTATCTAACCCCATGCTGTACCTGTCCTGGGAGTGTTTGATGGGGGACAGTGTAGAGGGAGCTTTACTCTGTATCTAACCCCGTGCTGTACCTGTCCTGGGAGTGTTTGATGGGGGGACAGTGTAGAGGGAGCTTTACTCTGTATCTAACCCCGTGCTGTACCTGTCCTGGGAGTGTTTGATGGGGACAGTGTAGAGGGAGCTTTACTCTGTATCTAACCCCGTGCGGTACCTGTCCTGGGAGTGTTTGATGGGGGGGACAGTGTAGAGGGAGTTTTATTCTGTATCTAACCCCGTGCTGTACCTGTCCTGGGAGTGTTTGATGGGGACAGTGTAGAGGGAGCTTTACTCTGTATCTAACTCCGTGCTGTACCTGTCTTGAGAGTGTTTGATAGGGACAGTGTAGAGGGAGTTTTACTCTGTACCTAACCCCGTGCTGTACCTGTCTTGAGAGTGTTTGATAGGGACAGTGTAGAGGGAGCTTTACTCTGTATCTAACCCCGTGCTGTACCTGTCTTGGGAGTGTTTGATAGGGACAGTGTAGAGGGAGCTTTACTCTGTATCTAACCCCGTGCTGTACCTGTCTTGGGAGTGTTTGATAGGGACAGTGTAGAGGGAGCTTTACTCTGTATCTAACTCCGTGCTGTACCTGTCTTGAGAGTGTTTGATAGGGACAGTGTAGAGGGAGCTTTACTCTGTATCTAACCCCGTGCTGTACCTGTCCTGGGAGTGTTTGACAGGGACAGTGTAGAGGGAGTTTTATTCTGTATCTAACCCCGTGCTGTACCTGTCCTGGGAGTGTTTGATAGGGACAGTGTAGAGGGAGCTTTACTCTGTATCTAACCCCGTGCTGTACCTGTCCTGGGAGTGTTTGATGGGGGACAGTGTAGAGTAATGACAGTTCTCTTACCGGGATCCGTTTGCATCGCTCTATCAGTCCACACTCTTGGAGTTTATCCATGATAAGTATCACTCTCTCTGGAACCTCTGGGACTTCACTGTGCAGGTTCAAAACAAAGGAGGAAGATGTGTATTTAATTGATGTCTCACTCAACCACTGGAAGCCTGAGGGGACCTCCACAGTGAAAAACATTTTCAAATGCAAAGTATAGTAAAAAGTTTATTTATTGGTCACAAATAAGGCTTACATTCGCACTATAATGAAGTGACTGAAATTCCCTGAGTCGCCTCACTTCGGCACCTATTTGGGTCCATCCACCTAACCAGCATATCTTTCAGAATGTGGGAGGAAACCGGAGCACCTGGAGGAAACTCACGCAGACACGGGGAGAATGTGCAAACTCCAGATAGACAGTGACCCAATCGAACCTGAGTTCCTGGTGCTGTGAGGCAGCAGTACCAGCCACTGCGCCACCCCACAGTATCCCTGTTATGATGTAGGATGTGTGTACAGCACTAATGATAATCAGGACTGGGATACTGACCCACACACTTGTTTATTCTCATGAGATTGATGGAGGGATAGATATCGGTCGAGGATATCTATCTGGGGAAAATTACCCTGGCCCTTCAAACAATATATTGCCAGGGGAATCTCTTGCACCAAGCCAGCAGGTATCTCCTCCAACACAGAGCTGCTGCCCTTGACTCCAGTTCTCAAGCCCGGTAGTGGGACTTGTATCAGGAACCATGCCGTTTGGAGCAGGGCGTACTGGGAAGCACTTAGCTGAGCAACGAAGTGTCAAGTGTACAAAGGTCATGGAAAAGCTGCATCAAAACAGGATTAGAATGGACAAGTGCTTGAGAGCCGGCAGGGACACAATGGGCCGAAGGGCCTCTTTCTGTGCTGTAAAACTGTCTGTGTCTTCGCGGGGCAGCACAGTGGTTAACATTGCTGCTGCACAGCGCCACAGACCCAAGTTCGATTCCGGCCTCGGGTCGTTGTCTGTGTGGAGTCTGCACATTTTCTTCGTGCCTGCATGGGTTTCCTCTGGTTGCTCTGATATACTCCCACAGTCTAAAGATGTATGGGTTAGGTGGATTGACCATGCTAAATTACCGCTTAAGTGTCAAAAGATGTATAAGCTAAGGGGATTGGTTAATGCGTGGGTTTGTAAGGACAGTAAGAAGTCTCACAACACCAGGTTAAAGTCCAACAGTTTATTTCATTGCAAAAGCCACTAGCTTTCAGGGCATTGCTCCTTTGTCAGGTGAGTAGGATATCAGTTCACAAACAGGACATATATAGACACAAACTCAATTTACAAAATAATGATTGGAATATGAGACTTTATGGTAATCAAGTCTTAAATGTACAGACAATGTGAGTGGAGAGAGAGTAAAGCACAGATTAAAGAGATATGTATTGTCTCCAGCCAGGACAGTTAGTGAGATTTTATAAGCCAAGCACAACGCAATGCCATCTGCATCTCAAGACCAACCACAATATTATCACTAAACCAGCAGACAAAGGAGGGGTCATCATCATACTGAACAGAAAGGATTACTGCAAAGAAGTGTACCGACAACTGAACAACGAGGAATACTACTGACAGTTATCCGCAGATCCGACCAAAGAACATAACTATCAACTCAACAGACTAATCAAAATATTTGATCTGGACTTTCAAAGCATCCTCGTATTTTCATCACACACACTCCCCACATTGGAGATTTCTACTGCCCCTCAAAGATACACAAGCACATCTGACCATCTCATTGTATCGGGCAATAGGACCCTGTGTAAGAACCTCTCCTGCTACGTCGAGGGCATCCTGAAATCCATTGTACAAAGAATCCCCAGCTTTAGGAGCGACACTACAGACTTCCTACAGAAACTCAGCACACGTGGAGCAGTTGAAGTGGGAGCACTCCTTGTCACAATGGAAGTCTCGACACTTATACCAGCATCCCCAATGACGATGACATTGCTGCACTGCCTCAGTGCTCAACTCCGACAACTGCCAACCTCCAGATGCAATTTTACAACTCATCCGCTTTATCCTGGACCACAATGTCTTCACCTTCAACAACCAGTTCTTCATCGTGACACATGGAACAGCCATGGGGACCAAATTCGCACCTCAATATGCCAATATCTTCATACACAGATTCAATTAAGACCTCTTCACTGCAGAGGATTTTCAATCAATGCTATACACTAGATACACAGATGACATTTTCTTCCTTTGGATTCGTGGGAATAATCACTGAAGCAACTATGCAATGACATGAACAAGTTCCATCCTGCCATCAGACTCACCATGGACTACACTCCGGAACCATTTGTGTTCTTGGATGCAGGCATTTCCGTCAAGGACGGTCACCTCACTATACTGCAAGCCCACGGATAACCTCACGATGCTCCACTTCTCCAGCTTTCACCCTAAGCACGTTAGGGAAGCCAACCCTTACGGACAAGCCCTCTATATAACAGGATCTGCTCAGATGCGGAGAGTTGCAACCTCCAGATGCTGAAAGGTGCTCTCATAACAGCAAGATATGGCACTCAACTCATCAATTGACAGTTCCGATGCACCACACAGAAAAACGGCACCAAACTCCTCAGAAGACAAACATGGGACACGGCAGACAGAACACCTTTCATCGTCCAGTGCTTCCCCGGAGCGGAAAAGCTACGACATCTTCTCCAGAACCTTCAACATGTCACTATTGAAGACGAACATCTCGCCAAGCCTATCCTCACAGTCTTATCTTCAAACAACCATACAACCTCAGACAGACCATTGTCCGCAGCAAACTATCCAACCAACCTTCAGGACAGCAGTGACCACGACTCAACACAACCCTGCTACAGCAACCTCTGCAAGGTACGCCAGATCGTTGACACGGATGCCATCATCTCACATGAGAACACCTTCCACTAGGTACACGGTAAATAAACTTGCAACACGGACAATGTTGTCTATCTAGTACACTGCAGGAAAGGATGCCCTGAGGTATGGTACAATGGGGAGACCACACAGACTCTGCAACAATGAATGAATGAACACTGCTTGAGAATCACCAGGTAAGACTGTTCTCTTCCTGTTGGGGAACGCTTCAGCGGTCACAGGCATTCAGCCTCTGATCTTCCGGTAAATGTTCTCCGAGGCGGCCTTCACGACACGCTGAGTCGCTGAGCAGAGACTGATAGCCAAGTTCCGCACACAAGGACGACCTAAATCGGGATCTTGGGTTCATGTCACACTATCTGTAACTCCGACGACTTGCCTGAGCTTGCAACATCTCACTGACTGTCACAGTGGAGACAATACACATCTCTTTAACCTGTGCTTAACCCTCTCTCCACTCACACTGTCCATACCTTTAAGACTTGATTACCTGTAAAGACTCGCATTACAACCGTTATTTTGTAAATTGAGTTTGTGTCTGTATGTGCTCTGTTTGTGAACAAGACTCTCACTCACCTGACGAAGAAGCAGTGTTCCAAAACCTAGTGGTTTTTGCTACAAATAAACCTGTTAGACTTTAACCTGGGGTTGGGAGACTTACTACTGTGCTTACCCCAGTCCAATACCGGCATCTCCACACTGTGAGGATAGGGCAGGGAGAAAGGCCTCAGGGGGATGTTCTTCCGGGAGTCAGTATAGACTCAATGGGCCAAATGGCCTCCTTTTGCACTGCAGGGATTCCATGATTCTCAGGCAAGACAAAACAAACTAAAAAACAGTTGAAGCATTTCTAACAAACTTATGCCTTGTGATCTCTAATTAGTGTGATATACGCGCTTTCAGCATACAGTAAATACTAGTACAATCCCGGGGTCCCTCTCGTGTAAATACTGATACACTCCCCGGGGATCCCGTGTAAATACTGGCTCACTCCCCAGGGATCCCCTGTAAATACTGGCTCACTCCCCAGGGATCCCCGATAAATACTGGCTCCCTCCCCAGGGATCCCCGGTAAATACTGACACACTCCCCAGGGATCCCCGGTAAATACTGACACACTCCCCAGGGATCCCCGGTAAATACTGACACACTCCCCAGGGATCCCCGATAAATACTGACACGCCCCCCCGGGGATCCCCTGTAAATACTGATACACTCCCCGGGGATCCCGTGTAAATACTGGCTCACTCCCCAGGGATACCCTGTAAATACTGGCTCACGCCTCAGGGATCCCCGATAAGTACTGACACACTCCCCAGGGATCCCCGATAAGTACTGACACACTCCCCAGGGATCCCCTGTAAATACTGACACACTCCCCAAGGATCCCCGGTAAATACTGACACACTCCCCAGGGATCCCCGATAAATACTGACACACTCCGCAGGGATCCCCTGTAAATACTGGCTCACTCCCCAGGGATCCCCAGTAAATACTGACACACTCCCCAGGGATCCCCGGTAAATACTGACACACTCCCCAGGGATCCCCGGTAAATACTGACACACTCCCCAGGGACCCCCGATAAATACTGACACACTCCCCAGGGATCCCCTGTAAATACTGACACACTCCCCAGGGATCCTCCGGTAAATACTGACACACTCCCCAGGGATCCCCGAAATACTGACACACTCCCCAGGGATCCCCTGTAAATACTGACACACTCCCCAGGGATCCCTGGTAAATACTGACACACTCCCCAGGGATCCTGGTAAATACTGACACACTCCCAGGGGATCCCTGGTAAATACTGACACACTCCCGTGAACCCCTGTAAATACTGGCTCACTCCCCGGGGATCCCCTGTAATACTGACAACTCCCCGGGGATCCCCTGTAAATACAGGACACATCCGCGGGGATCCCCTGTGCATACTGACACACTCCCCGGGGATCCCCTGTGCATACTGACACACTCCGCGGGGATCCCCTGTGCATACTGACACACTCCGCGGGGATCCCCTGTGCATACTGACACACTCCCCGGGGATGCCCTGTGCATACTGACACACTCCCCGGGGATCCCCTGTGCATACTGACACACTCCCCGGGGACTCCTTGTAAATACTGGCTCACGCCCGAGGGATCCCCTGTACATACTGGCACACTCTCCGGGGATCCCCTGTACATACTGGCTCACACCCCGGGGATCCCCTGTAAATACTGGCTCACTCCCCAGGGATCCCCGGTAAATACTGGCTCACTCTCCAGGGATCCCCGGTAAATACTGGCTCACTCCCGAGGGATCCCCTGTACATACTGACACACTCCCCAGGGATCCCCGGTAAATACCGGCTCACTCCCTGGGAATCCCCGGTAAATACTGAATCACTCCCCGGGGATCCGCTGTAAATACTGACACACTCCCCGGGGATCCCCTGTAAATACTGACACACTCCCCAGGGATCCCCTGTAAATACTGACACACTCCCCAGGGATCCCCAGTAAATACTGACACATTCCCCGGGGATCCCCAGTAAATACTGACACACTCCCTGGGGATCCCCTGTAAATACTGACACACTCCCCAGGGATCACCTGTAAATACTGACACACTCCCCAGGGATCACCTGTAAATACTGACACACACTCCCCGGGGATCCCCTGTAAATACTGACACACTCCCCGGGGATCCCCTGTAAATACTGACACACTCCCGAGGGATCCCCTGTAAATACTGACACACTCCCCAGAGATCCACTGTAAATACTGACACACTCCCCGGGGACTCCTTGTAAATACTGGCACACTCCCGAGGGATCCCCTGTAAATACTGGCACATTCCCCAAGGATCCCCCATACATACTGGCTCACTCCACGGGGATCCGCTGTAAATACTGGCTCACTCCCCGGGGATCCCCTGTACATACTGGCACACTCCCCGGGGATCCCCTGTACATACTGGCTCACACCCCGGGGATCCCCTGTAAATACTGGCTCACTCCCCAGGGATCCCCGGTAAATACTGGCTCACTCCCCATGGATCCCCGGTAAATACTGACACACTCCCCAGGGATCCCCTGTAAACACTGACACACTCCCCGGGGATCCCCTGTAAATACTGACACACTCCCCAGGGATCCCCGGTAAATACTGGCTCACTCCCCGGGGATCCCCTGTAAATACTGACACACTCCGCAGGGATCCCCTGTAAATACTGACACACTCCCCGGGGACCCCCTGTAAATACTGACACACTCCCCAGGGATCCCCTGTAAATACTGACACACTCCCCAGGGATTCCCTGTAAATACTGACACATTCCCGAGGGATCCCCTGTACATACTGACACACTCCCCGCGGAACCCCGGTAAATACTGACACATTCCCGAGGGATCCCCTGTAAATACTGACACACTCCCCGGGGATCCCCTGTAAATACTGACACACTCCCCGGGGATCCCCTGTAAATACTGACACACTCCCTGGGGATACCCTGTGCATACTGGCACACTCCCCGGGGATCCCTTGTAAATACTGACACACTCCCCGGGGACCCCAAGTAAATACTGATGCACTCCCCGGGCACTCCCTCCACCCCGTAAATTCTGACGCACTGTCGGGGAGTGTGTCAGTATTTACAGGGCGTCCCTGTGGAGTGAGCCAGTATGTATAGGGGATGCACTTCCCAGGGACCCCCTGTAAATACTGACACACTCCTCAGGGAATCCTCTGTAAATACTGACACCATGGATGCCTCTCAGTTATGCTCTGTGATGTGAAACATACCTGTCCCATAAACATCGTGGTTCTGCCATGATTGGGTGGTAGATGAGACCAGTCCCTGTACGAAGCCGATCTTTCTCCAGTGTCTGTACAGATTCAATGGGTACAGGTGTCAGTGGAGAAGATGTTTTGGGAATATGTCACGCTGACACACCGCGTGTACTCAAACCAGCTTGCCCTACTGATGGGGAAAGGGATTCCCTTTCCCAAACACAGCCAAAGGAGAGTGGCAGCGTGCCAACCATTTTGCACGCTTAACCCCTTCTCCGCTGTTTCCCTCTCCCTGTCCTCCGCTCTCAGGTCCTCCACTCGCTTTCTGCTTCTCTCCCCTTATTTTCCTCGACCCCCCCTTCACTGTCCGCCTCTCTCCCCCTCCCCCCACCCGCCGTCGGCCTCCCCCCCCGCTGTCAGCCTCTCCCCCTCTCCCTCGCCGTCAACCTCTCCCCCTTCCTCGCCGTCAGCCTCTCCCCTTCTCCCTCGCCGTCAGCCTCTCCCCTTCTCCCTCGCCGTCAGCCTCTCTCCTTCTCCCTCGCCGTCAGCCTCTCTCCTTCTCCCTCGCTGTCAGCCTCTCTCCTTCTCCCTCGCTGTCAGCCTCTCTCCCTCTCCCTCGCTGTCAGCCTCTCTCCTTCTCCCTCGCTGTCAGCCTCTCTCCTTCTCCCTCGCTGTCAGCCTCTCTCCCTCGCTGGTCCTACCAGGTCCTGAAGTTCCTTGATGACTTCCTCCTCTTGGGGATCCAGCTTTAGCCTCACATGTTTCTTCACACTCTGCTTGCCGGTGGTCTGCTTCCCCTTGCCTGACGTCTGAAAATGGCAAAGTGGCTTCAGTGAGATGGGGGAAATTACCAGTACTCCAACACTCCATCAAACCGGGGCCAGAGCCCAAACGGATCAAAACGGACTCCAGGGTTGGAGCAGAAGGCTCAGAGGCAGAACGGCCAGCCCTGGAACCCCCCACCACCATCCCCACCCCCCCCACCCAGCCGCAGGACCTAGGACCATCCCCCCTCCACCCAGGTGCAGGATCCCCTCTCCGCCAGGGAGAAGGACCAACCACTCCACACCCCCCACCTCTACCCAGGCGCAGGACTCTGGACCATCCCCCCTCACTCAACTTAGGACCACCACCACCCCCCCCACCGCCCCTCACACCCTGCCACAGGACCCCCTGCCCATCACCCCATCCTTATTTCAGATCAAAGCAGCGACGGAAGTAAAACAAGCCGAGAGTCTGAGACCCCGAACAAGGCAGGGGTGGGGAAGCGAGGGGGCACAGAGAGGAGGGAAAATCTGGGCTTCTCTCGACCATCCCGCAATCCCCAGCAGCCAGGAATCTGTCGAGGCTGGCTGGGAGGGGGTGCGTTTTGGGGAGTTTCAGGGGCGGGTTGGATCACAGTTTCTGGGATTGTGAAAGGGCGAATTCTACTGCGTCAGGGGAGCGAGCAATCAGGGAAACGGACAGCAGAAGGGCACGTCAAGGTGATGGTGGAGGGGCCGAATGACCCTCTGACAGTGCAGCGCTCCCTCAGCACTGACCCCCCCCTCCGATAGCACAGTTCTCCCTCACCACTGACCCTCCAACAGCGCGGCGTTCCCTCAGGACCGACTCTCCGACAGTGTGGCCTCCCTCAGCACCACTCCAGAGAGAGTTAGTATAACGGATGGGGGAGGGGGGGGTGGAATTCTCCACAACATTCCCCCCACCGCCCCCTCACAGGTGCCAGCCTCACGCTGTGGGTCGTCTCCCTGACGGAGTCTAAGCTACGCGACCCCCACAGTCCTCGCTCGCCGCGATCACCCCGCGTCCCAGATTTCTTGCCCACCTCCATTGCTGCTGGTGTCCTGAGTCCCACAGTGGTAGCGCGGAAGGAAGGAGGGGGTGGGGGGGGTCACTTTGCGGGACTGCAGCCTCACAGCCCTCGGCGGGTTCAACAGGGACAGCCGTCATGGGACGGCGGAGAGCACAGAGAGAGAGAGAGACGCAAGCCATCAATCGGTAACCAGGGACTGCGGCGAGTTTCCTGCCAGCCAATCCCGAGCACACTCTCAATGGGTGTTGCTGCAAGACTCTGCCTCCTCGTCCCGTCACACTTGGGAGACTCCAGCCTTCGGAAATATTTACCCAGGTTAAAGAGATTTTCCATTAATTCCAAACAGCAGGAGTTCGACAATCGCAGTCAGGGTGCAGTAGGTATGAGGTGGTCCTGATCAGATTGGGGCCAGAGGGTCATGCTGTTTGCCAGGGTTTTCTGTGGAGGCAGTACCTCGCTGTCAGAGAATCGGTGCTGAGGGAGCGCCGCACTGCGGGAGGGTCGGTGCTGAGGGAGCGCCGCACTGCGGGAGGGTCGGTGCTGAGGGAGCGCCGCACTGCGGAGGGTCGGTGCTGAGGGAGCGCCGCACTGCGGGAGGGTCGGTGCTGAGGGAGCGCCGCACTGCGGGGAGGGTCGGTGCTGGAGGGAGCGCCGCACTGCGGGAGGGTCGGTGCTGAGGGAGCGCCGCACTGCGGGAGGTCGGTGCTGAGGGAGCGCCGCACTGTGGGAGGGTCGGTGCTGAGGGAGCGCCGCACTGTGGGAGGGTCGGTGCTGAGGGAGCGCCGCACTGCGGGAGGGTCGGTGCTGAGGGAGCGCCGCACTGCGGGAGGGTCGGTGCTGAGGGAGCGCCGCACTGCGGGAGGGTCGGTGCTGAGGGAGCGCCGCACTGCGGGAGGGTCGGTGCTGAGGGAGCGCCGCACTGCGGGAGGGTCGGTGCTGAGGGAGCGCCGCACTGCGGGAGGGTCGGTGCTGAGGGAGCGCCGCACTGCGGGAGGGTCGGTGCTGAGGGAGCGCCGCACTGCGGGAGGGTCGGTGCTGAGGGAGCGCCGCACTGCGGGAGGGTCGGTGCTGAGGGAGCGCCGCACTGCGGGAGGGTCGGTGCTGAGGGAGCGCCGCACTGCGGGAGGGTCGGTGCTGAGGGAGCGCCGCACTGCGGGAGGGTCGGTGCTGAGGGAGCGCCGCACTGCGGGAGGGTCGGTGCTGAGGGAGCGCCGCACTGCGGGAGGGTCGGTGCTGAGGGAGCGCCGCACTGCGGGAGGGTCGGTGCTGAGGGAGCGCCGCACTGCGGGAGGGTCGGTGCTGAGGGAGCGCCGCACTGCGGGAGGGTCGGTGCTGAGGGAGCGCCGCACTGCGGGAGGGTCGGTGCTGAGGGAGCGCCGCACTGCGGGAGGGTCGGTGCTGAGGGAGCGCCGCACTGCGGGAGGGTCGGTGCTGAGGGAGCGCCGCACTGCGGGAGGGTCGGTGCTGAGGGAGCGCCGCACTGCGGGAGGGTCGGTGCTGAGGGAGCGCCGCACTGCGGGAGGGTCGGTGCTGAGGGAGCGCCGCACTGCGGGAGGGTCGGTGCTGAGGGAGCGCCGCACTGCGGGAGGGTCGGTGCTGAGGGAGCGCCGCACTGTGGGAGGGTCGGTGCTGAGGGAGCGCCGCACTGTGGGGAGGGTCGGTGCTGAGGGAGCGCCGCACTGCGGGAGGGTCGGTGCTGAGGGAGCGCCGCACTGCGGGAGGGTCGGTGCTGAGGGAGCGCCGCACTGCGGGGAGGGTCGTGCTGAGGGAGCGCCGCACTGCGGGAGGGTCGGTGCTGAGGGAGCGCCGCACTGCGGGAGGGTCGGTGCTGAGGGAGCGCCGCACTGCGGGAGGGTCGGTGCTGAGGGAGCGCCGCACTGGGGAGGGTCGGTGCTGAGGGAGCGCCGCACTGCGGGAGGGTCGGTGCTGAGGGAGCGCCGCACTGCGGGAGGGTCGGTGCTGAGGGAGCGCCGCACTGCGGGAGGGTCGGTGCTGAGGGAGCGCCGCACTGCGGGAGGGTCGGTGCTGAGGGAGCGCCGCACTGCGGGAGGGTCGGTGCTGAGGGAGCGCCGCACTGCGGGAGGGTCAGTGCTGAGGGAGCGCCGCACTGCGGGAGGGTCAGTGCTGAGGGAGCGCCGCACTGCGGGAGGGTCAGTGCTGAGGGAGCGCCGCACTGCGGGAGGGTCAGTGCTGAGGGAGCGCCGCACCTTCAGGAGTCAGTGCCGCAACAGTGTCGGAAGGTCAGTGCCACAAGAGCACACTTTCAGGCGCACTGCAAAAGATGCCATGCGCCATCAACCCTGACCCTCCCACAGTGCGGCGCTCCCTCAGCACAGACCCTCCCACAGTGCGGCGCTCCCTCAGCACTGACCCTCCCACAGTGCGGCGCTCCCTCAGCACTGACCCTCCCACAGTGCGGCACTCCCTCAGCACTGACTGTCCGACAACAAAGTCATTAAAATGGTGATAAACGTGTCGAAGGAGGGCAGATGTTTCTACTTATTAGAGTGTGTGTGTGTGTGAGAGGCGAAGTCAATAACACAGTGGGGAAAATGGGATCACATTAAGTTGATCTTTCTCTATAGACTAGCTATGTCTGTAATACTACGTTCTGCACCGTTTCCTTTCATAGAACATATTCCTTCTCTATGTACGAGAGGCTTTGTCTGTATAGCATGGAAGAAAAATATCTTGCGCTACACAAATACATGTGACAATAAGAAATCAAATCAAAACGTAAGAAGGCAGACAATAATAAATCCAGTGGTGGGAGGGATTGAGGAGGAAGGTCTGTAGGAGGTGGTAGAAGATCGGTGGAAGAACACGAAGACTGATAGAGATGAAAGGGGCTGAATAACCAGTTATTCTGCTTTCAATACTCAATCAACAGCCAGTCTTGGCACATTGCCCCACTCCGTTCCTCTGACGCTATTGCTCTATTATTGGCTGCTGTGTATGTGCTGTGGAATTCCCGCCCACAGCCCCTTTTCCACGCTCCTGTAAGATGCTCCTCAGAAACAGACTTTTAGTCCAAGTTTCGGGTGCCTCTCACAAACTTCACTGTAAGTGACTGAGTGCCAAATCTGCGCACGTTGTTAGGTGACAATAAGTGGTGGACAGAGGTCAGCGATGCGCACTTACCGCCATATCGGGGGTTACTGGTGCACGTGGGACGACAGAGCCCAATCTTTGCCGATGACGGATTGGCTCTTGCTCCATGGTAACAGACTCCTCCTGCCTCCCTCCAACCAATCAAAATCCTGCGGCAAGGGGTAAAAAAGGACATCATGAAACATTTGGAAAGTCAGGCACAGCTCCTGGCCAATACCAGTCCCCCCTTTAAAAAAAGTCACACTCTTACATATCCCACACCCCTCACTGTAACACTCTGATATATCCCACACCCCTCACTGTAACACTCTGATATACCCCACACCCCTCACTGTAACACTCTGATATACCCCACACCCCTCACTGTAACACTCTGATATACCCCACACCCCTCACTGTAACACTCTGATATACCCCACACCCCTCACTGTAACACTCTGATATATCCCACACCCCTCACTGTAACACTCTGATATACCCCACACCCCTCACTGTAACACTCTGATATATCCCACACCCCTCACTGTAACACTCTGATATATCCCACACCCCTCACTGTAACACTCTGATATATCCCACACCCCTCACTGTAACACTCTGATATATCCACACCCCTCACTGTAACACTCTGATATATCCCACACCCCTCACTGTAACACTCTGATATATCCCACACCCCTCACTGTAACACTCTGATATATCCCACACCCCTCACTGTAACACTCTGATATATCCCACACCCCTCACTGTAACACTCTGATATATCCCACACCCCTCACTGTAACACTCTGATATATCCCACACCCCTCACTGTAACACTCTGATATATCCCACACCCCTCACTGTAACACTCTGATATATCCCACACCCCTCACTGTAACACTCTGATATATCCCACACCCCTCACTGTAACACTCTGATATATCCCACACCCCTCACTGTAACACTCTGATATATCCCACACCCCTCACTGTAACACTCTGATATATCCCACACCCCTCACTGTAACACTCTGATATATCCCACACCCCTCACTGTAACACTCTGATATATCCCACACCCCTCACTGTAACACTCTGATATATCCCACACCCCTCACTGTAACACTCTGATATATCCCACACCCCTCACTGTAACACTCTGATATACCCCACACCCCTCACTGTAACACTCTGATATATCCCACACCCCTCACTGTAACACTCTGATATACCCCACACCCCTCACTGTAACACTCTGATATACCCCACACCCCTCACTGTAACACTCTGATATACCCCACACCCCTCACTGTAACACTCTGATATATCCCACACCCCTCACTGTAACACTCTGATATACCCCACACCCCTCACTGTAACACTCTGATATATCCCACACCCCTCAATGTAACACTCTGATATACCCCACCCCCCTCACTGTAACACGCTGATATATCCCACACCACTCACTGTAACACTCTGATATATCCCACACCCCTCAATGTAACACTCTGATATACCCCACCCCCCTCACTGTAACACTCTGATATATCCCACACCCCTCACTGTAACACTCTGATATATCCCACACCCCTCACTGTAACACTCTGATATACCCCACACCCCTCACTGTAACACTCTGATATACCCCACACCCCTCACTGTAACACTCTGATATATCCCACACCCCTCACTGTAACACTCTGATATATCCCACACCCCTCACTGTAACACTCTGATATATCCCACACCCCTCACTGTAACACTCTGATATACCCCACACCCCTCACTGTAACACTCTGATATATCCCACACCCCTCACTGTAACACTCTGATATACCCCACACCCCTCACTGTAACACTCTGATATATCCCACACCCCTCACTGTAACACTCTGATATATCCACACCCCTCACTGTAACACTCTGATATACCCCACACCCCTCACTGTAACACTCTGATATATCCCACACCCCTCACTGTAACACTCTGATATACCCCAC
>JAGIQG010000013.1:79477572-79515734 GCA_024679065.1 Sphyrna mokarran | reverse complement strand
GGAGGGTCGGTGCTGAGGGAGCGCCGCACTGCGGGAGGGTCGGTGCTGAGGGAGCGCCGCACTGCGGGAGGGTCGGTGCTGAGGGAGCGCCGCACTGCGGGAGGGTCGGTGCTGAGGGAGCGCCGCACTGCGGGAGGGTCGGTGCTGAGGGAGCGCCGCACTGCGGGAGGGTCGGTGCTGAGGGAGCGCCGCACTGCGGGAGGGTCGGTGCTGAGGGAGCGCCGCACTGCGGGAGGGTCGGTGCTGAGGGAGCGCCGCACTGCGGGAGGGTCGGTGCTGAGGGAGCGCCGCACTGCGGGAGGGTCGGTGCTGAGGGAGCGCCGCACTGCGGGAGGGTCGGTGCTGAGGGAGCGCCGCACTGCGGGAGGGTCGGTGCTGAGGGAGCGCCGCACTGCGGGAGGGTCGGTGCTGAGGGAGCGCCGCACTGCGGGAGGGTCGGTGCTGAGGGAGCGCCGCACTGCGGGAGGGTCGGTGCTGAGGGAGCGCCGCACTGCGGGGAGGGTCGGTGCTGAGGGAGCGCCGCACTGCGGGAGGGTCGGTGCTGAGGGAGCGCCGCACTGCGGGAGGGTCGGTGCTGAGGGAGCGCCGCACTGCGGGAGGGTCGGTGCTGAGGGAGCGCCGCACTGCGGGAGGGTCGGTGCTGAGGGAGCGCCGCACTGCGGGAGGGTCGGTGCTGAGGGAGCGCCGCACTGCGGGAGGGTCGGTGCTGAGGGAGCGCCGCACTGCGGGAGGGTCGGGTGCTGAGGGAGCGCCGCACTGCGGGAGGGTCGGGCTGAGGGAGCGCCGCACTGCGGGGAGGGTCGGTGCTGAGGGAGCGCCGCACTGCGGGAGGGTCGGTGCTGAGGGAGCGCCGCAACTGCGGTGAAAGGGGTTCGGAGGCAGAAGGGAGCGCACGCACTGCGGTAACAGGGGATAGGGTCAGGTGACGAGTAGCAGTCCACAACAAAAGGGCCAAAAGCACGCACGCACATTGCGGTGAGGGTCCGGGTGCATGAGGGAAAGCGCCGCACTTCGGTGAGGGTGGTGCGAGGGAGCGCCGCAATGCGGGCCAAGGTCAGGTGCTGAAGGGAGCCTAACGCAACCGCGGAGGAGTCGGTGCTGAGGGAGACGCCGCACTGCGGGAGGGTCCAGTGCTGAGGGACGCGCGCACTGGGCGGGAGGGTTCAAGGCTGAGGGAGACGCATCGCGCACTGAGGAGAGGGTCGGTGCTGAGGGAGCACCGCACTGTGTGGAGGGTCGGTGCTGAGGGAGCGCCGCACTGTGGGAGGGTCGGTGCTGAGGGAGCGCCGCACTGCGGGAGGGTCGGTGCTGAGGGAGCGCCGCACTGCGGGAGGGTCGGTGCTGAGGGACCGCCGCACTGCGGGAGGGTCAGTGCTGAGGGAGCGCCGCACTGCGGGAGGGTCAGTGCTGAGGGAGCGCCGCACTGCGGGAGGGTCAGTGCTGAGGGAGCGCCGCACTGCGGGAGGGTCAGTGCTGAGGGAGCGCCGCACCTTCAGGAGTCAGTGCCGCAACAGTGTCGGAAGGTCAGTGCCACAAGAGCACACTTTCAGGCGCACTGCAAAAGATGCCATGCGCCATCAACCCTGACCCTCCCACAGTGCGGCGCTCCCTCAGCACAGACCCTCCCACAGTGCGGCGCTCCCTCAGCACTGACCCTCCCACAGTGCGGCGCTCCCTCAGCACTGACCCTCCCACAGTGCGGCACTCCCTCAGCACTGACTGTCCGACAACAAAGTCATTAAAATGGTGATAAACGTGTCGAAGGAGGGCAGATGTTTCTACTTATTAGAGTGTGTGTGTGTGTGAGAGGCGAAGTCAATAACACAGTGGGGAAAATGGGATCACATTAAGTTGATCTTTCTCTATAGACTAGCTATGTCTGTAATACTACGTTCTGCACCGTTTCCTTTCATAGAACATATTCCTTCTCTATGTACGAGAGGCTTTGTCTGTATAGCATGGAAGAAAAATATCTTGCGCTACACAAATACATGTGACAATAAGAAATCAAATCAAAACGTAAGAAGGCAGACAATAATAAATCCAGTGGTGGGAGGGATTGAGGAGGAAGGTCTGTAGGAGGTGGTAGAAGATCGGTGGAAGAACACGAAGACTGATAGAGATGAAAGGGGCTGAATAACCAGTTATTCTGCTTTCAATACTCAATCAACAGCCAGTCTTGGCACATTGCCCCACTCCGTTCCTCTGACGCTATTGCTCTATTATTGGCTGCTGTGTATGTGCTGTGGAATTCCCGCCCACAGCCCCTTTTCCACGCTCCTGTAAGATGCTCCTCAGAAACAGACTTTTAGTCCAAGTTTCGGGTGCCTCTCACAAACTTCACTGTAAGTGACTGAGTGCCAAATCTGCGCACGTTGTTAGGTGACAATAAGTGGTGGACAGAGGTCAGCGATGCGCACTTACCGCCATATCGGGGGTTACTGGTGCACGTGGGACGACAGAGCCCAATCTTTGCCGATGACGGATTGGCTCTTGCTCCATGGTAACAGACTCCTCCTGCCTCCCTCCAACCAATCAAAATCCTGCGGCAAGGGGTAAAAAAGGACATCATGAAACATTTGGAAAGTCAGGCACAGCTCCTGGCCAATACCAGTCCCCCCTTTAAAAAAAGTCACACTCTTACATATCCCACACCCCTCACTGTAACACTCTGATATATCCCACACCCCTCACTGTAACACTCTGATATACCCCACACCCCTCACTGTAACACTCTGATATATCCCAAACCCCTCACTGTAACACTCTGATATACCCCACACCCCTCACTGTAACACTCTGATATATACCCCCTCACTGTAACACTCTCCCACACCCCACTGTACACTCTGATATATCCCACACCCCTCACTGTAACACTTGATATATCCCACACCCCTCACTGTAACACTCTGATATCTGATATATCCCACACCCCTCACTGTAACACTCTGATATACCCCACACCCCTCACTATAACACTCTGATATATCCCACACCCCTCACTGTAACACTCTGATATATCCCACACCCCTCACTGTAACACTCTGATATATCCCCAACCCCTCACTGTACACTCTGATATATCCCACCTCACTGTAACACTCTGAATATCCCACACCCCTGTAACACTGATATACCCCACACCCCTCACTGTAACACTGATATATCCCACACCCCTCACTGTAACACTCTGATATATCCCACACCCTCACTGTAACACTCTGATATACCCCACACCCCTCACTGTAACACTCTGATATATCCCACACCCCTCACTGTAACACTCTGATATATCCCACACCCCTCACTGTAACACTCTGATATACCCCACACCCCTCACTGTAACACTCTGATATATCCCACACCCCTCACTGTAACACTCTGATATACCCCACACCCCTCACTGTAACACTCTGATATATCCCACACCCCTCACTGTAACACTCTGATATACCCCACACCACTCACTGTAACACTCTGATATACCCCACACCCACTCACTGTAACACTCTGATATATCCCACACCCCTCACTGTAACACTCTGATATATCCCACACCCCTCACTGTAACACTCTGATATATCCCACACCCCTCACTGTAACAATCTGATATACCCCACACCGCTCACTGTAACACACGATATATCACACACCCTCACGAACACTATGATATATCCCACACCCATCACTGTAACACACTGATATATCACACACTACCACAGCAACCAAGGCAATCCCACCACATCACTGTAACACACTGATAACCCACACCTCACAGAACACTCGATATCCCCACACCCTCACTGTAACACTCTGATATATCCCACACCCCTCACTGTAACACTCTGATATATCCCACACCCCTCACTGTAACACTCTGATATATCCCACACCCCTCACTGTAACACTCTGATATATCCCACACCCCTCACTGTAACACTCGATATATCCCACACCCCTCACTGTAACACTCGATATACCCCACAACCCTCACTGTAACACTCGATATATCCCACACCCCTCACTGTAACACTCTGAGAATATACCACACCCACTCACTGTAACACTCTGATATATCCCACACCCCTCACTGTAACACTTGATATATCCCACACCCTCACTGTAACACTCTGATATACCCCACACCCCTCACTGTAACACTCTGGAATATATACCCACACCCTCACTGTAACACTATGATATATCCCACACCCCTCACTGAACACTCTGATATATCCCACACCCCTCACTGTAACACTCTGAATATATCCCACACCCCTCACTGTAACACTCTGATATATCCCACACCCCTCACTGTAACACTCTGATATATCCCACACCCCTCACTGTAACACTCTGATATACCCCACACCACCTCACTGTAACACTCTGATATATCCCACACCCCTCACTGTAACACTCTGATATATCCCACACCCCTCACTGTAACACTCTGATATTCCCACACCCCTCACTGTAACACCCTGATATATCCCACACCCCTCACTGTAACACTCTGATATACCCCACACCCCTCACTGTAACACTCTGATATATCCCACAACCCTCATGGTAATACTCTGATATACCCCACACCCCTCACTGTAACACTCTGATATACCCCACACCCCTCACTGTAACACTCTGATATACCCCACACCCCTCACTGTAACACTCTGATATACCCCACACCCCTCACGTAACACTGTATACTCACTGAAACACTCGATATACCCCCACACCCCTCACTGTAACACTCTGATATATCCCACACCCCTCACTGTAACACTCTGATATATCCCACACCCCTCACTGTAACACTCTGATATACCCCACACCCCTCACTGTAACACTCTGATATATCCCACACCCCTCACTGTAACACTCTGATATATCCCACACCCCTCACTGTAACACTCTGATATATCCCACACCCCTCACTGTAACACTCTGATATACCTCACACACCTCACTGTAACACACTGATATATCCCACACCCCTCACTGTAACACTCTGATATACCCCACACCCCTCACTGTAACACTCTGATATACCCACACCCCTCACTGTAACACTCTGATATACCCCACACCCCTCACTGTAACACTCTGATATATCCCACACCCCTCACAGTAACACTCTGATATACCCCAACCCCTCACTGTAACACACTGATATACCCCACACCCCTCACTGTAACACACTGATATATCGCACACTTTAACAGTCTGCAATGTCTCGCACCCTTCGCTATAATACTGAAATATTTCCACCCGGGACACAAAATCCATCTGTTGTATTACCCACTGCCCTCCCAGCTCCTTGCACTCACTCTCCAACCCAGTGTCACTTTGCTGCCGTTCCCCCCCCCCCACAACCCATGACACCGCCCCCTACCTAATTCCCACTTCCCCTACCCCTTTTCCCCCCCCCCCCCTTCCACCATAACCATTCTCCCCAACCACCGAATCCATCTACCGGTGCACACTCTTCCCTTTTCCCACACCCACTCTCCCCCCCTCCCAGTACCATTCCCACCCTTGGTACCCCAATCGCTCATTCACCGTCCCTCCTCTCCCAATACCTATTCTTCCTACACTCTCCCCAATCATTGATCCATCCTCCTCCTTTCGTACCCACCCACTCCCCCTTCCCATACTTAACCGCCTTACTCACGCCCCCTAGTACCTACTCTCCCCACCCTGGTACCCGTCAATTGCCCCTCCCCACATCCATTGCCCCATACCCTCTTCCCGTATCCACTCCCACCTCCCCATTCCCACTGCTCCCTGTACCCATTCCCCCTCCTTTGCTCTCCCCCCTCCGAATACCTATCCCACCATACTCACTTCCATCCTCCCTGTATCCACTCACGCCTCCCCACTCTCCCCCTCCCTCTTCCCCATATCCATTCCCCCCTCTGCACTCCACCCCCTTCCCCACATCCATCCCATCTCCTTCCCTTCCCATATATACTCCTACCTCCCTGTAAGCATCCATTCCGCCTCCCATAGCTACTCCCCCCCCGCTGCCCTATCCACTCCCCACTATCCAGTCTCCTGATATACCCACCTCTGCTCGTTCCTCGTACCCACTCCCCCACCCCCCCCCATTACCAATCCCCTGTACCCCATTCCCCACCCTAAAACACCCCCCCCCAAACCCATACCCACACCTCTATACCCAGTTCCCCTCCACCTCTCTGTTCCCACTCCACGTCTCAGTTTGTAGGGGCTTAACCCTCGTCATCCAACAAGTAACACATCCCCGCTTATTCCGACAGGACCCCACTGCCATTTTACACTCAAATGAATGTTGATTGCCAGCAGACGGAAATTCTATCAACACTCGGAAGGAAGTCCCATCTTGGGAGCTTACCTCTGCGTATGCATCCATTCTCCCTTCCCATATCCACTCCCACCCATACCCACTCCACCTGTATCCACTTCCCCATACCCATTCCCCCATACCTATAACCACTCTCCACCAGCACCACTCCCTTTACCATCCCCACTCCCCCATCCCAAACTCACATCACCTGTACCCACTCCCCCAACCCAAACCCACATCACCTGTACCCACTCCCCAACCCAAACCCACATCACCTGTACCCACTCCCCAACCTAAACCCACATCACCTGTACCCACTCCCCAACCCAAACCCACATCACCCACACTGACTTCCTCTACCCATAACCACTCTCCATCATCCCTACTCCCTCTACCATCCCACTCCCCCAACCCAAACCCACATCACCAATACACTCTCCATGCCCACTCCCCCTCCCATATCTACTTCCTCCAGGTGCCCACTCCTCCCCATACATCCAATACCCTGAATACCCACTCCCCTCATGTATCCACTATCCCATATATCTACTATCCCATACCCATAACCACTCTCCACCATCCCCACTCTCCCAACCCAAACTAATTTCACCCAGGCCCACTCACCCCCGTCCCCACTACCCCCACCCACTACCCACCCGTCCCCACTCCCCCCATACCCACTACCCACCCGTCCCCACTCCCCCCATATACCCACTACCAACCCGTCCCCAACCCACTACCCACCCGTCCCCACTCCCCCCATGTCCCCACTCCACCTAACCCATATACCCACCCGCCACCCACTCCCCCCCCCATCCCCCATACCCCGTAACCCTGTCCCCACTCCCCCCATATACCCACTCCCCCCAACCCACCCCCCCCCCATATACCCACTACCCCCGTCCCCACTCCCCCCATATACTCACTAACCCCCGTCCCCACTCCCCCATATACCCACTAACCCCGTCCCCACTCCCCCCATACTACCCAACTATTCCCCACTCCCCCCATATACCCACTAACCCCCTCCCCCACTCCCCCCATATACCCACTAAGCCCCACTCCCCCCAATACCCACTAACCCCGTCCCCACTCCCCCCATATCCCCACTAACCCCCCGTCCCCACTCCCCCCATATACCCACTAAAACCCCCGTCCCCACTCCCCGCATATACCCACTAACCCCCCCGTCCCCACTCCCCCATATACCCACTAACCCCCGTCCCCCTCCCCCCATATGCCCACTAACCCCCGTCCCCACTCCCCCCATATCACACTAACACCCCTCCCCACTCCCCATATGCCCACTAATACCCTGTCCCACTCCCCCCATATCCCACTAACCACTAAAACCCCCGTCCCCACTACCCCCCATATACCCACTAACCCCCGTCCCCACTCCCCCATATCCCCACCGTCCCCACTCCCCCCATATACCCACTACCCCCAACCCCCCATACCCACTAACCCCGTCCCCACTCCCCCATATCCCACTAACCACCCCCCTCCCCACTCCCCCCATATGCTCACTAATCCCCTGTCCCCACTCCCTCCATATCCCCATAACCCCCGTCCCCTCCCCCCATACACCCACTAACCCCCCCCCCACTCCCCCCATATGCCCACTAACCCCCGTCCCCACTCCCCCCATATGCCCACTAACACCCCGTCCCCACTCCCCCATATGCCCACTAATCCCCTGTCCCCACTCCCCCTCCCCACTAACCCCCCCCCCCCACTAACCCCCCCCCCACCCCCCCCCTAACCCCCCGTCCCCACTCCCCCCCACTACCCCCCGTCCCCCTCCCCCCATATACCCATAACCCCCATCCCCACTCCCCCCTGTCCCCACTCTCCCCATATACCCACTAACCCCCCGTCCCCACTCCCCCCACCCCCTAAACCCCCATCCCCACTCCCCCTGTCCCCTATATACCCCTAAACCCCTCCCCACTCCCCCCTGTCCCCAACTCTCCCCCCCACTAACCCCCTCCCCACCCCCCATATACCCACTAACCCCCCGTCCCACTCCCCCATATACCCCTAAACCCCCACTCCCCACCCCCGTCCCACTCCCCCCATATACCACTAAACCGCTAACCCCCCGTCCCACTCCCCCCCATATACCCACTAACCCCCCGTCCCCACTCCCCCCATATACCCACTAAACCCCCGTCCCCACTCCCCCCATATACCCACTAACCCCCCTTCCCACTAACCCCCCCGCTCCCCCTATACCCACTAACCCCACGTCCCCACTCCCCCCATACCCACTAACCCCCCCGCCCCACTCCCCCCATATACCCATAACCCCCCCGTCCCCACTCCCCCATATACCCACTAACCCCCCCGTCCCCACTCCCCCCATATACCCCACCCATATACCACCCCCCGTCCCCACCCATATACCCACTAACCCCCCGTCCCACTCCCCCCATATACCCACTAACCCCCGTCCCCACTCCCCACATATACCCACTAACCCCCCGTCCCCACTCCCCCATACACCCACTAACCCCCCGTCCCACTCCCCCATATCCACTAACCCGTCCCCACTCCCCCCAACCCCTAACCCCCCGTCCCCCACTCCCCCCATACCCACCACTATACACCGTCCCCACTCCCCCCATATACCCACTAACTCCCCCTTCCCCACTACCCCCCGTCCCCACTCCCCCCTATACCCACTAACCCCCCGTCCCCAACTCCCCCCATATACCCACTAACCCCCCCGTCCCCACTCCTCTCCGTACCCAAGTCCACTCCCCTCCCCGTACCGCGTCTCTCACCACACCACCCCTCCTTTTCCCCTTCACCTCCCACTCTCCCTCCCGCTCCGTCGTTCCGGCCTCTCCAACCCCGGCCTCCAGCACTCACCGCCTCCAGGCTCCAACCTCTCAAACCCGGCAGCTCTCGCTCACAGAGCGCGCCTCCCGACAACGTAACCCCGCCCAGCCTGCCTGGTCCTCCCAACCTGGTCTTCCCAGAGCCCGGTCCTCCCAGCGCCCGGTCCTCCCAACCTGGTCTTCCCAGAGCCCGGTCCTCCCAGCGCCCGGTCCTCCCAACCTGGTCTTCCCAGAGCCCGGTCCTCCCAACGCCTGATCCTCCCAGAGCCCGGTCCTCCCAGCGCCCGGTCCTCCCAACGTCTTCCCAGAGCCCGTCTCCCAACGCTGATCCTCCCAAGAGCCCGGTCCTCCCAGAGCCCGGCTCCCAGCGCCTGATCCTCCCAGCGCCCGGTCCTCCCAACCTGGTCTTCCCAACGCCTGGTCCTCCCACCGTCCGATCCTCCCAACACCTGGTCCTCCCAATGCCCGGTCCTCCCAACCTGGTCTTCCCAACGCCTGGTCCTCCCACCGTCTGGTCCTCCTAATGCCTGGTCCTCCCAACCTGGTTTCCTGCAGGCTCAGGCACTTTGCATGGTTCACGATACTCATCAGTTCCTCACCCAGTGCTTATCTTGCAGGTTATCACTCAGTTTAAACTATGTTCCCATTGATTGCCTTCTTCTCTCACTCAGGTCTGGGTTTGTGGCTCCATCATCAACAGCATTGAGCTTCCGACCCATACCCAGGCCACATGGGGACACAGTGATTAACTCTGCTGCCTCAAGGCGCCAGGGTTCAATTCCCATCTTGGGCCACTTCTATATGGAGTTTGCACATTCTCCCCATGTCTGCGTGGGTTTCCTCCGAGTGCTCTGGTTTCCTTCCACAGTCTGAAAGACATGTTGGTTAAGTGCGTTGGCCATATTAAATTCTCCCTCAGTGTCTCCGAACTGCCGCTGGAGTGTGACAACAGTGTTAATCTAAGCTTTAGTTTGTGACCAATAATTAAGCTTTCGACAGTGCAGTGCTCCCTCGGCACTGACCCTCCCGCAGTGCGGCGCTCCCTCGGCACTGACCCTCCCGCAGTGCGGCGCTCCCTCGGCAGTGACACTCTCGCAGTGCGGCGCTCCCTCGGCACTGACCCTCCCGCAGTGCGGCGCTCCCTCGGCACTGACCCTCCCGCAGTGCGGCGCTCCCTCGGCACTGACCCTCCCGCAGTGCGGCGCTCCCTCGGCACTGACCCTCCCGCAGTGCGGCGCTCCCTCAGCACCAATCGTCCAACAGAATGTGACAACCTCCATGTAGGCAATGGTCAAAATATCTCTTGTGGGCCCCATTCAGATCCCTAATTGCCATAGGCTGGTTTTACTCAAAGTTGCAGATGGAACTGTATATTTGTTATTCCTTTTCTCTTCACCTTCCACCTGTTCAACCCTCAGGGCCTCATTTGGCTATCCTGGGCAGTGTGTTGCAAATAAATATTCGCACGTGGGATTAACCAAGAGCAGATGAAGCTGTCCACATTGAACATAGTGGGCAATCCAATACCCTTTACCTCCAGCATTCCCTTGGGTTACAGGAAACCTACAGGATACTGTGATGCCTGGATAGAGTGGACAAGGAGACAATGTTTCCACGATTGGTAAAAACTAGAACCAGAGGGCACAACCTCAGGCTAAAGGGATGACCCATTAAAACAGAGATGAGGATTCTCCAGCCAGAGAGTGGTGAGGCTGTGGACGCCAAGGTCATTGTCAACAAGATAGAGATAGATTGGTTATTGATTAATAAGTGGGTCAGCAGTTATGGGGAAATGGCAGGAGAATGGGGATGAAAATATGACTCTGCACTGTCATATGTTGTACGTCGCTGAGTAAACTGATAGCCAAGTTCCCCACACACGAGGACGGCCTCAACCGGGGTCTTGGTTTTATGTCACACTGTCTGTAACCTCCATGACTTGCCTGAACTTGCAACATCTCACTTACTGTCCTGTCTGGAGACAGTACACATCTCTTTAACCTGTACTTAATGCTATCTCCACTCACATTGTCTGCACCTTTACAGCTAATCTGCTATTCAAGTCTTTTCACATTCTAATCAGTATTCTGTCAACTCTGTGCCTTTATCTGCCATTTGTGATCAGAACTCTCCACTCAGTTGACAAAGGAACAGCATTCCAAAAGCTAGTAGCGTTTCACTACCAAATAAACCTGTTGGACTTTAAACTAGTGTTGTGAGACTTCTTACAGGGAATCTCGAACCAGGGGGCATAATTTCTAAATAAGAGGGAAGCCATTTAGGACTGAGATGGAGAAATTTCTTTACACTGCGAGTTCAGCATCTTTGGACTTCTCTATCCCAGGAACACTGTGGAAGCTCTGTCATTAAGTACGTTTAAAGCGGAGATTGACAGATTTCTAAAGGGATGTGGGGTAAGTGTAGGGGAAGGGCATTGAAATGGATGTTCAGCCCCGATCATGTTAAATGAGCAGGTTGATGAGCTGAGTGGACCCCTCCTCTTGCCATTGTAGCCTGCTGAGTATTCATAAAGACACAAGCAAAGTGAAGCCTGATAGTTAAAAAGGCTAACTCTACATCAGGTAAAGGATTGTGGGAGCAGCAAAGAACAGGATGTGCAGCTAATGGACCAAAGACAGGAATTAATTGGACAGTGGCTGCCACTATGCCTTGAACCAATAGTGAATAAATGCAGATCCCTGCGTGTCTTGCTCCCGAGAAAACTACGACCCCCTGACAGAGGCACGACTCTTTAATGTTTGTGACCAAAAAGGACAGTGGTTGATTAGATAGGAAGCATGATCAGTGTCAGCAGTCTGTATACGACGAAAAAACGAAGAGACATTGGCAGCAGTAACCCAGGGTCAATCATTGCAGACGGAGCAGCAAATCCCTGAGCTTGGAACTTTCAGATATCAGACAAAGCCCATAAAGGGGGAATTTAATCAGTTCACTGTGCCGTGGGCAGTATTTCTAGGCCCAAGTCATGAGTTTGGCTATTTTGTTAAGTTGTGATACTTTGTGTGTAATGAAGTAGATGAGAGTTTAAATTATTTACGTGTAAGAAATTAAGTCAGAGAGGTTCATTCCTTTGTGAATAACGAAGTTTGTTGCCCGATGTAACTTGATGAAGTACAATAAATTGTACAATAATTCAAGAGTTTGAGAGTCTTTGTTGACGGTGTCAGTTGACGGGAGTCTGAAGGCAACACTCAAGTAACACTTCTTGTTACTGAAGGTAACAAGAATGCACTCAGCTTCTCAGCACGACTCAATTATTCAAGGCCAAGCTGTATCCCAACTTGCTTAACCCATGTTACCTCTTCGATCCCCTTAACCCTACGACAATTTGAAATTTTCGATGGACCCCAACCCCATCCCGGACAGTTTTCTTTATGTTGCGATGATGGTTGGGTAGTGAGGGAGAAGCGTTATGGATGTCCATTCATTTTTGCCTAATCTCTGTTCAAGGCGACTCCCTCTCCCAACCCCGAGGGAATATTTTTTCTCCACGGATCCTATTGAATCCTTCAATCATCTTAAACCTCTCGATACTGGAGGAGCCACCAGCTCGGTGTCCATCCCGTCATTGTAAATAATTGACCGCTTTGAGTATCTTTTGGTACATTTCCGTTGAATCTGTGCTGAATCCCCTCCAAGGGCCAGCATATTTACCCTGAGACGTTGGACCCAGAAAAGGAGGCAGCTGGTGGTCTCAGCTAACACTCCTTGGGTCATCAGAACTTTATTTCCTTTACTTTTTGTAATTGTTGAAAATTCTGTTGAATTTTCTTTCTCAATAAACTCGATTTTGTAGCCTTAGCCTGATCGAAGCGGGACCTGTTGCTTGCGCATTAAATGAGAGGGGAGCGAGAGGGGGAGGAGATCAGGAGAAGCCCATGGTCAACCTGTCACCGAATCCATTCTGGTCAATCTCTTGGGCTAAATCAGGCCCTTTGGGACCCCAGTGCACACGTGACTCTGCCTCGAATTGAGACTCCACGTTTATATTCCTCGGAGTCACCAAGACTGCGGCTCATCCGAAATTCTGCTCCGGGGGACGCTGAGAAGCGAGAACTCCGGCCCCTCAGCCGATTTGGAGTCCGTTACCCCTCGGTAGGAGGGGATCGAGCGGTTAACTTTTGAGGCGATCCCGGCGGGCAGCTACATGTCCCGCAGTCATGGTGCCGCCCGTTCGGACTGTCAGCCCCCTCTTCCACGGGCACGTTCGCCACCCAGAGGTGTCTGCGAGCCCTATCAAGACTTTCTGTGCCTTCTGGGGCACTATGGGTGACTGAGGCACATCATCATCCACTTGTACCACATTGGCTTTTGAGTTTCATTGGAGATTTCGTTTGATACCCATTCGGGAACTGAGTTTCTCATCGATCCTACAGCATATCATTTGCTTTTACGCAGGATGCACCCTGCAGCGTGCCATCCTCAGAAACGTGGCGGCCTTTCCTTCGCCATCACTGAGTTCCCACCCCCAAACAGCACAGTGGGTGCGCAAGTACTGCACAAAGCACAGCGCTGGAAAGCAACCTGCCACCTTCTTCAGGGGCAATGAGGTTGAGGGGGGTGGGGGAAAGGGGGGCAAGAAATACTGGACCCAGCCAGTGACCCCCATGACCCACGAATGAGAAATCATTTTGCTTTGACAAAAAAAAAGCCTCGAAAGCCACTGAGACACAAAAGTATTTATTAAAATAAAACATTGACAAAAAAAAAAAGCACAAAGTAAAAAGGAGATTGTGAAAACAACGCACCAGGACCCCTACCACATGGTTCTAATTAGGCCCCTCGGAGTTTAGGATGACACTCCCAGGGTTGGAGGGGGGTCGGGGGGGGGGGGGGTCAAAGGAGATAATAATGGGCGGGGGGGGGGGGCGGGGGGGGAAACAGTGTCGGGTAGACAAGGGGTGGGAGAGTGGGGAACATAACACAATCTATTTACATTGTACAGCTACGTCCAAGTGTACATTCTGTTTTAAGTGTTTATATATATCTTGTCTCTTTCTATAAAAAGCTCCATTTCCTCCTCAAACAGCACCCCCCAGAACCCACGCAATGATCCTCACTGGCTCACCCCACCCATCTTTCCCTCCTGCCAATTGTAGAGTCACTGTGATAGGCACAGAAAAGCTTTCCCTGCCCATTCCGACCTCACCACAAACCCGATCCCACTCCCCCCAACGATGTGAACCTGATTCAGCAAAACAAATGTAAGGGCAAGAGGTGGGAGGCGGTGGGGGGGGGGGGGGGGGGGGGGGAAGGGGGGGGGGGGGGCTGTGTGTGGGAAGGGAGGCACATGGGGGAAGAGTAATGGTAGGTGGAGGGAGTAAGGCAGGGCGGTGGAGGAGTTGACCATGCTAAGGTTTGGTCCCATATCGCTTGTGTTTCAGAGAGAGTTGTGGTCGAGGCGTCCCAGTTTTAACCCAATGTGGCCCACTCCAATTCTGGCCTGTCTCCACCATTGCTGGTCACCCATCCCGAGGTCTCAGCTCTGGAATGCTTGGACTGGGAGCTGGGTGTTGTGTGCTCTGTCCAATGTCCTGTTAGTCTGCAGCTCTGACTTGTATCTCAGGGTCAGAAACCAAGAGGCCCAAACCCTTGGAACCCTCACATTGTTGGACGGTCAGCATTAAAAGGGCACCACATTGTCAGAGGGTCAGTGCTGAGGGAGCGCCGCACTGCGGGAGGGTCAGTGCTGAGGGAGCGCCGCACTGCGGGAGGGTCAGTGCTGAGGGAGCGCCACACTGTGGGAAGGTCAGTGCTGAGGGAGCGCCGCACTGCGGGAGGGTCAGTGCTGAGGAAGCGCCGCACTGCGGGAGGGTCAGTGCCGAGGGCGCCGCACTTCGGGAGGGTCCATGCTGAGGGAGCGCCGCACTGTCGGAGGGTCAGTGCTGAGGGAGCGCCGCACTGCGGGAGGGTCAGTGCTGAGGAGCGCCGCACTGCGGAGGGTCATGCTGAGGGAGCGCCGCACTGCGGCTAGTAGGGCGGTGGAGGGTCAGTGCTGAGGGAGCGCCGCACTGCGGGAGGGTCCAGTGCTGAGGGAGGGTCAGTGCTGAGGGAGCGCTGCACTGTGGGAGGGTCAGAGCAGAGGGACTGCTGCACTGTCAGAGGGTCAGTGCACTATTGGAGGGTTAGTGCTGAGGGAGTGCCTTACTGTTGTAGGGTCAATGCTGAGGGAATGCTTCACTGTCAGAGGGACAGTGCACAGGGAACGCATCACTCTTGGAGGGTCAGTGCAGAGGGAGCTTCCCACTGTCAGAGGGTCAGCACTCAGAGATTGGCGCAGTGTCAGAAGGTCAGTGCTGAGGGAGCGCGGCACTGTCGGAGGGAGCGCGGCACTGTCGGAGGGTTGGGACCCACCACAACCCCCACAACCCCCACACCCCCACACCCCCAAACCCACCCACCCCGGGTTGGGCTGAGGGAGCGCGGCACTGTCGGAGGGTTGGGCTGAGGGAGCGCGGCCGTCGGAGGGTTGGGCTGAGGGAGCGCGGCACTGTCGGAGGGTTGGGCTGAGGGAGCGCGGCCTGTCGGAGGTTGGCTGAGGGAGCCCCCTGTCGGAGGCGAGGGATCGCCGCACTGTCGAGGGTTGGGCTGAGGAGCGCCGCACGTCGGAGGGTTGGGCTGAGGGAGCGCGGCACCGAGGGTTGGGCTGAGGGAGCGCCACTGTCGGAGGGTGGGCTGAGGGAGCGCCGCTCTGTCGGAGGGTTGGGCTGAGGGAGCGCCGCTCTGTCGGAGGGTTGGGCTGAGGGAGCGCCGCTCTGTCGGAGGGTTGGGCTGAGGGAGCGCCGCTCTGTCGGAGGGTTGGGCTGAGGGAGCGCCGCACTGTCGGAGGGTTGGGCTGAGGGAGCGCCGCACTGTCGGAGGGTTGGGCTGAGGGAGCGCGGCACTGTCGGAGGGTTGGGCTGAGGGAGCGCGGCACTGTCGGAGGGTTGGGCTGAGGGAGCGCGGCACTGTCGGAGGGTTGGGCTGAGGGAGCGCCGCTCTGTCGGAGGGTTGGGCTGAGGGAGCGCCGCACTGTCGGAGGGTTGGGCTGAGGGAGCGCCGCACTGTCGGAGGGTTGGGCTGAGGGAGCGCGGCACTGTCGGAGGGTTGGGCTGAGGGAGCGCCGCACTGTCGGAGGGTTGGGCTGAGGGAGCGCGGCACTGTCGGAGGGTTGGGCTGAGGGAGCGCCGCACTGTCGGAGGGTTGGGCTGAGGGAGCGCCGCACTGTCGGAGGGTTGGGCTGAGGGAGCGCCGCACTGTCGGAGGGTTGGGCTGAGGGAGCGCGGCACTGTCGGAGGGTTGGGCTGAGGGAGCGCGGCACTGTCGGAGGGTTGGGCTGAGGGAGCGCGGCACTGTCGGAGGGTTGGGCTGAGGGAGCGCCGCTCTGTCGGAGGGTTGGGCTGAGGGAGCGCCGCACTGTCGGAGGGTTGGGCTGAGGGAGCGCCGCACTGTCGGAGGGTTGGGCTGAGGGAGCGCGGCACTGTCGGAGGGTTGGGCTGAGGGAGCGCCGCACTATTGGAGATTCAGTACTGAGGGAGTGGCACACAAGCGTCGGGTAGGGAATGAGACAACCACATTATCCTCCCGAGTGCCTTGCTGCCTGTTATACAACTGCCCCAACCCGAATCAGTGCGTGTAGGAGAGTGTGTGACTGTGTGCACATGAGAGAGCATGTGCCTGCCCCAATATCCTCTCTCTCCGGTGGAATTTGGAAAAGTAGGAAATTTCCACATAGAAACGTCCCATCATTTCACCGTTCGCAAGAGCGAGAAGCGTGACGGCAAAATCCTGATCTCAAAGAAAGAAATCAGCCTCTTCCAAAAGGAACTGCTCCGCACACAGAGGGGAAAGTGGCACTTGGGAACCGACACACGTGTGTAACAACCACAACAAGGATGGTGCTGGGTGGAGACTGAAGGAGCAGCACGGCGCGGGGGTAACCGAGGGGAGGGATACAGGGGAGCCCAAGGGGAGGGAGACACGGGGAGAGCCGAGGGGAGGAGTACAGGGGAGCCCTGGGGGAGGGAGACACGGGGAGAGCCGAGGAGAGGGGTACAGGGGAGCCCTGGGGGAGGGAGACACGGGGAGAGCCGAGGGAAGGGGGGCACAGGGGAAGCTGAGGGGAGGCAGCACAGTGGGGAGCTGAGGGGAAGGGGGCACGGAGGTTGGGGGGGGGGGGGGCGGGGTGGTTGAGGGGTGCGAAGAAGGGTAGGGCGGAAATAGCAGGTCCAGTATTAAACCTCACACGACCCTCCCTGACTACGCAAACACCAAGGGAACAAGGAGGTGGGAGGGGAGCAGAGAAGCTGGACGATGTGATGGGAGGGGGAGATGAGGGGGGGAGGGGGGAGATGAGGGGGGGAGGGGGGAGATGAGGGGGGGAGGGGGGAGATTGAGGGGGGGAGGGGGGAGATTGAGGGGGGGAGGGGGGAAGGGGTGATGAGGAAGCAAGACAGAGAGTTAGACTCATTAGTCCCCTTGTTTGGAGAGCACTGGCGGTGGGTGGGGTTGGTGGGGGGAGCGAGGGGGAGGGATGGGGTGCCGACAGATCTAAGCGCTGATCTAAGAGGCGGTGCGTTCCAGTAATCCAGTGTTTCGATCGTTAACTCTCTCTCTCTCTCTCTATCTCTCTCTCTCTCATGTGCGAGTTGTGATTTAGTGTCATCTGTGGGGACCCCCCGAGCCCCAATCCCCCTCCCCTTCCCTCCCTCCACCCCACTCCCCCCCCACAGGGCGCGAGAGACAGAGATAGAGAGTTGGCGGCGAGCGCGGTCAGAGTTCGGCGGCCTCACAGCGTCAGGGCACACTGGAAGCAGCGGTCCTTGTCCACCAGCACCTCGCAGTATGAGGAGCGTTCGCAGGGCAGCAGAGCCGCCACGGCCGCGGGCGGGGGCTTGGAGTTGCGGAGCTGCGGGTAGCCGGCGCACACTCGGTAGGTCTCCAGGTCGCTGATCAGGTCCACCACGTCGTCCACCGTGGTCAGCTGGGCCGGGTGGCTGCGGTAGAGCCGGTGGCCCAGCGGCACGGGCAGCCCGCGCACCAGCACGTGGAAGAAGAAGCCAGGCCGGATCTGCACCACCGCGTCGGAGACCGGGGACTTGCGCGAGAGCTGGATCAGCTGCACGTCGGGCCCCAGCGAGGAGCACACCACCCAGGAGGCGGGCAGCGGCATCACCATCAGCTCCTGCATGAAGTTCCGCAGCAGCGGCTCCAAGGTCATCATCATGTAGGGGGATCCCAGGCTGAAGATCTGGGTGATCTGTAACACAGGCAGAGAGAGAGTGAGAGAGAGAGAGAGAGAGAGCAGGGACAGCAGGATGGAAGGGGACGGAGGGGGAGGAAGGAGGGTCGGAGAGAGGAAGGAGGGTCGGAGAGGCAGAGAGGGGATGGAGAGGGTGTCAGAAGGGGGCAGAAGGGGAGGGGGGGGAAGGAGGGGATTGGAGGGGGGGGGAAGGAGGGGAATTGGAGGGGGGGGAAGGAGGGGATTGGAGGGGGGGGAAGGAGGGGATTGGAGGGGGGGAGGAAGGGGATTGGAGGGGGGAAGGAGGGGATTGGAGGGGGGAAGGAGGGGTTGGAGGGGGGGGAAGGACGGGATGGAGGGGGGGAAGGAGGGGATTGGAGGGGGGAAGGAGGGATTGAGGGGGGGAAGGAGGGGATTGGAGGGGGGGGGAAGGAGGGATTGGAGGGGGGGAAGAGGGGATTGGAGGGGGGGAAGGAGGGGATTGGAGGGGGAAGGAGGGGATTGGAGGGGCGGGGGGGAAGGAGGGATTGGAGGGGGGGGGAAGGAGGGGATTGGAGGGGGGGAAGGAGGGGATTGGAGGGGGGAAGGAGGGGATTGGAGGGTGGGCGGAAGGGGGACACGGGGGGAAGGGAGAGGGGTTCGGAGGCGGGGGATGGAGAAGGGAAGGGGGGGTCGGGGGGGAGGGGAAGGGGGTCAGAGGGAGGGCACTGAGGGGACGGAAGGGGAGGGTGGTGGAGGGAGGAGGAGAGACGGAAGGGGGAGGGATGGACGGGTGGAGGAATGGACGAGCGGACAGAGAGATGGACAGAGAGAGACGGACAGAGAGAGACAGGGACACTTTGCGTGTGACTGGTCGCACAAGACCACTAGTGCACAGGAAACAGCGTGAGAGACAGCGTGAGCGTGAAGTGACCGGGCATTGTGTGTTCTCACGAGAGTCAACGTTTGGCTGCCCACTGTGTCTGCGTGAGAGCGTGCAGGCCCACAACTGAAAGAGCACACACTTGACACAAGGATAGAGAGCATGAATGACTGCGTGTGTGAAAGTATATGCACTTGGCTACGTGTGCAAGAGGACTTTGAGCAGCGGGGGTGGGGGAGAGGAGAGGAGAGAGCGCAAGGCCCAGCACGGGACTGCAACTGAGTGTTGGACTGCCCCGCTGAGCGAGGGACTGCAGCCGAACGAGCGACCGCCCGCGTGTGCTTCAGAAAGAAAAGCATTGGTGAATTAACAATGCAGATGCCCGTGGGAGATGGACGAAACAGATCACTGCCTCATTCAGTTTCTAAAGCAAATTACACAGGGGGTGAAATAGGTTTCGGGTTACTGGAGTGGAAGAAAAAAGTGCACAAGGCCAAAAGAGAGACTGACTATCTGAGAATTCCTCTCACATTCGAGATGTAGCAAGCTCTGTGTTACTGACTGTATCTCTACTGATGTTAATCCAGCTCCTTCTGTCACTCAGTAACCCCTCTCCCCCCAGCACCCTGTGTTACTGACTGTATCTCTACTGATGTTAATCCAGCTCCCTCACACTGTCACTGAGTAACCCCTCTCCCCCCAAGCGCGCTGCGTTACTGACTGTATCTCTACTGATGTTAATCCAGCTCCCTCACACTGTCACTCAGTAACCCCTCTCCCCCCAGCACCCTGCGTTACTGACTGTATCTGTACTGATATTAATCCAGCTCCCTCACACTGTCACTCAGTAACCCCTCTCTCTCCTCCCCAGCACCCCGTGTTACTGACTGTATCTGTACAGATGTTAATCCAGCTCCCTCACACTGTCACTCAGTAACCCCTCTCCCCCCAGCACCCTGTGTTACTGACTGTATCTCTACTGATGTTAATCCAGCTCCCTGTCACTCAGTAACCCCTCTCCCCCAGCACCCTGTGTTACTGACTGTATCTGTACTGATGTTAATCCAGCTCCCTCACACTGTCACTCAGTAACCCCTCTCCCCCCAGCACCCTGTGTTAGTGACTGTATCTGTACTGATGTTAATCCAGCTCTCTCACACTGTCACTCAGTAACCCCTCTCCCCCCAGCACCCTGTGTTAGTGACTGTATCTCTACTGATGTTAATCCAGCTCCCTCACACTGTCACTCAGTAACCCCTCTCCCCCAGCACCCTGTGTTACTGACTGTATCTCTACTGATGTTAATCCAGCTCCCTCACACTGTCACTCAGTAACCCCTCTCCCCCAGCACCCTGTGTTACTGACTGTATCTCTACTGATGTTAATCCAGCTCCCTCACACTGACATTCCGGAATTCCTCTCCCCCCCAGCAGCGACGGGGAGAGAAGGATATAGGAGGATGGGGGGGGGTTGACGAGAGAGGGATGGGGAAGGGCGGGTTGAGGGGGGGAGTGACGAGACAAAGATGGGAATGGGGTTGGGGGGGGGGGGGGGGGGGCGACTAGAGAGTAAGGGATGGGAGGTGCCGACGGTGGGGGGGGTGGGGTAGGGAGGGGTAAGGCAGAAGTGCCGAACGGGGGAGGGAGACGGAGACAGGGGAGATGGGGGGAGAAGATGGAGGCGGGGGGGAGAGTGAGAGACAGAGAGAGAGATGGGGAGGGGAAGAGAGAAAACATGAAGTGAGAAATAAAGAGAAACATAAGGAGGGAGAACGAAAAGTAGAGGGAATTACGGAGACAATGAGCGGAAAAGTTAAGCTAACAAAGGGAGGAGGTGGTGGGCAGTGAAGCTTGGCACTTGGCCTGGCCCCCGAGCTGCTAGATTTCTTCCTTGTGTCCCTTCTGGTCTCTGCTACACCCCCTGCCCCAGCGACCCAACCTCGCCACACTGATCAGGGAGCCCTTCTACGCCAGCACACCGAATCTGGTACGGGTGCTGCGTGGAATGAACCCACCACCACCACCCCCCCCCCCCCCCCCCACCCTCAACACCGACAGTATCACCACCATCACCAGTGGAGACTCACCACTGGCAAAACCGCTGTCATTCCTGGCATCATTCTGACTCTCTTCCAGGCTGTGCGACGGAACTGACTGACCTGCTTCAGTCTTGGGGGGGGGGGGGGGGGGGGGGGGGGCAGGAAACGGGGGAAAGAAATTTGAAAAAGAAACATGACAAGTCGTGAGCATCTCCTGCCAGCCCCCAGCTCTGCAGCACCATCAAGAGGTTGGAATTACCACGTGACGTCTTTACGTGGGCAGTTCCTGGTGCCAACGTGAGCGCCAGGAAGTACACAGAGAAGGGGTAGGATTTTGGATTCTAAAGCTTGGTGGGGGCAGGGTGGGGTGTTACGCCTGTGTCGAGTGCGCACCATGCTCCAACTATGCCACCCCACCCCGAACGGGTAGCATAGTGGCACAGTGGTTAACACTGCTGCCTCACAACTCTCCGAATCTGGGTTCAATTCCCAGCTTGGGTGACTGTGTGGAGTTTGTACATTCTCCCCGTGTCTGTGTGGGTTTCCTCCGGATGCTCCGGTTTCCTCCCACAATCCGAAAGATGTGCTGGTTGGAGTGCACTGACCATGCTAAACTCTACCTCAGTGTTACCCAGAGCAGGTGCTGGAGTGTGGCGACTGGGGCATTTTCACAGTAACTTCGTTGCAGTGTTAATGTACACCTTCTTGAGACTAATAAATAAACTTTTAGAACTTTTTAGGAACACTGATATCTAATGCCGTTCTTAGCTAACACTGGTGACTAAACTGGAACTCTTGACATCATTCCCTATCAAACTACAGCCGCCCCTTACACAAAGGAAGAACACCACACACCGACTCGACTATTCCGGAGTTGATGTAGCTCACTCCAGCAGCCCATTCAATTTTCCTCTCTCGATGCTCCACCTGCTTTTCTATCTGACCCACCCTCTGCCTGCCCGTCCCACACCCTCTGCCTGCCCGTCCCACACCCTCTGCCTGCCCGTCCCACACTCTGTTGCCTCTGACTGACCTGTCTGTCTGTCTTCCCTATCTGACCCACACTCTGCCCGCCTCTGCCTGTCTGACTCACACTCTGCCCGCCTGTTGCCTGTCTGACCCACACTCTGCCTGCCTGTTGCCTGTCTGACCTGCACTCTGCCCGCCAGTTGCCTGTTTGACCTGCACTCTGCCCGCCAGTTGCCTGTCTGACTCACACTCTGCCTGCCTCTGCCTGTCTGACCCACACTCTGCCCGCCTGTTGCCTGTCTGACCTGCACTCTGCCCGCCTGTTGCCTGTCTGACTCACACTCTGCCCGCCTCTGCCTGTCTGACTCACACTCTGCCCGCCTGTTGCCTGTCTGACCTGCACTCTACCCGCCTGTTGCCTGTCTGACCTGCACTCTGCCCGCCTGTTGCCTGTCTGACTCACACTCTGCCCGCCTGTTGCCTGTCTGACCTGCACTCTGCCCACCTGTTGTCTGCCTGACTCACACTCTGCCTACCTGACCTGCACTCTGCCCACCTGTTGCCTGTCTGACCTGCACTCTGCCCGCTTCTGTCTGTCTGATTTGCTCTCTGCCTCACTTGGGCTCCCACCCACCATCTCTCTGCCTTGCCCACCCTCAGCCCATCTGCCATGCCCACCCACATTATGGTATGGTATGGAGGGCAGGTCTTATGAAGAGAGGCTGAGGGATTTGAGGTTGTTTTCTTTGGAAAGGAGGGGCTAAGAGGGGACCTTATCGAAACATATAAGATGATTAGAGGTTTAGATAGGGTGGACAGTGATAGCCTTTTTCCTAGGATGGAAAAAGCTAGCACGAGGGGACACTGCTTTAAATTAAGGGGTGATAGTTATAGGACGGATATCAGAGGTAGGTTCTTTACCCAAAGGGTGGTTCGGGATTGGAATGCCCTGCCTGCAGCAGTTGTAGATGCGCCAAGTTTGGTGGCGTTTAAGAGGTTAGTTGATAATTATATGGAAGAGAAGGGAATGGTTTAGTTTGGAGGGGCATTGCTTTTTATATTGGTCGGCGCAACATCGAAGGCCGAAGGGCCTGTTCTGTGCTGTAATGTTCTATGTTCTACATTCTGCCCATCTGTCTCACCCAGCCATGCTCCGCTCCTCTGCCTCGTTCAGATTCTGCCCCATTCAGATTCTGCCCCTCTGCTTCGCCCGCCTTCTGCCTGTGTTGCTCATTTTCTGTCTCTCTCTCTCTCTATTCGCCTGCTCCTGTTTTAAGATTCTCCTTAAAAACAGACCCCTTCACCAAGCTTTTGGTCACCTGTTCTGAATACCTCCTCGTGTGTCTTAGGGTTAGTTTCTGACTGGTTGTCACTCCTGTGATATGCCTCGGTGAATTTTATAGGTTAACAGCACATTATGAATGTAAACCCTCCTGAAGGACACACACACAAAGCACAGACTGGGGTGAGGAGCCTGGCTTACCGCCGCAGGAGGAGATCGTCCGTATCCCGGGTTCTGTTCCGGAGTGGCTCCTCTTGTGAGCCGGGAATTGGATGGAACTCCAGGCGCTCGGACCTCTGGCTCTGCTGGCCTCTGGCAGGAGAAAGCAGCAGTTAATATTCCCTCAGCTGTGCCATAGCTAAAGGGTGAGATACCTGTCCATCTCTGAATCAGGAGGGTACGAGTTCAGTCTGCCCGACAGAGTAAAGACACAGCTCCCAGAATCCAGGCGTGATGTTCCACCCCCTGCACTGTGGGAGGGTCAATGCTGAGGGAGCGCCGCACTGTGGGAGGGTCAGTGCTGAGGGAGCGCCGCACTGTGGGAGGGTCAGTGCTGGGGGAGCGCCGCACTGTGGGAGGGTCAGTGCTGAGGGAGCGCCGCACTGTGGGAGGGTCAGTGCTGAGGGAGCGCCGCACCTTGGGAGGGTCAGTGCTGAGGGAGCGCCGCACTGCGGGAGGGTCAGTGCTGAGGGAGCGCCGCACTGTGGGAGGGTCAGTGCCGAGGGAGCGCTGCACCTTGGGAGGATCAGTGCCGAGGGAGCGCCGCACCTTGGGAGGATCAGTGCCGAGGGAGCACCGCACCTTGGGAGGATCAGTGCCGAGGGAGCGCTGCACTGTGGGAGGGTCAGTGCTGAGGGAGCGCCGCACCGTGGGAGGGTCAGTGCTGAGGGAGCACCGCACTGTGGGAGGGTCAGTGCTGAGGGAGCGCTGCATTGTTAGAGGTGGAATAAGGGGACAGGATGCGGAGAGACAGAACCACTATTTCAATCAACAAAAGAGATGACGTGGGTCACGATCCCCTTGCTGTCAATGGGATTGCACAATCTGGCTGCACTCCCTTCAACAGATTTTGTTCACTGGCTGCGAGGCGCTTCGGGACTCCCTGCAGGGAGCCGGAGGGAGCCTCTCTTTCCAGGAAGACCGAGCGTTCCCCGTTTCGAACCTCTTACCTTAGGTGAGACTGATGGCCGGTTATTGCTTCCCGTCTCCGCACTGGCTTCCTGGGCCATGGGAGGGACAATCCGAGTGGACAAGTCCTGCAAGCCGGTTTCCTGTAAGTAAAATAAAGAACATTCTGGGTATATTCACCTCATTCAGTGGCTCGAGTGCTCAGACAATCCTGTTCATCATTTGAGCTCAGTGCCAATGCCAAGACAGACCGTCACATCACTCCCCCTGCCTAGTGCTCATCTCTAAGGGGGGTGGGGGTTGAGTAAAAAGGGGAAAGGAGGCAGAAGAGTTTACACACTCTGAGGTTGCTCTCCCTCCACCCCAGACTCCCCCGCTCAGCCGATTAACCTGCCTCTTCACAAAGGCAACAGCAGGTTTGAGGATGACGGTGGCACATTAAGATCCCAAAGACAGCCAATTATAGCTCCTATCTATGCCACTGGAAAGATAGTGGATTCGGCAGTGGTTTGGGAGGAGCATAGAACGTTACAGCGCAGTACAGGCTCTTCGGCCCTCGATGAGGGACAAGGGACCTCCGTTCAATTCCTCATCTGAGCCACACCTCTCTCCCAATGTGTGCTCACGCTTGAGAGGCTGAACGGCCTACTTCTGCTCCTATTTCGTACAAGAGTGAAGCTATCTGCTTCGGACGGAGGATTGGGATAGCAGAGTATCATTTAAGTGGTGACAGACTGGGAAATGTTGGCGTTGAAAGGGACCTGGCGGTCAAAGCACACCAATCACTGAAAGCAAGGACGCAGGAGTTAGGATTGCAAATGGTACGTTGGCCTTCATTGCGAGAGGACCTGAGTGCAGGAGCAGGGGTGTCTTACTGCCGCTGTACAAGGCCTCGGTGGGACCACAGAAAGGATAACTTACCACACAGACACATCTAAGTTTCAGCTGCGATGGTGGGATTGTCGTACAGGGACACATTGGGTCGAACAGGATTGTATTCACTGGGATTTACTCCTTGGAATGGCAGGATTGTTGTACGAGGAGTCAACCAGGACTGGAATTCAGAAGGGATCTAATTCAAATATATAAAATTCGGACAAAGCTGCACAGACTGGATGCAGAGAGGATTGTTCCTCTGGTTGGAAGGAGAAGGCTCTAGGACAGGGACACAGTCTCAGGATAAAGGGAGGCCATTTAGACTCAGTGAGCTGAGGAGAAATGCCTTCGCTGCAAGGCTGCTGAATCAGCGGAGTGTTCTGCCACAAAGGCAGGACAAATCACTGAATATACTTAAAAATAGAGTGCTTGTCACTATAGGTATTCGAGGAGTTTGAGGAGAACACGAGAGTATGGCGTTGAGATGGAGGATCAGTCATATTCACACCAAATGGCAAAACAGGCTTGAAGGGTCTGTTCCTGAACCAATTTACCACGTTCCTTAAAATTTGTACCTCTGAGGGGAGGGATGCCGCCTTTTTGCTGGAGTGCTGCTCCCTACTATCCTTTTGTTTGATCAAAGGAGAAGGCAATTGAAGAGATGTAGATTCAGATTCACCGACTGACCTCTGAAATACATGTTTTACAATGAAGAAATCAAACGTTAATCCCAAATTAATGCCACTGCCCCACTCTCTCCCCAGAGCCTCACATCAATCCCAATCAAATCCCATTGCTTGCTCTTTCCCTATAGCCCCGTATCAATCCTAAATTAATCCCGCTGCCCCACTCTCTCCCCACAGCCCTCTATCAATCCCCAAACTAATCCCACTGCCCGCCCTCTCCTGTAACCCCATATGAATCCTAAACTAATCCCACTGTCCCGCTCTCTCCCATAGATCTGTGTCAATCCCAAATTAATCTCATGGTTAACCACCAAAGCAGCGGGATTTGCAAAGCTCAGTAATTACCGCATTTGGAATGCGTTCCAGATCGTTCTGTGGCGTGTCCTGTTTCAGCACGGAGGGAGCAGTGTGGCTCTGAACAGCTGTAGCCTCCAGCGGCTGCCTCTGAAGAGAGAGAACATGGATGGTCGGGGAAATGAGTAACACAGGTCAACATCCCCTGGGCAGTGACATCGTTCCCCGGCATCAATTACCGGGACCCGGGGACACCAGGCAGAGGCGCTGGCATTGCCTATTGATGATCACCGTAGCTGCCAGGATACTGGGGCTGCTTTCTTCTGAGAACTGCAGCTAATCAGCCTTGATGCGTGGTGCCTACAGATTTGAGCCACAGAGCCCAGGGTTTACAGTCCAAATCCACCCCCATCGGACCAACAGCACTAAGGGAGCGCCGCACTGCGGGAGGGTCAGTGCCGAGGGAGCGCCGCACCGCGGGAGGGCCAGCGCCGAGGGAGCGCCGCACCGCGGGAGGGCCAGCGCCGAGGGAGCGCCGCACCGCGGGAGGGCCAGCGCCGAGGGAGCGCCGCACCGCGGGAGGGCCAGCGCCGAGGGAGCGCCGCACCGCGGGAGGGTCAGTGCTGAGGGAGCGCCGCACCGCGGGAGGGTCAGTGCCGAGGGAGCGCCGCACTGTGGTGAAGTTAAAAGATCACACGGCCGCTGAGGTTGACATCTTGTTTTAGAAATGTGGTTGCCACAATTCCCAGAATGGAACAGTGATCACCGTAAAATCACATGGCGTTAATGGATGTGAGGCGCCACAGGTGACCCTGCAGAACTGAAAGGTGCTGCCGAACGGCTAGATTGCCTTCCACTGCACCATGAAACCTCAGCTAGGCCCAAGTTCGTGTTCCAAGTCTGCCCCCATCCGCCACCGCCCCCCCCCCCCCCCCCCACCCCCCACCCCCCACAATTATACCAAGCCCCCCCCCCCCAATCAGGCTGCCCTTACCCGTGTCTGCTCACTGCTGGTCTCTTTAATCACCGAAGGTCGGTCGAGGCCTTTAGACGAGGAGGGTGGTTTGAGGAATGGTTTCTGTGGAGAGGAGAAGACAGGAAGGTTTGTAAAGCTCGAACAACAGTCTGACTGAAATCTCACAACAACAGGGGAGTGAGGGGAGCAGTGAGGGAGTCCCGCAGGGCAAACCTGAGTGGGATAGATGGGAGCACGGAGCGGGGGTAGAAGTGGAAGCAGCCAATTGAATTGGAGGCTGGAGGAGGTGTGGCGGGGGGGGGGGGGGGGAGGACAGAAATGGGACTGGGCAGGACACAGTGGGGTAGGGGGGATGTAAGCAAGAGGGAGAGGGGGTGGGTGAGAGAAAGAGACACGGTGGGCGACTGGACTGTAATTGGGAGAGGGAGAATGTTCTGATGAAGTATTGTATATCCCTGTTCCTCTATGTCCTTAACATGAAACATCCTGTCTGGTGATCCAGCTGTTTTCCAATAAGACTTTCGGTGGATTTTCAGAAGCGGTTTTTACGTTTGGAGAATGAATTTCAAAGTGAAGTTGAGTGGGATATGACAATCTCATCAACTTCACTATCAGACTTCAGGTTGCTCCAATTCAGAAGTTTTTTTTTACTGGGTAGATACCAAAGTATGTATAACCAGTTCGGCACATCAGGCTCACGGAGACCATTCAGCCCATCGGGCCTGCTTCGCCATTCAGTATGGTGACGGCTGATCGTTCATGCCAACACCTTTTCCTTAACCCACACTATCCCCATCTCTCAGACCCTGACAAATGGCTGGAACGCGGAGAGAAATGGGTGTGAATTCCACCTCCAGTGATATCCTTCCATGTTGCTCCCAGGAGAAGCCAAAGGTTGAGAAAAAGCAAGAATCCACTGGGTATTGAAGGAAAATTTTATGCAGCTAAGTCTTTATAAGCGATAGTGTTAATAGTGTGCTGATAGTCAATAACGTGTAGTTCCATGTGTTAGAAGCCACACACACTGGGGTGTAGAATGCGCTTGTTTCAGTCAAACAGAACGGATGACAGCCAATTCCCCGGTTCATTTCCCAGGGAGTTGAATTTAAACAAAACCTGGCAGTTAACTGCCAGTCATCAGCACATCGGTGCATCCTCTAGGGTCACGCCAATGCAATGGAGCGAATGTGCCGCTACCATCTCCACATGGGTCAAAGTGCAGCAGAACTGTATTGGGGGTGGTTTGTGTGTCCCCCTGTGTGTGTGTGTGTGTGTGTCCCTGTGTGTGTGTGTGTGTGTGCCCCGTATGGTGTGTGTCCAGTGTGTGCTGTCCCAGTGTGTGTGTGTGTGTGTGTTGTGTCCCTGTGTGTGTGTGTGGTGTGTGTCCCCCTGTGTGTGTGTGTGTCTCCCATGTGTGTGTGTGTGTCCCTGTGTGTCCCAGTGTGTGTGTGTGTGTGTTCCCCGGTGTTGCGTGTGTGTGTCTTCCCATGTGTGTGTGTGTCTGCGTGTCCCCGTATGTTGTGTGTGTCCCTGTGTGTGTGTGTCCCCGTGTGTGTGTGTATGCGTGTCCCCGTGTGTGTGTGTGTATGGTGGAATGTTCAATAAATGTGAGTTGTTCCCGTCATAGGGGATTCCAGGACCAGAGGGCATAATCCAGAGACGGGCAACAGGTGCCACATGCAACTATCTGGGACCTGAGTGGGGTCCACAAGACATTTTGTTGACCGTTGCCCACGTGCAGGGTTTGCCGCATTCAGGTAGTTATTTTTCTACCAGTTTGCACATAAAGCAAGGGCAAGTGAAGGTGTGCGCTGGTTGCTCACAACATTGGCTGTGAGAGCCGTGTGCTCCCTCTGTGACCAAAGTGCAAACATTTCTTTCATTTTTACCAGCTGAAGCTGATGACAGCTCTATTTATACATCAATGATTAAGCATTTTCCGTAACTCATTGCGGAGTATTCACGGACTGAATCTTATTCACAGGGTCATGGCTCGTGAACAAGCCCGGTTTCAATCTTGTGGCCCAGTGAGAGGAAGGCGGACCCCTCACTCACTGGCCTAGGCTGTCCATCCTTGTCATAATCAGTAAGAGGGTCTCGCCCGTTTAAGATGGAGATGAGGAAGAATTGCTTCTCCCTGCAGAAGGCTGGGTCGCGTTGCCGCGGATTCTTGCCCCGTGTGAAATCGCATGCCGGCAAACATCCCAGCACGCCTTTCTCCGGGAGAAACACACGGGAACGGTGAGAGTTTGACATTCTGAACTGGAAATGAGCAGAGCTTTGGGTGTGCTGCCATTATATGGACAAGTGAACTTGCGCACGGGTAAACAAGTCGCGGTGTGGTGGGGCGGGAGTGCCCGCGGTTTGTGGACAGTGAGGGTCGACCAGACATCCATTTGCTCCGCCGCCTGACGATAAATGTCCAGCTGCGATGAAATAGGCCCCAGGAACAAAGAACAGTGTGGCACAGAAACAGGCCATTCGGCCCCCAAGCCTATGTCCATTACGATGCTTGCCTAAACTAAAACTGTATGCTCTTCCGGAGTCCGTATCCTCCCATCCCCATCCCATTCATGCACTTATCTAGTCGCACCTCAAATGCTACTATTACACCTGCTCCCACCATCTCCTCAGGCAGCAATCTGTAGACATTCACCACCCTCTGTGTAAAAAACTTGCCTCGCACGTCTCCTCTAAACTTTTCCCCACGCACCTTAAATCTTAGTACTTGACTTTTCTACCCTAGGAAAGATCATCTGACTATCTACTCTGCCCATGCCACACCTCCATCAGGTCAGCCCCCTCAATCTCCATTGCTCCAGTGAGAACAAACTGAGTTTATCCAACCTCCCCTCATGGTGACTATGCTCCAGACCCGGCAACATCCTGATAAACCTCTTCCGTACCTTCTCCAAAGCATCCACATCCTTCCGGTAGAATATTGTACACAATATTCTAAATGAGGCGTAACTAATGTTTGACCTGCCACTTTTTATACTCAATGCCCTGACCGATGAAGGCAAGCATGCCATATGACTTCTTGACTACCTTCTCCATCTCTGTTGCCACAAGGAAAGAGACTTGTGTCTCCCTAAATGCAATTCCTTCCTCTACACCTTTCGGGAGGCACGGTCGCACAGTGGTTAGCACTACTGCCTCACAGCGCCAGAGTCCAGATTCAATTCCCGACTTGGGTCACTCGAAGGGAAATCTTATAGAAACATATAAGATCATAAAAGGAATGCTCAAGCCAAAAGCAGGGAAGGTGTTTCCATTGGCAACTAGAACTAGGGGCATAGCCTCAAAATGAGGGAGAGCAGATTTAGAACTGAGTTGAGGAGGAACTTCTTCAAAGGGTTGTGTATCTGTGGAATTCCCTGCCCAGTGAAGCAGTTGAGGCTACCTCATTGAAAGTTTTTAAGGAAAGGACAGATAAATTTTTGAACAGTAAAGGAATTAAGAGACATGGTTAGCGGGCAGGTAAATGGAGCTGAGTCCACAAAAAGATCAGCCATGATCTTACTGAATAGCTCGAGGGGCCAGATAGGCTACTCCTGCTCCTAGTTCTTACGTTCACTGACTGTGCAGAGTTTGTACATTCTCCCCGTGTCCATGTGGATTTCCTCTGGGTGCTCCGGTTTCCCTCCCACACTCCAAAGATGTGCTGGTTAGGTGAACTGGCCAGGATAAAATGCTCCTTAGCATCAGGGGTACAGGTGTGGGGGATTGCGGGGATAGAGCCTGGGTGGAAACATTGTCGATGCTGGCCTGATGGGCTGAATGGCCTCCTTCAGCACGAGGGTCTCTATGATTCTTAAGTGCGCTGGAATGTTTCACCTCTCCCATTTCCCCCACTGCTCCCTATTTCCTGACCTTTCTGCCATTTGCTAGCTCCAGCAGTGGTATCATCAGACTTCCATGCAAGTGGGGGGAACTGGACTAACGCTGGCTATCTTGCATGCCCGCATTGCAGTACTATCTACAAGTGTTTCTCCGAACGGTCACCATCTCCCAACAGGATCGTGACCTCATTCCGTCCACGCAATTCTACCCCCCCCCCTTCCCAGCTGAAGAAAGGACGAGGGTGGGGACAAGAGAGACAAGGGGGTGGAAGCAAGAATGGAAGACTGTTCTTAAATTGGGGAAGTTTCTCGAGGACAAGTGGGACTGAGGTGCAGATGATCGCGTGGCTAGAATAAGCCCCAAGGGACTGAGTGGTCTCGGGTTTCTGTGGCTTTTTTCCCCCCGCAGCAGTACGGAAATCGTCAAGTGTCAGATTTAGCTTGGTCGGGCACGTGGGAACTGGAGATGCTCGACGTCTGGTGTGGGGGGGGGAGGGCGGGGAAAAGATCTACGAGTGGCCACACTCACCATGACAGACAGGAAATGGTTGAGGTTGAAAACCTTGGCAGGAGTTCTGGCTTTAATCTCCGGGGACCTGTAGGGATTGCCAACCCCTGTGCCACTGCCCTGCACCAGAGGCCGGGCGGGGGGGGGGGGGGGGGGGGGGGCGGTAGGAGAGAAAACAAAAGGGGGAAGAGAGAGTTAGAGGTGAAGGGAGGGATGGGTTGAGAGAAGGAGCATGAAAACATATTGAAACACAGCGAGAGGAGAGATAAGCCCAGGCTCCGCGCTGGATCCTCACCTCTGATGGTCCGGAGATATTCTGCTTCTCGGCAATGTCCGGGCTGCTCTGGGGAGGGTCTGGTTGGGTTGGTGTAGAATCCGCACCCTCAGCTACCTCCACCTGTAGGGACAGCAGGTAAATCCAATCAGTACAAGGGCCAGAGGAGGAGATTCTGTGTCAGTCCCACTCCATTCAGCATCAGCCCGTACACCCAATGACAGATGGTCAACTACTGGAGGAGTCACTGACTGTAATCTCCCTCTCCCACCTCCACCAACCCACCGCACAGTGATGGCACCGATTCGAGTGGGGGATCTGATCTACCCCTCACTCCAGCCTGCAAGTGATGGACAATGCTAATGGGCTATGCAGCCAAGAGTTGCATCACACCACAACCCGATTCGTTCCTGGGACTCGGATGGGCATTCGCCGACAGGAAACTCTGGTTAATATCCTTGCCCCTTTTCACTGGTAGAGGGATGCTCAATCTCACCATCGTTTAACTGTGGGCCCCACCATTGCCCCCAACCACAATGGTTATTTAACAGGACAGACCCACAGGGGTTCCCCCACCAAGCGCCACCCACCCAGTCATAAACACACACACACTTCACTGTGACTTGGTCAAAGCCTTGGAACTCCCTCCCTATCACACTTACACCACACAAGACTGAAGCAGTTCAAGATGACGGCACTCCCTTCGCAAGAAGCAATAAAGGATGGTGGGCCCAGCCAGGAACAGCCATGTATTGCAAACATGGGGTGGCACGATGGTTCACACTGCTGCCTCACAACCCCAAGGACCCAGGTTCAATTCCTGACTTGAGTCACTGTCTGTGTGGAGTTTGCACATCCTCCCCGTGTTTTTTCCGGACGCTCCGGTTTTCTCCCAGAGGTGTGCACGTTAGGTGGACTGGCCATGATAAATTTTCCCTTTGTTGCCAAGGACGTGTCCCTTTGGGGAATTCGCAGGATAAGCTCACCTGATAGAAGTCAACAAGATGATTGGGGGGGGGGGATGGACAGAGTGGATAGTCAGAAGCTTTTCCCCAGAGTGGAAGAGTCAATTACTGGGTTTAAGGTTTAAAGCGCAGGGCAAGATTTAAAGGAGATGTACAAGGCAAGATTTTCACACAGAGGTGCCTGGAACTCGCTACCGGGGGAGGTAGTGGAAACAGTACGATAGCAACTTTTAAAGGGGTGTCTTGAGATTTACAAGAATAGGATCGGAATAGAACAGGAGAGCTTTTAGTTCAGTTGAGCAGCACGGTCAGCACAGGTTTGGAGGGCCAAAGGGCCTGTTCCTGTAATTTCTTTGCTCTTTGTTCTTAAGTTTGGAGATGGGCCCGGGGCAAGATGCTCTTTCAGAGAGTTGGTGCAGACTCAATGGGTCATGTGGCCTCCATCAGGGCTGTCGGGATTCTACGGGCATCTGAATAAAAAAGGAACCCCTTCCTGTTGAGTTCTGGCCCTGCCCCCTCTGCCATGCCTCAATAGTGTCCTGTCGTGTGTACTACACACCCGTGAGGGCTCTGTCTGCTCCGCTGGGTCTGAACGCTCCTGTCCCACCGTCTCCGCCTCGGACGCCTGGGCAGATGCCTGCCAGATCTTTCTCTTCTTAGCCGCCTGAATGACCCGCGCCACCTTGCGGCTGGCGAAGGCATTCTCCTTCCAGCGCCGCCGTCCAGCCCTGTAACCCTGCTCCTTCCAGTCCGGCCAGGGGCTCTGCCCACCCAACAGTTCCCGAGGGAGAAGCCTCTTCTGCACGGAAAGTATACAAAACAAGGTACACTGAGACAAGAGAGAGAGAGAACACGCAACCATTCCCCAATAACCAAGTCGTCTCACACCTCACTGCGCGAGGGTCAGTGCTGAAGGAGCACCTCACTGCGCGAGGGTCAGTGCCGAGGCAGCGCCGCACTGCGCAAGGGTCAGCGCCGCACCGCGGGAGGGGTCAGCGCCGCACCGCGGGAGGGGTCAGCGCCGCACCGCGGGAGGGGTCAGCGCCGGAGGGGTCAGCGCCGCACCGCGGGAGGGGTCAGCGCCGCACCGCGGGAGGGGTCAGCGCCGCACCGCGGGAGGGGTCAGCGCCGAGGCAGCGCCGCACCGCGGGAGGGGTCAGCGCCGAGGCAGCGCCGCACCGCGGGAGGGGTCAGCGCCGAGGCAGCGCCGCACCGCGGGAGGGGTCAGCGCCGAGGGAGCGCCGCACCGCGGGAGGGGTCAGCACCACAGCGGAGGCAGCGCCGAGGGAGCGCCGCACCGCCGGGGGGAGGGGTCAGCACACGCACCGGGGTCAGCGCCGAGGGAGCGCCGCACCGCGGGAGGGGTCAGCGCCGAGGGAGCGCCGCACCGCGGGAGGGGTCAGCGCCGAGGGAGCGCCGCACCGCGGGAGGGGTCAGCGCCGAGGGAGCGCCGCACCGCGGGAGGGGTCAGCGCCGAGGGAGCGCCGCACCGCCGGGAGGGGTCAGCGCCGAGGGAGCGCCGCACGCGGGAGGGGTCAGAGCCGAGGGGCGCCGCACGCGGGAGGGGTCAGCGCCGAGGGAAGCGCCGCACCGCGGGAGGGGTCAGCGCCGAGGGAGCCGCCGCAACGCGGGAGGGGTCAGCGCCGAGGGAAGCGCCGCACCGGGAGGGGTCAGCGCCGAGGGAGCGCCAGCAACGCGGGAGGGAGTCAGGCGCGAGGGAGCGCCCCCACGCGGGTCCGGCGAAGGGGTCAGCGCCGAGGGAGCGCCGAACCGCGGGAGGGGTCAGCGCCGAGGGAGCGCCGCACCGCGGGAGGGGTCAGCGCCGAGGGAGCGCCGCACCGCGGGAGGGGTCAGCGCCGAGGGAGCGCCGCACCGCGGGAGGGGTCAGCGCCGAGGGAGCGCCGCACCGCGGGAGGGGTCAGCGCCGAGGGAGCGCCGCACCGCGGGAGGGGTCAGCGCCGAGGGAGCGCCGCACCGCGGGAGGGGTCAGCGCCGAGGGAGCGCCGCACCGCGGGAGGGGTCAGCGCCGAGGGAGCGCCGCACCGCGAGAGGGGTCAGCACCACACCGCGGGAGGGGTCAGCGCCGAGGGAGCGCCGCACCGCGGGAGGGGTCAGCGCCGAGGGAGCGCCGCACCGCGGGAGGGGTCAGCGCCGAGGGAGCGCCGCACCGCGGGAGGGGTCAGCGCCGAGGGAGCGCCGCACCGCGGGAGGGGTCAGCGCCAAGAGGCAGCACCGCAGGAGGTCAGCGCCGAGGAGCGCCGCACCGCGGGAGGGGTCAGCGCCGAGGGAGCGCCGCAGGGGGCCGCCCGGAGGGCGCGAGAGAGGCCACACCGCGGGAGGGGTCAGCGCCGAGGGAGTGCCGCACCGTGGGAGGGGTCAGCGCCAAGAGAGTGCCGCACCGCGGGAGTGTCAGCGCTGAGGGGAGCGCCTGCACTGTTGGAGATGCTGGCTTTCAAGGTGAGACATTAAACAATTTGTCTTCACTTCGAGGGTGCGCAGGGGTGATTATGTTGTGATGGCTGGAAAGGTGGGGAAAGATGAGCAGGAGATGGGGCGGTGGGGATGAGGGCTGGGGCAAGTCTCCCTGGTGTCCTAGGGCCCATTTCGTTTCGTCATCAAGGTCACCAAGAATGATACTCATTAGTCTACTGTCCCTGGGATCTTGCTGTGCTTATACACCAGCTGCCATGTTTCCTCCAACAGTGACTTCATTTCAGAGGTATCTAACTGGCTGTGACATGCTGTAGTCGCATCCTTGGGTCATGAAAAGGGCACAGACGGACGTGATTCTACCCATCAACCCCATGCTATCGATGGGCCTGCAGAAGTATGGAGTGGTTGGGATTAATTTCCTTGGGGCAGAGGAGGCCATGATGACCGTGGAGGGGTCCTACGTGCCATGCTAATGATTTGGGTGGTTTGATTCACACTCCAACATGTTGAAACGCACTCAAACCACTGCGGTGGGGTTGAGAGGCGCGCGCTCTGCCGTGCATCTCTGCAAAAGTCAGCGAGTGCGTGTACAGATGACTCCCGTTCTATCCTTCACCGTCTGGCTCTCTCACAACTCCAGCAGATCTAATTGAGGCATTCAAAAATCGGGAAGGGGTTTCGATTGAGTTGATGAGCATTTGCATAGAACCACAGAATCCCTATGGTGCATGGTGAGGCCATTCGGCCCATCGAATCTGCACTGTCTGTCCGAAAGAGCATCCTACCCAGGCCCTCTTTCCCTGTTTCCTTGTGCATTTACCATGGCCAACCCATCTCACCTTAAACTTTAAAGTTTATTTATTAGTGTCACAAATGTGGCCGTTACTTGAAGTTACCGTGAAAATCTCCTATTCGCCACACTCTAGCATCTGTTCAGGCACACAGAGAGAATTAATCATGGACAACGCACCTAACCTGCACGTCTTTCCATCTGTGGGAGGAAACCAAAGCACTCGGAGAAAATCCACGCACACACAGGGAGAACATGCAAACTGCACACAGACAGTGACCCAAGCCAGGAATCAAACCTAGGTTTATGGCATTGTGAGGCAGCAGCGCTAATCACTGTGCCACCCACATACCCACCCACTGTGCCATCACTGGACACTAAAAAACAATCTAGCATGGTCTATCCACCTAACCTACATAACATCGGACAATAAGGGGCAAATTAATATGGCCCATCCACCTAACTTACACAACACAGGAAATTAAGGGGCAATTTACCATGGCCCATCCACCTACCCTACACAACACTGCACATTAAGGGGCAATTTACCATGACCCATCCACCTAACCTACACAACACTGGATATTAAGGGGCAATTTGGCATTGCCCAGCCACCTAACCTATACAACACTGGACATCAAGGGGCAATTTGGCACGGCCCATCCACCTAACCCACACAATACTAGATATTAAGGGGCAATTTACCACGGCCAACCCACTTAACCCGCACCTTTCTGGACTGTGGGAGAAACTGAAGCATGCGAGGAGGGAGAACGTGCAAACCCCACAAAGACAGTGACCGGGAGCTGGAATCAAACCCGGTTCCCTGGCACCGTGAGGCAGCAGTGCTAACTACTGCGCCACGCCGCGGCATGAGGGTCGGGAAATGGAGTTGGGGAGGGGAGGGGGGGGGTGGGGGGGGTTGCGTGCGTGAGGAGGGGAAGACAACAACACACGGTTCGAAGAGAATCAGGGAGAGACAGGCATGCAGTGAGATTTATCCTGACTCAGCGAGGGGGTGCGGATTAACTGGCTGTAGACCCGGCACAGGCAACGTGGGCTGACCGAGGTCGGGATGCGCTTATGACATGAACCAAACAAGGGGGCCTGACCAGAGACACGGGGAGGGGGGAGAACGATCAGGCTGAGGCTCACGGATGCAAACTGCAGGCACTGCTTCCAGCGACACTTCTGCCTCAGGGTGTTGCAGCCTCCGAACTTTGCCTTGTCCATGCAGAAGTCGCAGGCTCCACAGTCCACAGGCCTCAGGCAGGCCTCGCACTCCCCACAACTGCGGTTGTTGCGTCTGCTCCGGCTGTTCTTCAGCTGCAGGGAGGACCAAGAGTGGGAGACGTGAGTCGGAGGCTGGCTCCCCCCACCAGCCCTCCCTTCCCACCCACACTCCCCCCAATGTGGTGCATTGGTCCACCCAAAGCAAGGTGGGGGGGGGGGGGGGGTTGTAGGGGGGGGGGGGGGTGAGGCAAGGGAGGGGTGATGGGTGGGTAGAACGTGACAGACAGGCAACACAAAGCTCATGCAAGCAGCTCAGACACGGACAAACTACAGGCCCAGGGATGGGGGAAGGCTGAGATACCGGTCACAGGTCGACAGGGGGGGGGGGGGGGGGGGGGGGGGTGAGGTTTGTGAGGGGGAGCAGAGTTGGGTGATGCTAGCAAGAAAGGTGCAGGGTGGGCTTCAAAGGGTGTTGGAAGGGGTCAAAGGGTAGTGAGGAGAGGGGGGAGTGGATGGAATCAGGGAATCAGTTCAGCGAGGAAAGAGAGAACAGGCGAAAGTCAAACAAGAAAAGGCCACGGGAAC
>JAGIQG010000013.1:79392699-79477472 GCA_024679065.1 Sphyrna mokarran | reverse complement strand
AAATCCTGTGACCAGCAGTCGCTATCTTCAAGGACACACAAACTTCCATCGGCTGCTGTCGATCTGGCTCAAGCTAAAGGCTGTGGCTCCCCGGCGCTGTATTGCGTGTCTGATGGGGCAAGCTGTTGGTGTTTGGGATGGTCGTGGACCCAATTACACTCTTAAGTGTGGCAAGTGTGTGAAATCTTAGCACATCCTTCTGGCACAGCTCTGGAGATGTGATTCTGGACAGCAATCAACTGGACAGGGAATTCACGCCAACCACACCCTCCCCACCCTGTAAACAGGGGCCTCGGGGATAAGATGGACAGTGTCCAAATGTTAACCTCCGAGGTAAATCCCTGGGAGGAACCCCCAATGCCCTCAGAGAAATTCTTCCCATGTTTCTGCTCACTGAGGATTGGGTGGGGAGGGGCTGGTGGACAGGGTAACATGACTGCTAAATCACAAACCAACCAATCGCATATTCAGGAAGCTGGCCACTGTCCTATTGGCTGCAAGGCAGAGCAGAGGGCGGGTCTGCTGTTAGTTATGTGACAAACTACGTCCAACCACAGTTGGAAACCCCAGTTTTTCCATTCACTTTCCCCCACTCCCTTTCCGTGATGAAGAGCAGGCATTGTCCCTCAAAAGCCAGCCTGCATCACTGGCTCCCGCCTCGGGTGGCACAAACTTGGTCCCTTCACGGTGCAATGGTGGCAAACACTGGATCCTCTCGGCCTCTCTCAAGCCCATGCTCGAGCAGATTGACTGACAGCAGCGATGCGAAGGAAGGGAGGGGTGCGAGGTTAATGACTTAAAACACTCCAATCTAGATAAAGGCACAAGCCACGCGCCCACTGCATCTACACTGCTGGGGCGCAGCATCACGCTTAGCTGTGATTCTGAGAGAGCCAAATGCTGAAGTGAAAATATTGCATCAGATCCAGATATTCAATCAAATGGAAATGAATGGCAAGAGGGCTGGGATTGTTTACACTGGGAGTGAATGGGAAGGGGTTTGGGATTGGGGTTGTGCACAATTGGAGCGAATGGAAAGAGGTTTGGGTCCATTGGGATTGTGTACAATGGGAATGAATGGGAAGGGGTTTGGGTCCATTGGGATTGTGTACAGTGGGAGCGAATGGGAAGGGGTTTGGATCCATTGGGATTGTGTACAGTGGGAGCGAATGGGAAGGGGTTTGGATCCATTGGGATTGTGTACAGTGGGAGTGAATGGGAAGAGGTTTGGATCCATTGGGATTGTGTACAGTGGGAGTGAATGGGAAGAGGTTTGGATCCATTGGGATTGTGTACAGCGGGAAAGAGTTTGGGCTTATGTGCAGTGGGAGTAAATGGGAAGAGGATTGAGTCCATCGTGATTGTGTACAGCGGGAATGAATGGAAAGAGGTTTGGGTCCATTGGGATTGTGTACAATGGGAATGAATGGGAAGGGGTTTGGGTCCATTGGGATTGTGTACAGTGGGAGCGAATGGGAAGGGGTTTGGATCCATTGGGATTGTGTACAGTGGGAGTGAATGGGAAGGAGTTTGGGTCCATTGGGATTGTGTACAGTGGGAGTGAATGGGAAGAGGTTTGGATCCATTGGGATTGTGTACAGCGGGAAAGAGTTTGGGCTTATGTGCAGTGGGAGTAAATGGGAAGAGGATTGAGTCCATCGTGATTGTGTACAGCGGGAATGAATGGAAAGAGGTTTGGGTCCATTGGGATTGTGTACAATGGGAATGAATGGGAAGGGGTTTGGGTCCATTGGGATTGTGTACAGTGGGAGCGAATGGGAAGGGGTTTGGATCCATTGGGATTGTGTACAGCGGGAATGAATGGGAGGGGGTTTGGGTCCATTGGGAAGGGGTTTGGGCCCATCACAGCTCTACCCTCAGATGCAGCATGCGTGTATCTAGATTGGACTGATATCCTTGAAGCAACAGACAAACAATGAAGCTGCTGGATCAAGCGGCCTCTGCATGCAGTTATGAGCAAAGGGGAGGATGGAAAGAGACATGGAGGGAGTGGGGATGCATAACAAACTTAAAAAAAAAAAAGGGGGGGGAAGGGAGAGAGAAAATTCAACTCACGAGAAACTCAGAATTAACATTATAATAATGAATAAAATCTTCGGACACATATATTGGCACTGGAGCGAACTGAAAGATAAAGAGAAAGAGAGGTAGGGAGAGAAAGAGAGAGTCACGTGGGTTACAACACAGCAATGGATAAAATGTAGATCCAGCTTGTTTGAACACGAGATAAAGATGGCCAAGATAATGGGACACTGGCTCATCACCACAACGTTTCACCACAGGAACACCAATCACCCACGCTTGGGGCACCTGATTTACCAAAACTGATCGAATAGAGATGACAGGCTCAAGGCATCATGTTGGTGAATCCAAGCACTCGCCTGAGGGCAGGAGTGCCACTTGCGTTGGAAGGCGTTCAGAGGAGGTTAACTGGGCCAATTCCTGGGGTGAAGAGGGGTGGTGTTATTTCTAAAGAGTTCAGCAGGTTTTGGGTCTGAACCCATTGGAGTTTAGAAGAACGAGGGAATCTTACTGAAACATCTCAGATCCTGAGAGGCAGTGCGGGGGAAGGAAGGAGGAATGGTGTTGGCAGGGTGAATGCTGAGAGCATGTTTCCCTCCCTCATTGTGTTCGGCGGGGTGGACACAGTTTCAAAATGAGGGGTTTCCCATTGAAGGTGGAGATGAGGAGGAATTTCTTCTCTCAGAGGGTGAAATTCTCCGGAAGAGAGAAGCCAGAGGCCTGGTAACAAAGGCCTTTATGATTACGAAGGGATTCCATTTCTTTCCCCAGAGAGAGCGGAGAATGTGGAAGCTGCTCCCACAGGCAGTGGGAGAGGTGATTCCCGTTGGAGGGAGAAAGGAACAGAAGGATATGTGGGGAGCCGGGGGAAGGCAGGGAGGGGGGTGGAAAGAGCTGTAGTAGGGGGTGGGGGGCTGAAACACTGGCACAGTTGCAAATGGCCTTTCGTGACATTGAGGTTAAGCGGAACGGAGGGATACAAATGTGTTGGGAGCAAGGCGAGTGCAGGACAGGAATTGGAGGGAGCGGTGAAGAGCAAGATATAGAAATGGATGGATGGGTGGTAAAGAAGGAATAATAGTAAGAGGTGCCAGAGATAGAAGCGTTTGGTGGGGTGGGGGGTGATTTGGACCAACGGAAAAGGGGTGGCACCCTGTCGGGGAGAGTACAAGGGGATAGTTCACCTTTGTATGGCAGTGACAGGGAAGAGGGAGAAAGGGTTTGAAGGTTGTGATGGGAAAACTCTGAGCAGAGGCCAACCAGCGGCAGACTTGACAATGACAGCGAGGCGACACCACAAGCCATACGGGCACAGAAGCTTTGCAAAGCAACCTGACACAACTTGAAACATGCAGGAAACAATTCAGGGTCTTACCCATTTCTCTTACACCGCCTTCCCCAACATCCACATCCCTCCACCCCACACACAGCTCCAGCCCCCTGTCATCCCGCGGCCCACCCTCCAGTTCCCAAACCCAGGACATTGAAAGCCACTGAAAGTCCAAAAAGTAACCGGAGGCTGTGGAGACGAGGAGGGAGATTAGATGAGGCAGAACGACCTCCGTTACTGAATCTCCAGTGTAATGTGAATAAACTCGAAGTTACTCATTTTGGTAGCAAAAATGAGCAGGCAGATTACTATCTGACTGGGCATAAATTAGGACAGGGGGATGTGCAATGAGCAATGGATGTCTTCATTTGTCAAAGTTCAAAGTTTACTAATTAAGTTAAAAGTTTATTTATTGAAGTTTATTTATTAAAGTTTAAAGGTTATGTATTAATGTCACAAGTAAGCTTATATTAACACTGCAGTGAAGCTTCTGTGAAAATCCCCTAGTTGCCGAACTCCGGCGCCTGTTCAGGTATCTCTCAGGGAGAATTCCACATGGCCAGTGCACCTAGCCAGCACGTCCTTTGGTCTGCGGGAGGAAACAGGAGCATCTGATGGAAACCTACACAGGTACGGGGAGAATGTGCAAACGCCACACAGACACTGGCTCAATCCGGGAATCGAACCCGGGTCGCTGGAGCCGTGAGACAGCAGTGCTAATCACTGTGCCACCCCATCAAGGTGGTAAAGGTGGAAGATGGTACACTGGCCTTTATGGTGACAGAGTGCAATTATACAGTGTCTTAGTGAGGCCACACCTGGAATACTGTGTGCAGTTTTGGTCTCCTTGTGTGAGGAAGGATGTTCTTGCTTCAGAGGGAGTGCAGAGAAGGTTTACCAGGCTGACTCCTGAGATGGCAGGATTGATGTATGAGCAGAGACTGAGTGAGTTAAGATCCTATTTGCTGGAGTTTCTAATGAATGGTGGAGCAGACTCGAAGGGCTGAAGAGCCTCCTCCTGCTCCTATTTTTTATGTTTCTACATTACACAGAGAACCTGTCATCATTCTCCTTGGAGAAGGGAAGGTTAAGGGAGCGTGGGGACCAGTAGACTTTATTGAAGTGTTCCCAATCACAAAGGAGAAGGGGGTTTAATTAAAGAATGCTGCCCAAAAGGGCAGTGGAAGCAGATTCACCCTCAAAAAAGGAGGGGGTTGATCAATACTGGAAGAGGAAATATTTGCAGGGGTTTTGGGGTGGAGGGCAGGGGAGGGCGGAGAACCAGGGTTGGGGAGACATCATGGGATTAAATGGAGGTGCTTTGGTCCACCTTGTTGTCTAACGAGGGGCATACACGCGATGGGTCGTGAGAGGGCTGCTCTTGGATTTTTTTTTCTGAGAGTATCCTAGTGCTTCACGTCGTTAGTGTACGCTTGACCTGGACCATCTGATGGGCAACACGACAGCTCAGTGACTATCGCTGTGCTGTGCAGATACATGGATTTGGGCCTGTGTCTGTGGGAGTTTGCGCATTCTCCCCGTGCTTGCGTGGGTTTTCTCCGGGTGCTCCGGTTTCCTCCCACATCCCAAAGATGTGCTCTTCGGCTAATTGGCAAAACAAATTCTCCCTAAATTGCTCAAATTAGGTTTTTAATCCACAGATCTATCAACATAGACAGGGATCGCGGTTAGAGATGGGAACATCGAGGTGGCGGTGCGGGCTTGTTGGGCCGAAGGGCCTGTTTCCCATGCTGTTTTGTTCTTTGTTCAAAGGGCAGGCAAAGGAATGATGGGCTGAAAGGCCTTAGCTGTTTAGCTCTATGAAAGTGGGCTTTGTGCGCACCGAGCTTTGGATCAGACAGAGGTGAAGCCACCTCAGCGGAAGCATGCTCATTCAAACTCTGCATGGCATTTCCACACATGGAATGGGGTGAGGTTGGGCTGGTGTGGAATTTATTGCGCAGAAGAAAAGGACACCACCCCCCCCCCCCCCCCCCCCCCCCACCCCTCTCCAAGCCCTCCCCAATGAGGTGGTCCCTGCACAGCAGCGTGCACACGAGCCAAGCATGACAGGAAGCCAGGTGGGCAGAGTCCCCACCCCCCTCCTCCCCGGTTCCCACTTACCAATTGGATTGGAGGTTTCTGGATCTCCTCCTCTTCAATCGGAGGCGAAGGGGGCTTCTCCTGCGGGAGGCAAAGGGAGAGAAAGAAGTTGTTCAGTTTCTTGTGATGCATCAGAGTAGGAAGCAGGGCAGCACAGGCGCAGGCCATTTGGTCCCAACCATTCTGCTCAACCATATCTCCTCCGTCCATTGCATCTTTCAGCAATAACTTTCTATCTATCCACTTCTCCCAGAGAAGACATCAGCCCATCGAGCTTGCTCTGCCATTCCTTATGATCATGACTGATCATCCAACTCAATAGCCTAATTCTATCTTGCCCCCAAATCCACTGATCCCCTTCTATACCATATACCTCAAGAACTATATCTAGGTGTTTCTTGAAAACAGAAATTTTTTGGGAGAATTCTGCTCTAAGTGTCGATTTCATTTGAAAACTGGACTAATTCGTGCTGATTATTTCCGTGGGAGTTCAAAGAAGAATCTCCCAAACTCTGCGCACTGCAGAGGCCACCAGTGTCAATATCATTAAATTCCTGCTGCAGAGGCTGAACTCTGAGCTGGCCACTGTGTGTGTGTGCTGCTCTGTCAGTGCCGAGACTGCCACACATGCAGTGGTCCCTCTGGAAAGCCTCCTGATTGCTGGCCAGCCCCGCCACCCTCGCAATGCCGCTTCTCCATTTCCCCATGGCCCAATTGCTACTTCCCCCACAGTCCTGACAACCCCCAGCATGCTGACCACCTCCCATCCCCGGCTGACAACCCAGCCCATCCTGATTGCTGGCCTCTCTGCCTCCCCCGCTGATGCCCTATACCGAATGGTAGTGGGAACCCCACCGGACATCCCCTGCTCCCATCAGGCCCCGCATCCCTGGTACTGCCCCACAGCAGTGTCCCCTCTGGGCATTGTCACTTTGCCTCTTGGGCAGTGCCAGGGGCCCAGGATGGCATTGCCAAAGTGCCATAGCCAAGGAGTTCCACCCACACCCATCACCTACATCCTGGGAGGCTCCGATTCACCCACCCCACCCAATTCCACCTCCTCATTCCAGGGGGACTATTGTAATCCAGAGTGGAGTGAAATACCCTGGCGAGGTGGGAGATGCTAGTGGGCCCAGAGACCTCAGTCCAGGGCCTGATAATGATATTAAAATAACTATGTAAATGATCTTTGCCCCCACCCCCCGCTACCATCACCAATTTCCTGTTTGCAGCACAGCATCAAAAATCCAGCACTGGGAGGAAACAAGTGGGGCACAAATGCTTGCGTAACCCCACAAATCGGCCGATGCAAGAATCTCCCAGCCCACTGTGCTAATCTTTTGGGAAAATCGTGCTCATAATGTTTTGACCTCAACTGCTTTCTGCGGTAATGAATTTCACAGGATAATCTCGCTCTCTCTGAGCGAAGAAATCTCTCCTCGTCTCTCTCTAAACAGTCCACTCTGTATCCTCAGACTGTGACTGGCCCCTACTTCCAGAATCCCCCACCATTGGGGGCATCCTTCCTGCATCTACCTTGTCTTGTCCTGTTAGAATTTTATAGGTTTCTCTGAGATTGACCCTCATTTTTCTGAATTCCATTGAGTGCAATCCTAACCAACTCTCTCCTCGTACATCAGTCCTGCCATCCCAGGAATCAGTCTGGTTAAATTTCTCTGCAATCCCTCCAGAGCATGAACACCCTTCCTCAGATAAGCAGACCAAAACTGCACACAATATTCCAGGTGTGGCCTCACCAAGACGCTGTGTAATTGAGTAAAGCATCCCTGCTTCTGTACTTGAATCCTCTTGCTATGAAGGCCATCGTAGCATTGGCTTTCTTTACCGCCTGCTGCACCTGTATGCTTACCTTCAGCGACTGGGGTACAAGGACACCAGGTCTCATTGCATATTCCCCTCTCTTAATTTAAGGCTACTCAGATAGTAATCTGCCTTCCCGTTTTTATATCTCACATTTATCCACATCGTACTACCTCTACACTCATTTGCACAATGACTCAACATGTACTCATTTACTTTCCCGCACCCGCCTTGAACACATCAGCAAGATTCACGTCAACTGCTCCCTGTGGGAGTGACTTATACATTCTCCCCACTCTCTGGGTAAAGAACTTGCTCCTCAATTCACCCGCCGTTGGATTTCTTAGTGACTGTCTTAGATTGATGACCCAAGCTCTGGTTTCCTGTCCCCCCTTATAAGTGCAAACAAAGAACAAAGAACAAAACAGTACATGAAACACCTTGATGTTCCCACCTCTAACCGCGATCCCTGTCCATGTTTATAGATCTATGGATTAAAAACCAAATTTGAGACAATTTAGGGAGAATTTGTTTTGCCAATTAGCCTAAGAGCACATCTTTGGGATGTGGGAGGAAACCGGAGCTCCCGGAGAAAACCCACGCAAGCACGGGGAGAATGCGCAAACTCCCACAGACACAGGCCCAAATCCATGTATCTGCACAGCACAGCGATAGTCACTGAGCTGTCGTGTTGCCCATCAAATGGTCCAAGTCAAGCGTACACTAACGACGTGTACATCTCCACGTCTATGAGCCTGCTCCATCATTCAATAAGATCATGGCTGATCCAACCCCCTTCCTGCCCTTCCACTGTAACTCTCAATTTTCTTACTGATTAGAATTCTATCTACGTCAACCTCAAACATACACAAGAACTCTGCCCCTGAATCTCTCTGCAGCAAGGAGTTCCAAAAACTCCACCCTTTGAGAAGAAATTCTTCCTCGCCTCAGTCTTAAATTGGAGCCCCTTTATTCTGAGATTATGTTCCCTGGCACAGAATCTCACCTAAGGGAGAAACATTTACCCAGTCTCATCCTTAAGAATCCTCAATGTTTCAATGAAACCACCTCTCACTCATTTAAATTCCAACAAGTAGAGTCCAAACCTGTGTACTCTTACCCTCAGAAGACAATCCTTCCTTACCAGTGATCATCCTACTGAGTCTTCCCTGAACCACCTCCAATGAAGCAATATTTCTCCTTAAATAAGGGAACTTAAACTACTCTTGGTGCTCCAGAGGTGGTCTGACCAGTACCTTGCACACGTGCAGCAAGATTTCCCGACTCTCATACTCCGACCTCCAAGGGCCAACATTCCATCAGCCTTCCCGATTACCGGCTGTGCCTGCGTGCTAGCTTTCTGTGCTTTGTGCATGGGGTGATCAGTGAGGGAGAAAGGTAATTCTACCCAAATCAGCATTTACCATCTGAGAGCAACACGCACAAACGCGGCTTTTTAAAGTGTTCTCCCTTGGTATGCTTGTCCGGTAATGTGGAATAATTGATGTATTTCAGGTAAGCTGTTCGCATGCAAGGACAATGGTGGGGAATGTTAAGTCAATCCTTATGTGCGAGACCATCCTGAAATATCCAGTTTGCGCCTCTGGGGTTGGAACTGCTGCAAACATTCTGCCATCTCTGTCTCTCTCTCTCTCCATTATATAATATTATTCTTTTGTTCTCCCTTCCAGAAGGAACAACTTCACATTTTCCCACACTGCACTCAATTTGCCAACTTTTTGCCCACTGTGTAACCTATCAATATCTCTTTATAAACCATTTGTATCCCACTTGCATCTTGCCTTTCCATCTATTTTTTTGTGGTCTGCAAACCTGGCTACAGCACATTCACGACCTTCCTCCAATTCATTAATACAGATCGTAAACCATCTTCCAACACATTCATCATTTCTGAGAATTCCCTCAAATCAGTTCTGTTTCTCTGGAGAACAATGCAGTGGGAATATCTAGTAATGCAGACACATCCAGGCCAATACCCTGGGGACGTGCGTTCAATCCCCTTCACAGTGAAGTTAAATTCAATTAATACGTCCGGATTCTTTCCCCTACTCCGGCAACTCCTTTAGAGATGTGCTATCAGCCCAGCATTTACTGCCCATTTCTAATTGCCCCCCTTGAGAAGGTGGTGGATGAGCTGCTATCCCGAACCACTTGCAGTCCTGTGTGATGTAGGTACACTCACAGTGCTGTGAGGGAGGGAGTTCTGGGATTTTGACCCAGCCATAGTGAAGGAACAGCTGACATATCTCTAAGTCGGGATGGCGAGTGTGTGGGCGATAATGGTAATTTTAAACCTCGACTCAATGGTCATTGAGAAAACACGTCTGGCTCATTAGTGCCCCCTTTAGGGGGAAAAGAAAATCTACCGTCCTTATCCTACACGTGATGGGTCGTGAGAGGGCTGCTCTTAGATTTTTCTTTCCGAGAGTATCCTAGTGCTTCACGTCATTAGTGTACGCTTGACCTGACCATTTGATGGGCAACACGACAGCTCAGTGACTATCGCTGTGCTGTGCAGGTACATGGATTTGGGCCTGTGTCTGTGGGAGTTTGCGCATTCTCCCCGCGCTTGCGTGGATTTTCTCCCAAGTGCTCCAGTTTCCTCCCACATTCCAAAGATGTGCTTTTAGGCTGATTAGCAGAACAAATTCTCCCTAAATTGTCTCAAATTTGGTTTCAATGCCCAGATCTATAAACATAGGCAGGGATCACAGGTAGAAGTGGGAACATCGAGGTGGCGGTGCGGGCTCGTTGGGCTGAAGGGCATGTTTCCCGTGCTGTATTGTTCTTTGTTCTATCTTGAACTAGCCTACATGTAAATCAAGACCCCATGCACAAAAACGGAGTTGACTCTTAATGAAACAGGCCCGAGAGAGAGACTCATTTCCTTGGGGGCAATTAGTGATGGGCATCAAATTCTGGGCCTGGCCCCAGCGAGGTTCCAAAGCCTCAGGAAAAAGGATAGAAGAGCTGCCACATGTTCAATGTTTCCTCAACAGCAGAAAACTCTCATTTCGAGAACCTGGGTTGCATAGAGTAATGTGGACAGAACTCTAACTGAAGCTTGACACAACACAGCCAGCCCTAGAGCAATGGGGACACAGAAACATGGATGTGGAAAATAAGAGCAGGCCCTTTGGCCCTTCGAGCATGCTCCTTCATTCAACATGATCATGGTCAATGTCAATGCCACACCCCTGTGTTCTCTAAAGTCTAGAAAGCTATCTATTTTCTCCTTGAATACATTCAGTGCCTTGTCCTCCACAGCTTTCTGTGGGAGAGAATTCCACAGGTTCACCGTCCTCTCAGTGAAGACGTTTCTCCTCAATTCATTCTAAACGGGAATCCCATATCCTAAGTCTGGGACCCTTTGTTCTAGACCCCTCCTCCCCGAAGAAACAATACCTTTGCATCTGGTCTGTCCAGCTCTGTCAGAATTTTATACGCTTCAATTAGATCCCTTTTCATTCTTCTAAATTCCAGTGAAAACAGGCCTGGTCGATCCAATCCCTCCTCGTACGACTATCTTACCATCCCAGGAATAAATTCCACTGAATAGAATCCCCTACAGTGCAGGAGAAGGCCATTCAACCCATTGAGTCTGCACCAACCACAATCCCTCTCAGGCCCTATCCCCGTCTCCCCCCCCCCATATTTAATCTGCTAATCCACCTGACACAAAACAACAATTTAACATGACCAATCAGCGTAATCTGCGCATCTTTGTGCTGTGGGAGGAAACCCCACGCAGATACACAGAGAACGTGCAAACTCCACACAGACAGTGATCCAAGGCTGGAATTGAACCCGGGTCTCTGGCATTGAGAGGCAGCAGTGCTAACCATTGTACCAACAGGTCCGGGGTTGACCCTATCTCCCCTCGTACGACATTCCTGCCATTCCAGGAATCCCTCCAGCCCAATCCCTCCTTATTCGACAATCCCAACAGTCAGTCTGGAGAACCTTTCTGAGCTCTGTGGCCAGTATCTCCATTTGAGAAGGACACTGATGGGGATTCGCACAGCCCGCTCTACGATATGAGGAATATTGTGCTGATATTTACCACTGTCTTTTCCTCAGCAACGACCTCCGTCTTAACGACTGGCTGGGTTTTCGTCTTCTTCTGTGGGAAAAATGGGCAAGAGGAAAAGAACACATTAGGTGTAAGTATGATGATCGTTGGCACATTCAAACGCCCGGACATGTGCTGTCATACATGCACACCCTCAATGCACCAATCAAGCTGTGATTGTGTGGAGCATCGCACTCGTTATCCACAAGTGTACTATCTATTGGAGTGAGGGGAAATCAACACATTCTGGCCTAAATTACCCCACCTCCCCCCAACCCCACCCACACACCCGAAAGCCTAGGTAAGGTCCACTCTATCCCGCTACGGGGGTCATATCTGGTTAGCTTAGCACGGAGCAAAAGGAACCCCCAATCTGGCAGCAGCACACAGGGGACAGAGGCTGAGGAGTTCGCTGCTAGGCCTAGGCTGCTTCACGTGAGGTGACACTTGTCCTGCCAGAGTTACAGGCCTGGAGCAAGATAGGTCAGGTTGATCAGTAGCCAAAGCCCAGGCCCATCACAGAGCCAGGCTGCCCGCTGCTAGGCCCAGACTCTCAGCTGAAGCCTTGGTCACTAGGCCCACTCGTTGCCAACTCTAAAACTTGCAGCTTTAGGCAGAAGTGGGATCAACCCCAATTCAGGTGCCAAGGCAGCAGGGAACGTTGGGGAGTTTGACATTAGCCAAAGTTTAAGGATTCCCTTACCGGGGACTTCTTCTCAACAACGTGACTCTCCGACTTCACTTTCTTCTGCAGAATAAAAACAAGCAAATAAAAAGTCAGATTCCAGGCTCAATTTTGTCAAAAATCCCAAACTGAATTATTAAATTATTCCACAAGCAGCAATCAATATCATCATGACAGGTACAGCTCAGCATTAGATGGAGAGTAAAATTCCCTCTACACCATCCCCATCAAATACTTCCAGGACAGATACAGCACAGGGTTAGATACAGAGTAAAGCTCCCTCTACACTGTCCCCCATCAAATACTTCCAGGACAGGTACAGCACGGGGTTAGATACAGAGTAAAGCTCCCTCTACACTGTCCCCCATCAAACACTCCCAGGACAGGTACAGCACGGGGTTAGATACAGAGTAAAGCTCCCTCTACACTGTCCCCCATCAAACACTCCCAGGACAGGTACAGCACGGGTTAGATACAGAGTAAAGCTCCCTCTACACTGTCCCCATCAAACACTCCCAGGACAGGTACAGCACGGGGTTAGTACAGAGTAAAGCTCCCTCTACACTGTTCCCATCAAACACTCCCAGGACAGGTACAGCACGGGGTTAGATACAGAGTAAAGCTCCCCTCCTGCCTGTTCCCATCAAACACTCCCAGGACAGGTACAGCACGGGGTTAGATACAGAGTAAAGCTCCCTCTACACTGTCCCCCCATCAAACACTCCCAGGACAGGTACAGCACGGGGTTAGATACAGAGTAAAGCTCCTTCTACACTGTCCCCATCAAAACACTCCCAGGACAGGTACAGCATGGGGTTAGATACAGAGTAAAGCTCCCTCTACACTGTCCCCCATCAAACACTCCCAGGACAGGTACAGCACGGGGTTAGATACAGGGTAAAGCTTCCTCTGCACGTCAGAAATGCATCAAAGGTTGTTTCTGTGTTTTTTTTGTGTGGCCATTCTGGCTCTGCCAGAAAGGTGAGTGTTGTAGGCAAGTGGGGGAAGTTGAGGGGGAGCATGGACAGGACTGACACTTGGCACTGAAAGTGGATTGCCACCCTTTCCTGGATATTCAACCCCCCCCCGGCCACAACACACACACACCACCCCCCCTCAAAAAAAAAACTGCAGTGTTCTACATACCATCGCTTTCTTCACCTCTTGAAAGGGCACCTTCATTTTCTTCTGCACAGTAAAGAGAAAAAAAATGAACGTTTTCACAAGCTCTGTTTGCCTTTAGTAAACAGTAGTGCTTTAATACAGAACAGACCGGCAGCAACAGAGGGATCACACAAAGGAGAAAGGAAAGGACCCCGTATATCGGACACGCATTGTGAGTGTGCCAGAAAGCTTTGCAGCTGACGCAGATATGCTTCTGTTTTATTTGAAGCGTGATTGCTGGTTAGAGGTAGGAAATCCAGCCACATCCATCCACACAAGATCCCAAGGACAGCCGATGTGACAAGAGATGCCCAAGGCTGGGGGATGGAGGCAAAGGTAGAGATAAACGCATCCCTGTTGGGCAAGGGTATTTAAGGTTCCTGATGTTGTAGATGGGACTGTGCATTTCACAGCACAAACAGATCTTAATAAATGGCGGATCAGACCTGAGGAGCTAAAGGGCCTAGTCCTGTTTCTATTTTGTTCAGTTTGTACATTTTTAGGAATGTTTGCTGTCGGACAAGTACTGGCTCCAAGGCACCGAAAGAACAATTCCCCCATTTATGTACAAATCATGCACAGTGCCGTGCACCTTCAGTACTGACTCTCCCACAGTGCGGCGCTCCCTCAGCACTGACCCTCCCACAGTGCGGCGCTCCCTCAGCACTGACCCTCCCACAGTGCGGCGCTCCCTCAGCACTGACCCTCCCACAGTGCGGCACTCCCTCAGCACTGACCCTCCCACAGTGCGGCGCTCCCTCAGCACTGACCCTCCCGCAGTGCCCCCCCCCCCCGGCGCTCCCTCAGCACTGACCCTCCCACAGTGTGGCGCTCCCTCAGCACTGACCCTCCCGCACAGTGCGGCGCTCCCTCAGCACTGACCCTCCCACAGTGCGGCGCTCCCTCAGCACTGACCCTCCCGCAATGCGGCGCTCCCTCAGCACTGACCCTCCCGCAGTGCGGCGCTCCCTCAGCACTGACCCTCCGCAGTGCGGCGCTCCCTCAGCACTGACCCTCCCGCAGTGCGGCGCTCCCTCAGCACTGACCCTCCCGCAGTGCGGCGCTCCTCAGCACTGACCCTCCCACAGTGCGGCGCTCCCTCAGCACTGACCCTCCCACAGTGCGGGCGCTCCCTCAGCACTGACCCTCCCGCAGTGCGGCGCTCCCTCAGCACTGACCCTCCCACAGTGCGGCGCTCCCTCAGCACTGACCCTCCCCAGTGCTGCGCTCCCTCAGCACTGACCCTCCCACAGTGCGGCGCTCCCTCAGCACTGACCCTCCCGCAGTGCGGCGCGTGAGAGATTGTATTAGTAGGGTAGAGCACCAAAGTCTTTGGAGTGGCGCTGGAATCAATGATCAGAAATATGACACATGGCCACAGTGAGGCAAGTGACCACATGGTCCCAAAACTGGGATCATGGGGGAAGTGGGGAGTATCGGATAATGTCAGTGTGTCGGGGAGCTGGGTCTGTCTGAAAACTCCAATCAGCTCCAAGGAAAAAGGCTGTCCAGCAGGACTTGTTCTTGAAATCCAAGTTCCTGCGCCTTTCCCCAGTGGGGAGAATGGGGTGGGGGCTGAACCCGCAGAGAGATGTGGTGATTCATTCCTTTCCCCCTCCTCCCCCTGCCCAGCCGGATACAGAAACATTAACACTGACTCTCACCTTCAGCTTCCCTGTCAGGTTTCTGCAGCCAGTCTCTGTCTTTATCTCCTTCTGCCGAGAGAGAGGGAGAGAGAGAAACAGCAGTAAACATCAGCAACCATTCAAATCTACATTATAAATTAAACTGTATGGAGACAGAGCAAAGGACAGAGAGAGCGCGAGGGAGTCGGCACAAGAGGGAAGCGGGACAGGCGCAAGAGGACAGACGGGATGGGAGTGAGGGGGACAAGGGATGGGATGGGGGGGGAAAGGATGTGGGGAGCGAAGCAGAGAGCAGCAGGAGAGGGGAAGGGAGGCAAGACCGAAGAAGGGGGGCAGGAGGCGAAGGAGAGGGGTGGCGGGGCGGGATTTTGGGCGGGCGGGGGGACTTGTGGGAACCCCCGTGAGGGGTAACGAGGACCCCCGAAGAGAGAAAGGAAAGAGGGCGCAGCGAAGGAGCAAACAGCGACGAGGGGCTAGGGAGCGAGAGGTTGGGCAGTTGGAGCGACGAGAGGAAGGAGGGCACAGGATTATGGGTGAGGGGTGGGAGGAGAGGAAAGGTGGACAAGGGAGAGAAGGTGAGTCTTTGCAGGGTTTTTGAAAGGACAAATGGCAAAAAGCAAAAGGCTAGGAGGGGAGGATGTATAAGAAGAACTTCAAAACTTCAGGTCTCAGTGCGACGCTCCCTCAGCACTGACCCTCCCCACAGTGCGGCGCCCCTCAGCACTGAACCCTCCACAGTGCTGGCACCTCCCTCAGCACTGACACCCCCCAGTGGGTGCTCCCTCAGCACTGCCCTCCACAGTTGCGTGAGGGAGCGCTGCACTGCGGGAGGATCAGTGCTGAGGGAGCGCTGCACTGCGGGAGGATCAGTGCTGAGGGAGCGCTGCACTGCGGGAGGATCAGTGCTGAGGGAGCGCCACACTGTGAGAGGGTCAGTGCCGAGGGAGCGCTGCACTGCGGGAGGATCAGTGCTGATGGAATGCTGCACCATCGAAGGGTCAATGCCGGGGGAGCGCCTCAGTATCTTATCTTTAGAAAAGAGAAGGCTGAGGGGATGACCTGATTGAGGCCTTTAAAGTGACAAACAGGGCTTTGATTGCGTCAACGTAGAGATGTTTCCATTTGTGTGTGCGCGTGTGGGCGGTGGTTGAGACTTGTGTCTGAAGATGGTTGTAAATACTTCAAGATCTTGTCTTTTGCGCTGACGCGCTGGGTTTCTCCATTACTGAGGCTGGGGATAATTGCGTCGCCTCCTCCTCCTGTTCGCTGTTTAATTGCTCACCACCACTCACCATGAACTGATCTGTTCATTACGGGATCGCTCAGCTCTGCCTGCCCGTCACATATTGCTTGATATATAAGCAGTCCTGTGTTGTAGCTTCACTAGGCTGACTTCTCATTTTTAGATATACCTGGTGCTGCTCCTGATTGCACTGGTTGGAGGCAATTATAGTCTGCAGGGGACGTATTTGGCTGTGGGATCACCACTGTGATTCAGTATGCCGATACACGAGGGAATACAAAGTCAGTCTTCATGACCTGTCCTCTTCAGTTAAGCTTTTCAACTCTGTGATCGTTCTGGTGAATCTGCACTCTTTATTACATATTATTATCACAAGTAGGTTTACATTAACACCGCAATGAAGTTACTGTGAAAGTCCCTTAGCCACCACACTCCGACGCCTGTTCGAGTACACTGAGGGAAAATTTAGCACGGCCAAACCACTCAACCAGCATGTCTTTCGGATTGTGGGAGGAAACTGGAGCACGTGGAGGAAACCCACGCAGACATAGGGAGAACGTGCACACAGAGTGTGACTAAAATTGGGAATCAAAGTGTCCTTGGCGCTATGAGGCAGTAGTGCCAGCCACTGTGCCATCACGCCGCCCATATTACATACAATTCAAAGCCAATATATCCTGATTAAACACAATAATTCCCAACTGCGCAGTCTCTTAGTGACCTCTTCTCCCAAGGCCAATCTCTCTCTTACTTCCTCCCCATGTTTGTCTCTCCAGCATTTCTCTCTCTCTTCTTTTCTTTCCATATATGTACCTCTCTCCCTCCGGCATCTCTTGCTTTCTCTCCATTTTTGTCTACCTCACTGGTGATCGACCGCATCCACGTTTCAAGATGGTGGCGGAGTGCGGTGACACTTTGCAAGCTCTGTATGGTGTGATTTGTACGGACAGCACACAGTGTAATACTTTGCAATTCAAAATTATATCCTTAAGTCTGGGGATCCCAGACTTAAGCACAGTTACTCCAGTCTGTGTAATCAGTCTGTCAGTGACCACCCCGCCCCGCCCCACCTCCCTCCTGGCCCCAAGCTGACTTTTTAGCCTTTGTGAAACGCGGGGCCCGGAACTAAACTCCCAACAGGATCCAGAGCTCCAGTGTGGTCCGCTCCGCTAATCTCCCTGCCTCCACGTAAACTCCCTGTGGAGAAGTGTTTCCTGAAGTGAATGCTTTTAACGGTGCCACAGCTTGTGAAGGAGGTCTGCAGCAAATCAGCGAGATTTTGCAGAGCGATCAGGATACACGATCAGAAAAGGGCAGGATCCAAATGACTCATTTCTGAGCTGCTCGACTTGAGATGCCGGAGATGCGACGTCACACAACATGTTGTTGTTGACGCTCAGTCTAGCGGCAGTGACAAACCATTTCCTTTTCTGTAACTCCCACATCAACACTGAATCACCAGTTTGGGCAGATCTATTATTGATGCGAAGTTTCAATTTGCCCTGCAGATGGGCAGGCAAGTCTCCTCAGTGCCCGTGTGAGCAATCTGCATTACAGCACGTGCGCAGGCCTGCCACGGAGTGGTGCACGGGCTAACATGTGCCCGTGAGAGTGCCAGCGTGCTTTAGCATGCAGCACTCGCATGCTAGCCTGTCAGCATGCGTAGAGTCGGTGTACGCACAAGTGTGCCCGTGTTCACGAGCGTGCCAGCAGCCTGTCAGCACTCATGCACGTAAGAGTAGTCATGATGCATGCATGTTGGGACATGCATAGCATGTCAGAGCATGTGTGTGTGTGTGTGCGTCAGAGTGTGGGCCAGCGTAGTTAGACTATGCAAGTGCCAGCGTATATAAGCACACATAAGTGTGCATGTCTGCTGGAGCGCAAGTCGGACCGTTTGAATGTGCCAGAGTGTGCTTGCCCACGCGTGCTGTTGGAAACCAGCAGCTCAGCACGCGCATGCTTGCATGATTCCGTGTGCGTGACCAAGTCCAAGTGCATGCGTGTAAAGCCGAGTGCACGTATGCTCCCAACTGTTGTGTCTTTGTGTTTGTTGGAACATGGTCACTGACGTCATTGGTTATTTTCGCTATTAACCTGCAGAACAAACACCTTGCCAGTAAAGCCCGTCTGTATCTTTGTGGCCTGCAAGCCTGGAATTTAAAAATACCACAAAGAAAAGAGGCAAGAGGCAACGAGGTAGTCAGAACTACATTAGCAGACCCCCCCCCCCACCGGAGGCAGAAAATACAGGAAATTCACCGATCCATGTTGCAAACATCTGGAAAAGATTCAGATAAGAAACACTGCCAAGCCACAGAGGGATGCCAAATACCGGTAGTAACCATCAAAGGGACCGAAATTTAAAGAAAGATTTCGGAGAATGCAACACTGAACAGAAGCTCACCACGCGATCTGCCTGGGAAGTTCTGGAACAGTACAAGGAGCAACATGACTAGCAAGGACCGTGTGAGGACAACACCACTCCGGGAGATTTGACTATTTTGTTCGAATGAATAAAATTGCGACACACGCTGTAGTCCCAACTTTCTGAGGTACAACACGAAAGTGAAATGTTTAACCACTGGTGAAATCTGGTGCAACTGGAAGAACCAGGTTCAAAACCAGATGATGGGATTGTGGAGATATCGCAGGGCCTTTTCACACTTAAACCTGGTCATCTCCGGGAGGTTCAGCTTCCGTAAACACAGCCAAGAAGCAGGCAAACCAATCACAGGGTTCGTAATTACATTGAAGAACTTGGCCAAATACTGCAAATTTGGAGGTGATTTGAATGATACCATTAGGGACAGATTAATGCGGGTTAAGAAATAAAGCTATTCAGAAAAGGCTGTTAACAACTTAATCCTGAAGGAGGCTCAAGAAGTCACAACAGCTGAGGAAACCCAAGTAAGCTTTGTCACTACAATTCATAAAATGTCAGCAGATGCCCCCACACAGACACAGTTTTGAAATTGCCTCGACGTGCAAACACAGGGCACACAGCATCACTCTGCTGGCTCAAAGATGCGAAATACAGGAGCTGTGGTTAAAAACTCAGCTAATGCTGTGGGGACCGGGGTTCAAATCTTGCTACGGCAGCTGGTGGGATTCAATACAATATGTCTGGAATAAAGAATTTACTTACGACCATGAAGCCTTTGTTGGAAAAACCTATCTGGTTCATTAATATCGTTTAGGGAAGGAAATCCGCTGTCCTTACCCGGTCTGGCCTACATGCGACTCCAGAGCCACAACAATGTGGTTGACTCTCAACTGCCCTCCAAGAGCAATTAGGGATGGGCAATAAATACTGGCCAGCAACGTCAATTCACATGAATCAATAAAAAACAGAGGGACATCAAACGTGCGTGCTGGAGAAAGAAACAAGTGCCAAGCCAGAATCAGAAAAAGCGAGAACCAAGTGTAGCAAACGGAAACCCAACCAGAGGGTAAAGGATCCACAGAATACAAAAAAGGCTCAAAACAGAACTGAGGACCCAGTCAGATGAACAGTGCTTGAATGTACCGGCCATTGCGGGCGCAAGAAAACGTTACTGGGTCGCTCCTTCACTGGATGGACAACCAGTGAATGTGGACACTGCAGCAGTTTTGTTGGTACCAGAAACCATTTACCATAGAATTGGCAACATATCACCTTCGTACCCTCAAAGATAACACGAAAAACCGATACTGGAGAAGTGATTCTGTTGAGGGGCCGAGTCAATATAAACACGTAGCTGAGTAGATAGACAGCAGATTTGTCCCTACACAAAACATAGAACATAGAACATAGAACAATACAGCACAGAACAGGCCCTTCGGCCTTCGATGTTGTGCCGACCAAAATAAAAAGCAATGCCCCTCCTAACTAAACCATTCCCTTCTCATCCATATACTTATCAACTAACCTCTTAAACGCCACCAAAATTGGCGCATCTACAACAGCTGCAGGCAGGGCATTCCACTCCCTAATCACTCTTTGAGTAAAGAACCTACCTCTGATATCCGTCCTATAACTCATACCCCTTAATTTAAAGTTGTGTCCCCTCGTGCTAGCTTTTTCCATCCTAGGAAAAAGGCTATCACTGTCCAAAAAGGCTATCACTGTTCTTTTAACATCGTTAAAAGAAACTCTCCATCCCTAGTGGGGACAACCTGGCTGGAAAGAATTGAGCTAAACTGGGTTGGGGTGAACCTTGCAGCAGGTCTGGTTAAGATTTTAAAGAAACTTGCCATTGTCTTTAATGGAGAGCTGGGAACAAAATTAAGGTGCTTAAAGGCTGGGTCAGAGCTGCACGCCATCAGGCCCAAGTTCAAGGCAGAATTAAAGAGCCTGGTAGTGATGAGGGTCCACAAACTGTTAATGAAAGTGATTTGGGCCACACTGATAGTACCCGTGATGAAATGAGATGGTTCTGTACGCATGTGACAATTTCAAAGTCGCTATCAATCCAGCACCATTGCAGAGCCTTTACCTGATGACTTATTTGCTGGGGTTGGCCAGGGTCAACATTTCAGTAAAGTTGACCAGCAGTCAAGCTCATCACCAAATAAAAGTGGATCCACATTCAGAATGGTATTTGACAGCCGTCATACACAAAAAGCGATTCAGAAATAAAAGACTTCTGTTTAGCATCACGTCCGTACCTGTGTTATTCCAACGAGCCATGGAGGAGGAATCCCTCCTACTTAGACAACATCTTAGTGACTGGAAAGAATGAAGATCACCTCCAAAATTTAGATGCTACACTCCGGACTCTAGAAGATTACGGATGAGTATAGAGGAAAAAATGTGAATTCTTCCAATCTTCTTTTGATTACATGGGACACAATGCAGACGAAAAGGGACCTCGCCAATCACTGTCAAAAGTAAAAGCCATATCTGAGGTGCCTGCACCTCAAAGCGTGTATTAATCTTGATCAATTTTGGTTTTATTAAACTATTATGGAAGGTTTATCCTTAATCTGGTGACTATCCTCAAGTCTTTACACAACTTGTGACGAAACGGGGAATGGAAATGGGTGTGAGAAGACTTCTGCACAAGCTAAAAGGACATTATTAAATTCAGAAGTCCTGATACACACTGATCTGAAGTTAACCTTACAGTTGGCCTGCGGTGGGTGCATCACGTTGCAGGCTGGGAGCAGTGGTGTCTCACATCATACTCAATGGTGAAGAGAAACATCTGCATCAAGATCATAGAATCATCGTAGAATTCCTACAGTGCAGGAGGCGGCCATTTGGCCCATTGAGTCTGCACTGACCACAATCCCACCAAGGCCCTATCCCTATAACCCCCATTTACCTTGATGCCCCGATACTAAGAGGCAACTTAGAACGGCCAATCAACCTATCCCGCACATCTTTTGGGCTGTGGGAGTAAACCAGAACACCCGAAGGAAGCCCACGTAGATATGGGGAGAATGTAGAGACTTTCCTTTCCTTGAATGTAGCAGAAATGAACTACATACAGATAGAAATGGAAGCTCAAGGCCTCATTTTTAAAGTCAAATGTTTTAACCAATACCCACGTGGAAGGAAATGTACTTCACGAACGGATTATTGACCACTGACGATACTTGTGCTGTATGCTGGTGTTCCACCTTGAGCAGCAAGCCAGTCGCCGGGGGAGGGAGGAGGAGAAGGTGGTGGTGATGGTGGAGGAGGTGGTGTAGTATTGTTGTCGGCACATAGATGTACGATAAAATAGACAATCAAATCTCCACGGGAATGTTGATGGATTCTGCAGATTACTTCCACATAATGAGTCTTCAATGAATAGCTGAATGGTAATATTTTCTATTTCAAAGTTGATAGCTTGGAGTGCTAAGGAGCGTAACAGAAGTGAGCCACTGTCGTCAGAAGTTACCGACATGGTGCTTTGTGGCAAGACCCTGGGAACAAACTGCCCATCCAAGTTTGTCGTCTCCTCCGGGGAATGAGGGTCACCATTCGGCCATTGTTAATGAAATGTGTCCTAAACTTCATGAAAGTCATTGCTGTGTAATAAGAACGAAAGAGATCACCAAACGCCATGGGGACAGCATGGTGGCACAGTGGTTAGCAGGGTCCCGGGTTCAATTCCCGGCTTGGGTCACTGTGGAGTTTGCATATTCTCCATGTGTCTGCGTGGGTTTTATCCAAGTACTCCGGTTCCTCCCCCAGTCCAAAGACATGCTGGTTTAGATGTATTGGCCGTGCTAAATTCTCCCTCAGTATACCCAAACAGGTACCGAAGTGTGGCAACTAGGGGGTTTTCACAACAACTTCATAGCAGTGTTAATGTGGGCCTACTTGTGATACTAATAAATAAACATTAAACTTTTTTTTAAGAAGGTGGGTATGTGTTTGGTTTGAAACCTGCCATGGGAATGGTCAGCAGCACCGCGGCAAAGAGCTCCTATAGATTTTGCCAGATCACTCAAAGGACATGCACTTTTCATTGTGGGAGATGCACACTCCAAATGGCCTGAAGTCACCATTATGAAGACTACATCCTTGGAGAGAGCAAACAGAAAACCCAGCTAAGTTTTTTGCAAGATTTAGTTACCCTGTACAATCTGTGGGTGACAATGGGCCACAGTTCATTACGCAAGAATTCACAAATTATCTAAAGGAGGGCGGAATTCAGCATATCCGATCTGCTCCTCACTTTCCTGCCACAAATGGGCTGGTTGAAAGGTTTGTTTAGACAATGAAGCATTCATCGAAGGTAGCTCGTGAGCAAGGGTCATTGTCTAAACGACTGAGCCAATTCCCGGTGACACACAGGAATACAACACGCTCGACAACACACAGTTCTCCTGCTTTTCTCCTGCTAAAGCGTCAGTTATGCACAAGCGCCTGCTTTTCTGAAACTGCCCAAGGCAAGAGAGACTGTCGAGAGGAAACAGCAAAGTCAGCTTTTGCGATGTGAGAACAGGGTTAACACTGTGATTTTCAGAAAGGTTCGATTCGACTTCTTATTGTCACACGTATTAGCATTGTGAAAAGTACTGTTTCTTGCGCACTATAACCTACGTTCATGAGAAGGAAAGGAGAGAGTGCAGAATGTAGTGTTACCGTCATAGCTAGGGTGTAAAGAAAGATCAACTTAATGCAAGGTAGGGCCACTCAAAAGTCTGATGGCAGCAGGGAAGAAGCTGTTCTTGAGTCAGTCATTAGATGACTGCAGACTACTGTACTTTTTTCGCGATGGAAGAGAGAACGTCCAGGCTGTGTGGGGTCCTTAATTATGCTGGCTGCTTTGCTGAGACAGCAGCAAGCGTAGACAGAGTCAGTGGACGGGAGTCTGGTTTGCGTGATAAAACAGGCTACGTTCACAGCCCGTTTCTTGCAGTCTTAGTCACAGCAGGAGCCATACCAAGCTTCAATTCATCCGGAAAGAATGCTTTGTATGGTGCATCTGTAAATGTTGGTGAGAGTATTGGCAAGGAACCATACCACCAGTGAGAAGTGGACAGCTGCCATCCTTTTAACACAGACAGGACCAGTCTCCTGCATCATTCAAACTCATACAGTGGAAAAGACACTATGATCAACTTTTAGCAACAAGAATTAGGAAACGGAGTTAGCTGAGAGTCCAAACAAATCCTCAGAGTCATACAGTGTAGAAGATGCCCTTTGGCCCATCAAGTTTGCACCAACACATGACAAACACTTGAACTCCCGCCTAATGCCATTTACCAGCACTTGGCCCAATGCCCTGAATGTTCTGATGTGCCAAGTGCTCATCCAGGTGCTTTTTAAAGGATGTGAGCTATCCTGCCTTCACCAGCTTTCCAGGCAACGCATCCATGCCCTCACCACCTTCTGAGTAAGAAAGATTTTCCTCACATTCCCCTCCTGAACCTCCTGCCCCTCATCTTGAATCTATGTCCCATTGTAACTGAATCTGCAACTAAGGGGAACAGCTGCTCCTTATCCATGAGGTTCATGCCCCTCATAATCTTTGTAGCCTTGATCAGGTCAACCCTCGGTCTTCTCTGCTCCAATGAAAACAACTCAAGCCTATCCAATCTCTCTTCATAACTTCAATGTTCCACTCCAGGCAGCACCCTGGTGAATCTCCTCTGCACCCCTTCCAGTGCAATCACATCCGTCCTATAACATGGCAACCAGAACTGCACTCAATACTCTAGCCTCACCAAAGTTCAACACAACTCCGACTCCTGCTTTGTAAAGTATGCCTGGATTGATAATGGCAAGTGTGCCAAATGCCTTTTTCACCACCTTCAGAGATCTTTGGATAAACACACCACAGTCCCTTTGTTCCGAGAACCTCCTGGTGTCTTACCATTCATCGAGTACTTTCTTGTCAAATAATTTGTTCCAAAGTGTATCACCTCACACTTTTCAGGGTTAAATTCTATCTGCCCATTTGACCATGCCGTCTATATCTTTTCTTGTAGCCCAACACACTTCACCTCATTGTTAACCACCCATCCTTCTGACAATTTACTAATCCTATCCACCACATTCTCATCTAAGCTGTTTATATAAATAATAAAGAATAGAGGGCAGATTCTGGTGGTACATCACTGGACGCTGGCCTCCAGTCACTAGAGCAGCCTTCTGTCATCACCCCCTGACTCCTACAACTGAGCCAACATTGAATCCACTTGATCAAATGGCCCCCTTGGTCTCGAATGGGCTTTCCCTGGTTATCCCCCTTCTCGTTGACAGACGCACAGAATACCTTTGGACTGTGGTGACCTAAGCATTCCTGAGATTCTGACAGTACCAGAAACCACTACCGCAGCCGAGAACACTTCAACACCGAGTAAATCTCCGACACTAAATCGGCTCCATTTGACACAACCACCGACGACATCCAAATTGCACCAAACACACCAGAGGTTGCAGTCGATACGAGAAAACAGACATCACCAACAATCACACAGAAATCAACGGCCTCCAAAACGTCTAGCTTATTGGCGATTGGAGTTTGTTAATTGCTTGTGTTGTAAATCGTGATCGTTAACCTTATACTGTGGCTCATTGCAGGAACCTCTGATGTAAAAGGAGCAAAAAAAAACATCCACATCTGCGGTCAGCAACAGCAGGGTCACTTTAAGAGACAGATCACGTGACATACGGACGACAGGCCTTCGGGCAGTCTATCCTAACAGTGTGTACAGTCAACACCTTCCCAATAAATCTCTTGGATGGCATTACCCTCAAACCAGAAAATCCCACCCTCTAGATAAACAGACCTTTCCATATCCCTCCTCTTGCCCGCTACGACAGAATGGGAAAACTCGCCCTCTCATTTCTTCATTTGTATCACTGCAACCTGAAAACCCATCTTTGAAAATACGAAAGGTGGTGGGGTGAGGTGGGGGTGGTGTGGTGGGGTTGGGGGGAGCAGTGGCGAGGACGGCGGGGGCATAGGGAGAGAGACAGGGAGCGCAGAGACGCGGAGAAAGCAAGGTCAGGAGGCTGAGAAAGGCCAAGTCAAAGTTACCATTGTTTTCGGAGAGGGATGAAAGCTTTGGGCTATTTTTGTTTAAAGAGTGAAGACCTAATGCGTCACTGAAGGGAAGCAGCTGCAAACAGTTTCTAATCTCGATTCACAGGGAGAGAGAGAGACATCAAAACAGAGAGAGAGAGAGAGAGAGACCAGAGACCAAACAACTTAAAACCGACAGCAGAGAGAGAGAGAAAAAAAAACAGAGAGAGATCAGAGAGGGTGAGAGAGACAGAAAAACACACAGAGAGACAGGAAGAGAGAAGGGGGAAGGGGGAGAGAGAGAGTGAGAGACGAATAGGATAGAGAGACAGAGACGAAGGGGAAGGGAAAGAGATGGGGTAGAAAGAAATGGACAGAGAGAGAGACGGGGGGAAGAGAGAGAGAGAGAGAAAGAGAGAGAGAGTAGAGAGAGAGAGAGATGGGGGGAGAGTAGAGAGAGAGACAGGAGGGGATAGTGAGAGAGAGAGAGAGAGAGACGGGATGGGGGGAAGAGAGATCGAGAGACGAAGAGAGACAGCAGAGAGATAGAGAGAGAGAAGAGAGAGAGGAACGGGAGGAGAGAGGAGAGAACAGAGAGAGAGAGAGAGGGATGGGGGAGAAGAGAGAGAGATGGGGGGAGAGAGAGAGAGAGGGGAGAGAGAGGAGAGAGACGGGAGGGAAGAGAGGAGAAGAGAGAAGATGGGGAGAGAGAAGAGAGAGAGACGGGAGGTGGAGAGAGAGAAGAGAGAGAGAGACGGGAGAGGGGAGAGAGAGAGAGAGAGAGAGAAGAGAGAGGAGAGAGAGAGAACGGGGGGGGCAAAGAGAGAGAGAGAGAGAGATACGGGGGGAGAGAGAGAGAGAGAGAGAGACGGGGGGAGAGAGAGAGAGAGAGAGAGAGGGAGGGGGAGAGAGGAGAGAGAGAGAGGGGAGAGAGAGAGAGAGAGACGCGGGCAGAGAGAGAGAGAGAGAGAGAGGAGAGAGGAGAGAGAGGGCGGGAGAGAGAGAGAGAGATGAGAGAGAGGGGAGAGAGAGAGAGAGAGGGGGGAGAGTGAGGAGGAGGGAGAGAGAGGAGAGAGAGAGACGGGGAGCGAAAATGGGGGAGAGAGCAGAGAGAGAGAGAGATGGGTGAGAGAGGGGTGGGAGACAGAGAGAGAGAGAGAGAGAGATTGGAGGGAGAGACAAGAGAGAGAGAGAGAGGATGGGGGGGGCGCGAGAAATAGAGACGGGGGGGGGTGGAGAAGAGAGAGAGAGAGAGAGAGACCGGGGCTGGAGGGAGAGAAGACGGGGGGGAAGAGAGAGAGAAAGACAGGGGGGCGAGAGAGAGGAGAGAGAGGGGGGGTGGGGGGGGGGGGGGGTGGAAGAGAGAGAATATGGTGGGAGCGGGGGAGGACAGTTTATCAATGCATTTCAGAAATTAGTGGTTTACACGCAACTCTCTGACACAGTCACCCAGTAACCCGGCACCAGGTTCCTCGGTTCGATTCCCCTTTTGGGTCACTATGCGGAATCTGCATCTCCTCCCCGTGTCTGCGTGGGTTTCCCCCGACAGTCCAAAGCTCTGCTGGTTACATGAATTGGCCATGCTAAATTCCCTCTCAAGCAAACGTCTCAGCGTGACAACTAGGGGATTTTCACAGTAACTTAATTGCAGTGTTAATATAAGGCCACTCGTGACTATTAAATAAATACGCGGACTCTCCCCCAGACAGCTGTTTGCTGCTCCTGTCCTCCTTACTCACGCGATCAGAGTGTCCAAGGGATCAGACGCCAGGCCCTCGGTGGGACTATCCTTCTGCACCTGCTCCTCCACGGGGCTCGGGGCCACAGCCACCTTCGCTTTCTTCTTGGGAGTTGGATGCCAGTCCCCCTCCTCCCCATCGCAAGACGAGGTGCTCGACCTCTTCACGGCTTTTCGGATCTGAGGGGGCAAGAAACGAAAGGCCACGATAACACTGCGGGTGCACGATTGGTTTGAGGCAGGCTGAGCCTGCCATGTTTATTGATCATTGTCCATTTGGTGCCAAACGTGGCTGGTGGAATCTCTCTCTCGCCATCTGGGTTCAATGATTCAGGATTCAAACGCCACACATCCTCCCCAAATCCCACCGCACACCCCATCCTGGACATTCCAGCCCAATAACCACGTCGGAGGGTCAGTGCCGAGGGAGCGCCGCACTGCAGGAGGGTCAGCGCTGAGGGAGCGCCACACTGCGGGAGGGTCAGCGCCGAGGGAGCGCTGCACTGTGGGAGGGTCAGCGCCGAGGGAGCACCGCACTGCGGGAGGGTCAGTGCCGAGGGAGCGCTGCACTGCGGGAGGGTCAGTGCCAAGGGAGCGCCGCACTGCGGGAGGGTCGGCGCAGAGGGAGTGCCGTACTGCGGGAGGGTCGGCGCCGAGGGAGCGCCGCATTGCGGGAGGGTCGGCGCCGAGGGAGCGCCGCACTGCGGGAGGGTCGGCGCTGAGGGAGCGCCGCACTGCGGGAGGGCCAACGCTGAGGGATTTGTTCTCATATCCCTCATATAGTCTGCTGGATTTGTATCATTAGGGACATTTTTCGTGCATCACACAGGCAACCCGCCTTCAGTGAATGTAATTCAGCAATGTTGATGACGCTGGAGCCCACAGAAGGGGTCAAAGGCCCTGGAGAAACCCAAGCCTGCTTGTCTTTGGAGCAGCTAACTCGCTTGGATTGTCCCAGAGCACGACAAGAGCCAACCACATCCGTGTGAGACTTTAGTCACGCTCGGCCACAGCAGATTCCCTTCCCTGAGGAGCATCAATCAAGCAGTCGAGCTCCAAGAATATTCCGGCAGCTTCTCACGGTTCATTTCCTCCCCCGAATCCTACCCCACCCCCTCAGCTGGGAGCAAGTTTACAGCGTTGCTGATTTCAATTCCACAGTTTGTCCCGGTGGGTTTTGGACTCGTCACCTCCGTTGTTGCAGGCAAAGCCTGACTCCCAGGCCATGAGGGCAGACATTATGGGAACAGCTAACCAAAAATACAGCCAAAGAGAATAGTTTTAAGAAGCATTTTAAAGGAAGAGAAAGAGAGAGAGAGACAGAGACACACACAGACAGAGACAGAGAGAGACAGAGCAACAGATGAGAGAGAGAGACACACACAGAGTGACAGAGACAACAGAGCGACAGAGACAAGAGAGAGAGAGACAGAGCGACAGAGACAAGAGAGAGAGAGAGAGAGAGACAGAGCGACAGAGACAAGAGAGAGAGAGAGAGACAGAGCGACAGAGACAAGAAAGAGAGAAGACAGAGCGACAGAACAGAGAGAAGAGAGAGAGAGACAGAGCGACAAGACACGAGAGAGAGAGAGAGACAGAGCGACAGAGACAAGAAGAGAAGAGAGAGACGAGCGACAGAGACAAGAGAGAGAGAGAGAGACAGAGCGACAGAGACAAGAGAGAGAGAGACAGAGCGCAGAGACAAGAGAGAGAGAGACAGAGCGACAGAGACAAGAGGAGAGAGACGAGCGACGAGACAAGAGAGAAGAGACAGAGCGACGGACAGAGAGAGAGAGACAGAGCGACAGAGACAAGAGAGAGAGAGACAGAGCGACAGAGACAAGAGAGAGAGAGACAGAGGACAGAGACAAGAGAGAGAGAGAGACAGAGTGACAGAGACAAGAGAGAGAGAGACAGAGTGACAGAGACAAGAGAGAGAGAGAGACAGAGTGACAGAGACAAGAGAGAGAGAGACAGAGTGACAGAGACAAGAGAGAGAGAGACAGACAGAGTGACAGAGACAAGAGAGAGAGAGACAGAGTGACAGAGACAAGAGAGAGAGAGACAGAGTGACGGAGACAAGAGAGAGAGAGACAAGAGTCACAGAAACAAAAGACAATCACAGAGACACACAGACAGATGGGGAGAGAGAGTCAGAGAGAAGAGAGAGAGAGAAGAGAGAGAGACAGAGACAGAAAAACATACACAGAGAGATACAGGGACAAAAAGACAGACAAACACAGAGAGAGAGAGAGAGAAAGACGGTGAGACAGAGACAGGACAGAGAAGGAGAAGTCAGACAGACAGAGACAGGGGGAGGTATAGAGAGAGAGAGAAAGAGAGAAAGAAAGAGGAGACAGAGGAAGAGAGACAGAGTGGCACAGTGAGTTAACACTGCTGCCTCATAGCCCAATGGATTCGATTCCGTCCTTGAAAATGATGTCATTTTCCCCGTATTTGTGTGCGTTTTCTCTGGATGCTCCCATTTCCTCCCACAGGCTTAAGATGGGTCTGCTGGGGGATTAGCAGGATAAATACGTGGATAGTGCCTGAATAAAATGCTGTTGGAACGTTGCTGCAGACTCACCACAGAAGACCTGCGACCCCCATGGGCAAGTGGGGATGCAGTCCAAGGCAGCCTGGGGGAAGGGATGTATGAGACAGAGAGACAGAGGCAAATTCTCACCTTGCTGTTGGGGGGCAGGATAATCCCCTTCTTGAAGTCAAAGTAGGTCAGGTCCAGCGAGTCTCCAAAGTATTTAACCAGCTCCACTTTGCTGCGAAATCGCTCAGATGTGGGACTGCAGCAGATAGACAAAAATTGTAAGGCAGTTGGGTGGTGGGGAGGTGATGAAGAGGGAGGAAGTGGGGGAAAGGGCAGGATGGGGAAGGGGAGGTTGGGACAGGTAGAAAGAGGAGAAACAGAGATTAGAGTAATTAAAACTAGGTAAACGGTCGCAGTTCCAGCAGCACGAAACATCAGCACCGTGATTGTGTTCAATGACAAATCTAAGCCTAATCCCTGATCAGTGCAGCGAGGCCAGGCGAGAAGGGAGACAATCCCCTTCAGCACCCCAAATGTGAAAGAGCATTGGCGGGGGGGATGGGGGCATTCACATTCATTAAGTATCAAATCTCCCTATCCTCACCTGTTGTGTCGTGTCAGGTATCTCCACTCCCCCCCACCTTGCGCTGGACTCCACCCCACCCTGCATTGGACATCCCCCCCCCCCCCCCATGCAGTGAACCCCTACCGCGCTGTGTACCTCATGTAGTAAGTGTCAGACTTCCCGATGGTGGCTCCGGATCTTCGGTAAACCTCACGGCGTTTCCAACCCACCGGCAGCACCGGGCATTCCTCCCAGCCCTCCGACATGGTCAGCAGATCAGATCCTCTCAACACTGCACCAGAGAGAGGGAGAGAGAGGGAGGGGGAGGGAGAGAGAGAGAAAGAGAAGGAAGGGAAGAGTGAGACAGACAGACAGAGTGAGAAAGAGAGAGGCAGCAAAGAGAGAGGCGGCAGAGGGAGAGGTGGTAGGGGGAGCAGCGGCAGGGGTAGGGAGGATAATGGAGAGAGAAAATAAAATCAGAATTAAATCCGAGCATATATCAAACATCAAGGCAAAATGAAAACAATGATTTTGTTCCCATTGCTTTGCCAACAGCCCCCATGGTGAGGAAATGGTGGACAAAGTAGGTATGCCATTTTATACAGAATAACAGAGTGTGATCGCTGTGGAAGCATTTCCTCTTCACATACACGAGGCCGATTCCTTTAAAACCCCCACCCTTGTAAAAGGCCTTGTCAAGGTCTGCAAGGAAAAGGGGCTTTGAGTTGGAGTCTGGGTCTTCCCCAAGGGGGAAAGTTGTTTAAAACTGTGACACTGGGGGTACAAGGCAACTGTTGGGCAAAAGGTTGCATATTACGAGATCCTGTTCTGAAGGTCAAGTTTATACCTGTGTCACAGTTAGGAATAAATAAGAATTCAAATGAAATGAGGAATTTGAATTTCACCAGTTGCCCATTTTGGGATTTGAACCCGTATTTCCCCTCTCCAGAGTGTTAACGAGGTCTTCTGGATTATTAGTCCAGATCGTAATGCAGAGAGCCAGGGTAATGCTCTGGGGACCCGGGTTCGAATCCCATCCTGACAGATGGTGAAATCTGAATTAAATTAAAATTCCCAATTAAGTTTTAGTGTCACAAGTAGGCTTATGTTAACATCGCAATGAAGTTACTGTGAAAATCCCCTAGTCGCCACGCTCTGGTGCCTGTTCAGGTACGCTGAGGGAGAATTTAGCACGACGAATGCACCCTAACCAGTATTTCTTTCAGACTGAAAGGGGAAAGCGGAGCATGCGGAGGAAACCGACGGGGACATGGGGAGAATGTGCGGGCTCTATGCCGACAGTAACTCAAGCCAGGATTGAACCCGGGCCCCTGGCACTATTAGGCAGCAGCGCAAATCACTGTGCCGCCCCAAAGTGAAAAGTTGACTGTTGTTTACAAACTGGTCTGGTTCAAAGAACAAAGAACAAAGCAGCAGGGGAAACACGCCCCTCGGCCCAACGAGCCCACGCCGCCACCCCGATGTTCCCACCTCCACCCGTGATCCTTGTCTATGTTTATAGATCTATGGATTAAAAACCAAATTTGAGACAATTTAGGGAGAATTTGTTTTGCCAATTAGCCTAAGAGCACATCTTTGGGATGTGGGAGGAAACCGGAGCACCCGGAGAAAACCCACGCAAGCACGGGGAGAATGCGCAAACTCCCACAGACACAGGCCCAAATCCATGTATCTGCACAGCACAGCGATAGTCACTGAGCTGTCGTGTTGCCCATCAAATGGTCCAGGTCGAGCGTACACTAACGACGTGAAGCACTAGGATACTCTCGAAAAAAATCCAAGAGCAGCCCTCTCACAACCCGTCGCGTGTATGCCCCTTGTTAGACAACAAGGTGGACCAAAGCACCTGTAGGATAAAAACAAGTACATCAATATCATCATCTATTTACACACTTCCCAGGGACTCCCAAGGCTCATGATCCCTATTTTAAATCAGTTTTCTATACCCCTCCATTCCCATTCTGTTCATGTGCCCATCTAAGTATTTCTTAAATCACTCCAGAGTGCCTGCCTCCACCACTCTAATGTCTTCTTTTGTGGGGGGGGAGGGAATCTGCTGTCCTTACCCCAGTGTGGCCTACACATGACTTCAGAACCACCCCCGCCAAACACGCACAGGACTCTGAAACGTCCCTCTCTGAAATAGGCCTGAGTCAGATGCCGAGTTCAAGGGGCAATTAGGGATGGGCAATAAATGTTAGGCCTTGCCCAGTGACGCTCATACATCCCATAAAAGAGAGTAAATAAAAGCAAGGCGGTTAATAATGGTGCTTTCAATCAGCACACCCACCCACCTCCCAGAACTGGGATCATCTCTTTCAAGCGACCTTGTGTTTTCAGTCCCAGGGTGGGGAGGGGGCGACTGATGGTGGGAGCGGAACTAATCGTGTGTCGTGACAGGAGAGGAATGGAGTTTTCTTGCACGATGCTCTGACGTTTGCATTCTGCTGCTCCTGGCAGCAGGTCATGCTATGCTTCTCCAACCCTGTCCCTGTCCAGCAGGCCTCCGCACCCTCTCCCCCTCCCCAGAACCCGAAAAAAAAAAAACCCTGCCTGCGTCGGCAAACCCAAACTGGACAAGGTGCTGGAGGTGCAGCCTGACCACAGCAGTGTGAGAGCGCTCCAGTGCGATTTCCTCTGATAAGGACGCCCTGCTCAGCAGGCAAATTACTGTGCTCAGGCAGGCCCCGTCGCCACAGCTTGCAAAGCAAACATAGCTTAGCGAGTGGTGAGAAAGGCTTCCCAGCCCAACCTGCTGTCCAGCGGCCTACCCCACACCCACCCCCTGTCCTTGAGGTGGCTCAAATGCAACATGAAGGTGGGGAGGGAGGGAGGGAGAGAGAGACTTCCCTCCTTCAGGGACGATCCTCCCACCTCCCGTCCCCGAATCCACTATTTCATCCCTGGCTTTGACCCCGCATGGCTTCGCGACGTTGTATTCTCTGCAGCCTGCATTCCCGGCCGCCTTGCACCTCGGCCTGCCCTGAAGTGAGGGGTCCTCTGGCGCTAAAGTCACCCGGAACCCGAGAGTTGCGGACTGGTGTGCTCTCAGGTCCCAGGACTGCGGGCTGAGGGCCGCCCCTCAAGCTTTTGGAGGGGAGAGGGGGGGAAATAGATGGAGGGGGAGAGGTCGCTTTCTCAGGCTCTCCCTCTCCATAGCACGGCAAGGAGCTCTAAGTAACACAAACCCCCTCCCTCCCCATCCTGGCCACCCACACCTGGGAACATGCAGGGTTGAATACAAACATGTGGTGTAAACGTAACCCGCCTTGGCGCATGGGGTGAGACACCTCCAGTCGGACACTGAAGGAGACTGACTCGCGTTGAAACATTGCCAACTCAGATTTGAACGCTTGCATGATGCACCTCACACATTTTGCCAGTTAATATGCAAAGCACGCAAGCCAAAATGCTGGGCAGGGCCGGAGCGGGGAGGGAGGGATGGTTTGCTCTCTCACTGGGAGCTCTGCTGGCATGAAATTTCTCCTCACCTCAGTTCTAGAGGGTTCACCCATTATCAAACTATGAGCCCTTTGTTCTGGACTCCCCCACCATGGGGAACATTCTTTCTACCTTGGCTAACGCTCTAAGAACTTTACAAGTTTCTATGAGGTCCCCCCTAAACTCCAGTGAATATAATCCTAAACTGACTTAGTTTCTTCTCATATGATAGATCTGCCATCCCAGGGATCAGCCTGGTTAAACCTTGGCTATACTCCCTCGATAACAAGGATATCCTTCCTCAGATAAGGACACCAAAACTGCACACAATACTTCAGGTGTGGCCTCAACAATGGCCTATTGTTGTAAAAACATCCCTATTTCTACACTTAAATCTCTCACTATGAAAGCCAACATACCATTTCTTTTCTCTACGGCTTGCTGTACCCGCGCACTTTCTTTCAGCCACTGATGCACGAGGACTCCAAGATCTCACTGAGCATCCATCTCTCTCAATTTACACTCAATCAAGGAAATAATGTCTTCCTATTATTGCGATCAAAATGGATAACCTCACGTTTATCCATGTTATACTGCACCTGCCATGCACATACCCACACATTCAGCCTATCCAAATCATACTGGAGCATCTCTACATCTCCTTCATAGCTCACACTCCCAGCTAACTTTACATCATCTGAAAATATAGACAGAATACACTCAGTTCCCTCTTCCAAATCATGAATACATAATGTGAACAATTGGGGTTCCAGCACAGATCCTGGCAGAACCCCAGTAATCAAGGATTGCCAATCAAAAAAAGAGCCATTATTACCAACTTTTTGCTTCCAGGTTGCAGAGATAGGAAGGGATGTATAGGCTGGAGGAGGTTCCAGGGATAGGAGGATTGTAGAGGCTGGAGGAGGTCACATTGATGGGGAGGGTTGCAGGGGCTGCAGGAGGTTAAGAGCTAGGGGTAGTGTCAGGGCTGGAGGAGGTCACAAAGATATGGAAGGGTTTAGGAGCTGGAGGAAGGTGCAGAGAATAGGGAACAGTGTAGGAGCTGGAAGATGTCAGAGACAGGGAGGGTTGCACTGAGGGAGGATGTGTGTGAAGTCGGAAAGAGTGAACAGTCTCTTCAACGCCCTGACCAATTTTGAAGCCAAAACTGCTGTCAAGATGAGTAACGCGGGCCCCAAGCTGGCAGATATCCAGGCCACAGACCCACAGCAATGAGTTTTACCCGCCTTATTCACACCGGTTTGCTGTTAGATTTGCTGGAGGAAGCGAAAAAAAGGTGGAATTACCTTTTTCTTGTCTTCACTTATCTTCTGAAACCTGAGTGCATTATAATATTCACTTGATGCGAGCATCCAAATCCCTAAAACCACACAAAAAAAAATCGCTCCATCAGACATCCACATTTTAACCCCCGTGACCATTGGCATTTAGGGGTCTTGTAGCTTGCATCAAGGTGCACAGACAGCCAAAACTGTAGGTCCTAACCCCAAATCCAACTGCAGGAGGCTCAGCGTCGAGGGAGCGCCGCACCGCGGGAGGCTCAGCATTGAGGGAGCGCCGCACTGCGGGAGGCTCAGCATTGAGGGAGCACCGCACTGCGGGAGGCTCAGCATCGAGGGAGCGCCGCACCAGGGGAGGCTCAGCATTGAGGGAGCGCCGCACCAGGGGAGGCTCAGCATTGAGGGAGCGCCACACTGCGGGAGGCTCAGCATTGAGGGAGCGCCGCACTGCGGGAGGCTCAGCATCGAGAGAGTGCCGCACCGCGGGAGGCTCAGTGTCAAGGGAGCGCCGCACCGCGGGAGGCTCAGTGTCAAGGGAGCGCCGCACCGCGGGAGGCTCAGCGTCCAGGGAGCGCCGCACCGCGGGAGGCTCAGCGTCAAGGGAGCACGAAACTCTGAGGGTCCCAAGTGACTGTAGGACATTGCATCACCACTACCATGGAAATATCCCTCAAACAACATCCACAAGAAGGTAGATAAACTCAAACAGTCTCATTAGCTCCAATCGGACTCCCTGATCCACAACTTGCTTGTTTCCGATTATGATGGGATTTTGAGGTTCAACTCCGTACATTAATGCTCACCATCCAATAAGACCTTTTCAGTGCTTCAACCGAAATCACAGGCACCAACGCACTGCCAGTACATCTCCAACATCCTGAAAGGCTATGATTTTTAAACACCCTGTTCTGACACGTACCTACTAGTTGTTCCCACAGCTTCCAATCCAACAGAGATGCAATTTCCTATTCGAACCACTAGTGCGCTCCCTTGGCCTGCCTGTGCTTGTCTGCATCACTGAACAAGCGGAGGGCACACACAACAACGAGAACCCATCCCAGCACCATTGCAACCGCACAAAGCTCATCTTACTGACTCTCACTCCCACTTACAAATCCAAACGTCTTGTGTTTGAGCCCGTGCTCCAAACGCCCAATCCACACAATCCAGGCACAGGGTCGATGCCGAGGGAGCGCCGCACTGCGGGAGGGTCAGCGCCGAGGGAGCGCCGCACTGCGGGAGGGTCAGCGCCGAGGGAGCGCCGCACTGCGGGAGGGTCAGCGCCGAGGGAGCGCCGCACTGCGGGAGGGTCAGCGCCGAGGGAGCGCCGCAGCGGGAGGGTCAGCGCCGAGGGAGCGCCGCACTGCGGGAGGGTCAGGCCGAGGGACCCCACTGGGGAGTCACCCACCCCACCACCAACCCCATGCGGGAGGGTCAGCGCCGAGGGACGCCGCACTGCGGGAGGGTCAGCGCCGAGGGAGCCGCATGCGGGAGGGTCCCCAATCAGCGCCGAGGGAGCGCCGCACGCGGGAGGGTCAGCGCCGAGGGAGCGCCGCACTGCGGGAGGGTCAGCGCCGGGGAGCGCCGCACTGCGGGAGGGTCAGCGCCGAGGGAGCGCCGCACTGCGGGAGGGTCAGCGCCGAGGGAGCGCCGCACTGCGGGAGGGTCAGCGCCGAGGGAGCGCCGCACTGCGGGAGGGTCAGCGCCGAGGGAGCGCCGCACTGCGGGAGGGTCAGCGCCGAGGGAGCGCCGCACTGCGGGAGGGTCAGCGCCGAGGGAGCGCCGCACTGCGGGAGGGTCAGCGCCGAGGGAGCGCCGCACTGCGGGAGGGTCAGCGCCGAGGGAGCGCCGCACTGCGGGAGGGTCAGCGCCGAGGGAGCGCCGCACTGCGGGAGGGTCAGCGCCGAGGGAGCGCCGCACTGCGGGAGGGTCAGCGCCGAGGGAGCGCCGCACTGCGGGAGGGTCAGCGCCGAGGGAGCGCCGCACTGCGGGAGGGTCAGCGCCGAGGGAGCGCCGCACTGCGGGAGGGTCAGCGCCGAGGGAGCGCCGCACTGCCAGTGCCGTGAAGTGTCGAATTGGAAGAGCCGCAGGCTGCCTGGGGGTCCAACAGTGAACGCTGGAGAAACGGCCGAAATTAACTACGGTATTATCTCACCGCCGCCCGCGGGATCTTGCTGTGCGCAGCGCTGGCAGTGTGCTTCCTACATGAGCACGCTGACCTCTGCTTCGACAAGTCCTTTCAGCAGCCGTGAAGCGGTTAGGTCCGCGCCTCAGCTTGTGAAAGGGGCTGCAGGAAAGCAAGGTTCCACTCTCTCTCTCTCTCCTCTCTGAAATGACAATTGGCCCATTCATTGCACGGGTCACTGGAGTTAACGCGATTGCAATGAGTCGCTGCGTCCAATGCACATCGGCAAGCTGAATGACAGGCTGGGGGGCAGGGGGGGGGGGAAGAAACGCGACAGGAAACCTCCAGCTGCCTCATGCCAAACCTCCCAGTTATCCGTCATAATTCGACCCTTCCAAGTTCTGGAATCAGACAGAGAAGGGTCAGGCTTGAGGGAGGTGGGAAGGTTTCTAGTCTCAGCCAATACTCACTGGTGGGGAGCATATACCCGGACACAACACACACACACACACACACACACACACACACACACACACACACACACACACACACACACACACACGTGTTTGTGGGGGATTTGGTCAGCGGCGACACTCCCTGCAGGCAAGTCGCCCCCAAACTCTTGTCCGTGTGGCAGGGTTGCCTGGGAAGAGTGGCAGCACCACCCCCTCCCCAAAGCTGAGGGCCCGAGATGGAAACGATAGCGAGGAGTGGTGGGGAGATAATGTGACCGCGCTGAGCTGGGAAGTGTGTGACTCTGGGAAAGTACCCGAGGACAGAACACAATCGCTGCTGCGGAAAGAGCTACACTGACAGTGCAGTGAGGCAGCTCAAAGACCCAATAAACACACACACACAAAAACACACACACAACTCCCACCCATCCACCCAGTGGGAGCACTCAATCAAACACACGTCTCCGCCACCCCCCCGACCACAGAGGGACGGTTACGGTACTCACAAGGCACCCCAAGGCTCGAGGGAAAGTCTGCGACGCAGCCGTAGCCACAGGCAGCTCTCAGCACTGATGCTAGTGTGCAAGGAACTGCACGGGTTGTACAGTCACACCCCCTGACATCTGGTGGAAGCAGTGAGAAGCCAGCAGGGCCTGCTGACTCACACCCACACCCCTGGAGTTCACTTAGGGGACGCCCGAATTGCTCGCGAGCCTGTGGTGCATGTGTCTCAGTAGTGTGATAGGGTACGGGGGGCGATGCCGAGCTCCCCCGGATACCACACACTTCACTCGCTCGATAATTCCCCTCCCCCAAACCAGCTGCCACAGTTATCAGAGGGTCGGCGCCGAGGGGGCGCCGCACTGCGGGAGGGTCGGCGCCGAGGGGGCGCCGCACTGCGGGAGGGTCGGCGCCGAGGGGGCGCCGCACTGCGGGAGGGTCGGCGCCGAGGGGGCGCCGCACTGCGGGAGGGTCGGCGCCGAGGGGGCGCCGCACTGCGGGAGGGTCGGCGCCGAGGGGGCGCCGCACTGCGGGAGGGTCGGCGCCGAGGGGGCGCCGCACTGCGGGAGGGTCGGCGCCGAGGGGGCGCCGCACGCGGGAGGGTCGGCGCCGAGGGGGCGCCGCACTGCGGGAGGGTCGGCGCCAGGGGGCGCCGCACTGCGGGAGGGTCGGCGCCGAGGGGGCGCCGCACTGCGGGAGGGTCGGCGCCGAGGGGGCGCCGCACTGCGGGAGGGCGGCGCCGAGGGGGCGCCGCACTGCGGGAGGGCGCGCGAGGGGGCGCCGCACTGCGGGAGGGTCGGCGAGGGGGCGCCGCACTGCGGGAGGGTCGGGCCGAGGGGGCGCCGCACTGGGGAGGTCGGCGCGAGGGGGCGCCGCACTGCGGGAGGGGGGCGCCGAGGGGGCGCCGCACTGGGGAGGGTCGGCGCCGAGGGGGCGCCGCACTGGGGAGGGTCGGTGCCGAGGGAGCGCCGCACTGCGGGGAGGGTCGGCGCCGAGGGAGCGCCGCACTGCGGGGAGGGTCGGCGCCGAGGGAGCGCCGCACTGCGGGGAGGGTCGGCGCCGAGGGAGCGCCGCACTGCGGGGAGGGTCGGCGCCGAGGGAGCGCCGCACTGCGGGGAGGGTCGGCGCCGAGGGAGCGCCGCACTGCGGGGAGGGTCGGCGCCGAGGGAGCGCCGCACTGCGGGGAGGGTCGGCGCCGAGGGAGCGCCGCACTGCGGGGAGGGTCGGCGCCGAGGGAGCGCCGCACTGCGGGAGGGTCGGCGCCGAGGGAGCGCCGCACTGCGGGAGGGTCGGCGCCGAGGGAGCGCCGCACTGCGGGAGGGTCGGCGCCGAGGGAGCGCCGCACTGCGGGAGGGTCGGCGCCGAGGGAGCGCCGCACTGCGGGAGGGTCGGCGCCGAGGGAGCGCCGCACTGCGGGAGGGTCGGCGCCGAGGGAGCGCCGCACTGCGGGAGGGTCGGCGCCGAGGGAGCGCCGCACTGCGGGAGGGTCGGCGCCGAGGGAGCGCCGCACTGCGGGAGGGTCGGCGCCGAGGGAGCGCCGCACTGCGGGAGGGTCGGCGCCGAGGGAGCGCCGCACTGCGGGAGGGTCGGCGCCGAGGGAGCGCCGCACTGCGGGAGGGTCGGCGCCGAGGGAGCGCCGCACTGCGGGAGGGTCGGCGCCGAGGGAGCGCCGCACTGCGGGAGGGTCGGCGCCGAGGGAGCGCCGCACTGCGGGAGGGTCGGCGCCGAGGGAGCGCCGCACTGCGGGAGGGTCGGCGCCGAGGGTGTTGGATCTTTCTGGCAGACGTGCCATTTCCCTTGCCAATGTATCCTCTCAGGTTGAGATAAATTGGAAACGAGTGGAGAACTTCACATTTCGGAGCTTGGTTGCCTCTCGTTATTTCCAACTTTGGTGGACACCCTCCAACAGTAAAGCAGTACGCTGGGCCGTTGATACGACAAATAAACCACTTCCCATTGTGTAAACCTAACAGCCTTAAGGATGATTTCTCCTACCCAGGCCACCCGGTGTCATGCAAACCAGCCTCTTTATAAAACCAGCCATGCTCGGCAAGCTCTCAGAAGGAAGGAAGGAAGGAAGGGTTAACGTTCACTGACGAAAGCACAAATAGACAGAGGAGGTCATTCAATAAAAACAAAACACATGCACAAACCAACCGTACACAGAGAGAGAGGGAGAGAGAGAGCGGGGGGCGCAGGGAGAGAGAGCGGGGGGCGCAGGGAGAGAGAGCGGGGGGCGCAGGGAGAGAGAGCGGGGGGCCTCACGCACACAATATGCTCCAACACACACCACGCACCAATATGCTCCCACTACACACACACGGCACTCACTCACACAGTGCTCCCTAGACCACGCACGCGTCACCGCGCACCGCACAGTGCTCCATGGTACCCACGCTACAGTGCTTCCAGACACCACGCAACTCCTACACGGCACGATAGTTGGCGTCCTCAGTGATACACCGCACACACGCACAGGGCATATGCTCGGGCAATCGCACCCACCGTCACGCAATATGACTCCCACACGCTCACCTGGTGGCGGATTAAGGTGTACGTCGAAGTTGGAATGCACGTTCAATAGCGTCCCACAGCGCACACAAATGTCGCACGACAAAATTGTAGTGCATCACTCCACACGCACACGGCACGACAAATATGCTCCCACACGCACACCACTCATAATGCTCCACACTGCACGCAATATCTCCCACACGCACGCAATATGCTCCCCACACGCGACGCAATATGCTCCACACGCACGCAATATGCGCCCGCACTCACACCTACTTTTAGTAGATGTCTCCAATATGCTCCCACACGCACACGCACGCAATATGCTCCCACACGCACACGCACGCAATATGCTCCCACGCTCCCAGACACACGCACAACGCTCCCAGACACACGCACAACGCTCCCAGACACACGCACAACGCTCCCAGACACACGCACAACGCTCCCAGACACACGCACAACGCTCCCAGACACACAGGCACAGACACGATCCCAAGGTCTCGAATGGAGCAGTATGCTTATTTTAAAGTCACAGGAGCTGGCAGTTTTGGTGTTCAGCTCTTAGCTGGGGACGGGATGTCTGGATCTTGTCTCTCTCTGCACTGCAGCCCCCCAGAGCTCCAGGGACAGAGGGGCGAGGCGCTGTAGCGGTGCTGAGAAACTGAAGTGCATGTTGTGTGAACAGCTCCATACAAGTTCCACATGTTGGCAAAGCAGCATCGAGTCGTCGCCCAGGCAGTCACAATCACATCAGTGTAAACCCAAATTCGCACCACCCAGAGCGAGAGGCACCCCCATCCTGCCACCTACCTGGGGCTGTTACATACACCAACCTCCAAAGCAGCTCGGACAGCTGGGTAGCCCAACGGGTCTATTACAGACAGAGTAGGCAGCACAATGAGACACAGACAAAACAAAGGGAACTCCCATCACACATGCCTGCTGTCTCACCCGAGACACCATCCTCACCACCCCCCACCCTCTGCCTTCAACAAGATCAGAAGTACAAGTTTGACAGGCCCTTATCTTTTGCCGTTTTTCTTTTCGTAAACCAAAAGTAAAGATAAAGTTTATTCATTAGTCACAAGCAGGCATGCATTAACACTGCAATGAAGCGACGGTGAAAATCCCCTATTCGCCACACTCCGGCGCCTGTTCAGCGTGTCTTTGATCTGTGGGAGGAAACTAGAGTATCCGGAGGAAACCCACGCAGACACAGGGGAGGATGTGCAGACTCCATACAGATACTGACCAAAGTCGGGAATTGAACCAAGGTCCTTGGCACTGTGAGGCAGCAGTGTCAACCATCGTGCCACCGTCCTGTCTCCAAACTGACCTGGAGTTGTAAGTGCATTCCCTCACAAAGGTAGCAATTGAGTTGACCACAGGGCCTATCTCAAGGGAGAGCGGCGGATTCTGCACGATGCCATTCACATGTCAAGAAACTGAACTGGCGACCAACACTCCAAACTGACCCCAAAACTACACCCTTCCCTTCACTTACAGCCACCTCAGATGGCGAGAAGCACGTACAAAAGGGAATTGGATAAATTTAAGAGAGAGTTGCGGGAGGGGCAATGGTCACATCACCACTTTGGTAAATTGGAGGCCCGAGTAATGCCCCAGGGGCACGGGTTCAAAAGTCAATATAGCGCACAGGGGTTGGCACTGTTGCCTTGCCACACCAGGAACACAGGTTCAATTCCGGCCTTGGGTCAACTGTGTGTGTGAAGTTTGCATGTTCTCCGTGCCTGCGTGGGTTCCCTCCGGTTTCCTCCCACGGTCCAAAGATGCGCAGGTTGGACAGACTGGCCATGTAGCACACTGGCACAGTGGTTAGCACTCCTGCCTCACAGCGCCAGGGAGCCAGGGTTTAATTCCCAGGCTCAATCACTATCTGAGTGGAGTTTGTACATTCTCCCTGTGTCTGCGTGGGGTTCCTCTGGGTGGTCTGGTTTCCTCAAACAGTCCAAAGACGTGCAGGTTAGTTTGATTGGCCATGCTAAATTGATCACTCAGTATGACTCAGTCAGGGCGATAAGCAACTAGAGAAATTCGGAATCAAAAACCAGCCAACAGGCTAACATCTGAGGAAGGATAGCCCAGACCTCGGATAGGGGTGTTGCACAGATCAATCTGAACTATCCCCGAGGTGAAAAGGTTAAACTTTTGCGGGCAGGTTGCACAGATGGAGTTTGCATTCCTCAAGTGTTGAAGATTAAGATAGTGATCCGATCGAGGTGGTGTTAAGATGATTAACAGACAGAGGCCATAGAGAGAAACTGTTTCTTCCGGTTTGGGGTGGTGGGTGGTGGTGGTGGTGGAGGAGGAGACAAGAGGGGCGGCGGGGCGGCTTGTCAGGAAGCACTTTCCCACACAAAAGAGATCTGGAATTCGCTGCTGAAGGTACCAAGGGTTATGGAACCAAGGCAATCGATGAAATTAAGGTACAGACTGGATCTCTCGGCTCGACGAGCTGAGTGGCCTCCTTCTGCTCTTGTGTAACAGGCTCAAGGGACCGAATGAGCTCCTCCTGTTCCCTGTATAACAAGCTCTAGAGAGGCTGAATGGGTCCTCCTTGGCACAGAGTTAGCACTGCTGCCTCTCAGTGTCAGGGACCCGGGTTCGATCCCCGACTTGGGTCACTGCCTGTGTGGAGTCTACACATTCTCCCAGTGTTTGCATGGATTTCCTCCAGTTTCCTCCCACAGACTCAAAGACATGCTGGTTAGCTGCTAAGTTTATCCCTCAGCCTATCAGGCGCCAGAGTGTGGCAACTAGGGAGTTTTCCCAGTGACTTCACTGCAGTGTGAATGAAAGTCTGTACGTGACACTAACAAACAAACTTTAAAACTTCTGTTCCTGCGTACCAAGCTGGAGAGAGGGGCTGAATGGGTCTCCTCCTGTTCCTATGTAACGGGCTCAAGAGGGGCTGAGTGGCTTCCTCCTGTTCCTGTGTAACAGGCTCAAGAGAGGGGCTGAATGGCCTCCTCCTGTTCCTGTGTAACAGGCGAGAGAGAGAGAGAAAGAAAAAGAGAGGGGTTGAATGGCCTTCTGTTATTGTAACAGACTCGAGAAAGAGGGGCTTGAACGGCTTCCTGTTCCTGTGTAACAGGGTTTAGAAAGAGAGAGAGACGAGAGAGGGGCTGAATGGCCTCCTGTTCCGGTGTAACAGGCCCGAGAAAGAGAGAGGGGCTGAATGGGCCTCCTCCTGTTCTCAGGCTCAGCTCAAAAGTGAAGCGCCGCAACGACCACAGTTGCTAATTTTATTTTAAAACCACAGAAAGACAACAGCAAAGTTCTCCTTTCCTGAAAGCCTCGTGAGGTCCTCGGAGTTGGGCGGTAATGAAATGTCAACGGGTCTAGCCCAGCGAGACAGGAGGGCTGCACAGCCTCTGTGGTCTGGCTGAAGTCCAGGCAGCTCATTGTTTGAAGCGAGCAGACAGACCGTTTTCCTTGAGGCGTCTTCCTTGTTATTCTGGGAAGGGGCAGGAGAGGAGGGGGGAGGAAAGAGGACACGGAAACACGAGCAGATTGACACAGTCAACACACCAGGCACCAAATGGGTTTGAGTGGAGTGGTGGGGTGGTGGTCAAGCACAGCCTCCTACATCTCTCACCATCTCGGTTATCTTGCTCAGTGTCACAACCGCCTCTTTCTCTCTCTCTCTCTCTCGTCTGTGAGATCAGAAAACCCTTTGCTTAGCGCCACCTGCCCCTCAGCGCCGAGGGGACATCACACTGTCCGAGGGTGAGGGATAAGGGGTTGCCCCGCGTCAGAGGATTTGGTTCATCTATCGCCGCCTCTGGGATTCTGCTGTGGGCAAATCGTCTGAACAGCTAGCTACCTGTTGGGCTGCAAGGAGCTTCGGGGAATGTTGAATTCGAAATTGTCGTGCCCATTTCTGGTGCATCCCTGAAGACTGTGCAGGCTAAGAACTGGGAAGACACACAGTGACATACACGCCCACAATGTCGGGCCGAGGGAGCGCCGCACTGCGGGAGGGTCAGCGCCGAGGGAGCGGGGGGGGTGGGGGGGTGGGGGGGGCCAGCGCCGAGGGAGCGCCGCACTGCGGGAGGGTCAGCGCCGAGGGAGCGCCGCACTGCGGGAGGGTCAGCGACGAGGGAGCGCCGCACTGCGGGAGGGTCAGCGCCGAGGGAGCGCCGCACTGCGGGAGGGTCAGTGCAAGAGCAATTTATTAAAAAGAGAGTTTGAGTCTCTCCAGCATGCAGCCATCAGACCCAGTGCCTCACAGCCAATGAATGAGGCCTTTGTGTCAGGTGGGAACATGGACAAAATGCAGCAGCGGCCAATTTACGCAGAGGAAGATCCCAAAAATAGCAGTGCGGCTGAACCGATGACGACTTGAGCAACTGGCCGTCGGGAGGAGCCACCCCTCCCAAAACTAAGACGGCTAAATCTTTCCCAGAAAGTGGAAAAGCCGAAAGTATGCAAGGAATGGCCAAGCGACCGAGATAAACAAACACAGGATCTGGAACGTCTGCCCCGAACACAGCCTCTGCTGGAAAGCTAATGACGGGGAAGTGGAATGTGAAACTCTAGAGAACAGTTTGGGGGTGGCATGGTGGTTAGCACGGCTGCCTCACAGCACCAGGGAAACAGGCTCGATTCCTGGTTTGGGTGACTGTGCAGACTCTGCACATTCTCCCCGCATCTGCGTGGGTTCCGTCCGGGTGCTCTGGTTTTCCTCACACACTCCAAGAACGTGCGCGTTAGGTGGACTGGCCGTGTTCAATTACCCCTTAGTGTCAGGGGGTCTAGCTAGGGTAAAATGCATGGGGCTACGGGGACAGGGCCTGGGTGGGACTGTGGTCGGGTGGGAGGGGTGTTCCAAGCAGGCTCCCCCAGCCCGACAAGGAAATTGAACCCTGTCCACCAGGGTGACACTTTAGGGTGGCTCGGAGCCACAGCATTCCTTTGGCACCAGCTCTGCCGCTCTCGCCTAGCAATTCCGTCTCCATCTACCCCATCCCCCACTCCCCCACCCACCCACTCTCAGTTTGTCCCTCGCTCTAATCTTTCATCAAGTGAGGAAATCCACAACAGGGAAGCTGGGAACAGCTCATTCCGCACACGTCACAGGCTGGACAAACACAAGGGAGGGTGCACAGGGGAGGGGGGTAGTAGGGAGAAGGGGAATTCTGAATAGAAGGAATTTTCCACACTCTCGCAGTTGGTGATGTGTTGCCCTGTCTGGTTACACAATGCAACTTGGCACCGCAGACTGTTACGGTCCTCGAGCCAAGAACTTTAAGGGCACAGCTGGGGGAGGGGGCTGGGTTCGGGAACGGACAGGGAGACAGGCAGGGGTGGGAGCCCTGCACAATCCACACTCGGCTGGAGCGCTGGCTGGCACCAAAGGACAGCTCAGCCCACAGCAGCATGAAGGCCAAACCCTCCAAAAGGTCCCAACACACACTCCAAAAACTCCCATCAGCGTACAGAGAGGGAGGGAGAAGAACTGGTGGGGGATTGGGGGACGGCGAGAGCTGGGGTGGCAGGGAAAGCATCTGTGGGAGATTGGGAAGGTGAGGTGGATGGTGGGGCGAGGGGGGGAGGGATGTGGGGGGGGGGGGATGTGGGGGGTGGGGGGGATGTCGGGGGTGGGGGGGTAGGGGCGTGGGGATGTGGGGGCAGGTAGTTAACCTGGAGCAAAGGTGGACAAAGGTAGAATGTGTTTTCAATACAACATCAGACCATGATTTACTGTGTGGTTAGCCCGGGGGTGAGTCAACAATTACCCTGAGAGACAGTGAAGAGGCGAGGGGAGCGGGAAGAGAGAGAGAGAGAGACTGTGTGTGTGTGTGTCCCTGTGTGTCTGTGCCTGTGCATGTCTGTGTGTGTGTGTGTGGAAGGAGCCGGCCACTGCTGCCGCGACTCTTTTTTCTGAGGGTGACTCAGTTCGAATGAAGAACCCCAGGCACTGGGCGGGGAGAGCAAAGATTCAGACGCTGAATAATACACGGGTTCCAAAACTAACATGCAATCTTCATTCATCCGGAAACACCCACCCACCCAAACACTGGGTATGTCAACCAAACAGCCAGCCCTGGAGCAAGCCCAGTGCCAAGGCAAACGGGTCACTGCTTTCAGACCCAACCTCGAAAGATACAAGCGCAGAGCGGCGCTCCCCCCAGCGCCCACCCCGCCGCCCACCCCCAGTGCCCTCCCTGCCGTGCTCCCCCGGCGCCCGGCCTGCCGCGCTTCCCCCCAGCGCCTGCCCCACCACGCTCCCACCGCCGCTCTTCCCCGTCGCCCGCCCTGCTGTCCTCCCCGCCGCGCGCCCCGCGGCAGTGCGCCTGCTCTGCAGGATAGACAGCGACCACGTGAGCAAGAGAGACAGACACGCATATACAGTGTGAACGGCAGACGGCAAGCGGGAGACAGAGAGTCAGAGAGAGAGGAGAGGGAGGGACAGAGCGACGGGCACAGTTTTCCCCCCACCGCAATGAGTCTTAGCTTGTGCGTGTTTTTTTGTGGGTAAGATCTGAGGGAACACAGCCAACAGAATATAGATGTCCCAGAGACAGGAAGCAGGAAATCTGTGCATGTCCCAGCAGGCAGCCTTCTACTGGATGGCCAGATGGGTTGTTAGCGCGATTCTCAGCTGCAACCTCCCACGTCTCTGAAGTAAAAAAAAAACCAAGAGCAATGGGAGCTGTGGCGAGCTCCGGGGGAGGGTGAGTGAGACATTCCAGAATAAAACTGGCGTCAGTTACTGCTGCGTATTCATGTCTGTGTGCGCACATGCCAACACGTGCACGTCTGTGCTTCGCACATAGGTGTGTCCCCAAGCAGCACTACAAAATATGACTGGATGACCGAGGGGCTCCCGCGCGCAGCGAGAGACGTGGCACCGCCGAGGGGCGTGCGCACGCTCAGCGAGAGACGCAGCGCCGTTGAGACCGCACGCACAGTCGCCCAATCATTGCTGGTCCGAGAGCGGTGTGTTGCCCGTCTCCCTAACACTGGAGATTCAGGCACAGCAAGTCACCGTGACCCTGTCACCGGGTCAGTGTCTCCCCTTCAATGGATATCTGAGTGCGGCCGGTCACAGTCTCCCCATCGCTCGGGGTTCAAGCGTCGATTATTGTCGGCGTTCAGTGTCTGTGCTGGTTTGGTTAGTGTATCGTGTGAGCGGGATCCGAGGGCTAGTACAGCGAGAGATCCAGAGACAGATTAGAAAGGTCTTTCAGGCTGTGCCCAATGTGTTCCCTCACCCAGGACACTGATGCGGCTGTAATGAGCTCCCTCATTAGTTAATAAACATGGGGGGGGATGGGGGAGGGCTAATCGCCTTCCTTTGGGCACCACGTACTCACACAGCGGACGTGACACAGGGTCCCGTACGAGCCCCGCAGTACAAAAGTCAGCAAAGCCTACGGCTGCAGATCCCATGATCGAACGCAAGAACACAGCTGCCACTGGGTCCCTCTGCCAAGAGAAAGCTGGAGGGGAGATTCCAGAAAACAGCTGCAATCATCGTGAAGGGAAGGGAGTGTGTGGGGGCTGCCTCACGCTCTGTACGCACTGTGCCGACAACACAAAACACAAGGTGGGCAAAACGTCCCAACTCACACGCAGCGTGACCCACGCCACGGGAGGGAGAACGCGGAAAGAGGGCCAGCAAAGGCGGGGGGAGGGGGAATCTGGCATGGGGAGACATGACAGGGAGGGGAGGAGGAGGGAGGGGGAGGGAGGAGGAGAGGAGGGAGGAGGGGGATTGGGGTGGGAGGAAGGAGGGGGATGGGGGGAGGGACGGAGGACGGAGGGGACGGGAGGGAGGGAGGGAGGGGAGGGGGGAGGGAGGGGGGAGGGGGGAGACCTGAGAGGGACAGAGGGAAGGAGAGAGAGAGAGGGAGAAAGGAAGACGAGGGGACGAGAGATTAGTGTGCGAGACGGAAGAGGAGACAAGGCACATGGAAAGAAGGGCTCCTTCTGCACGGTGTCTGGACGCTTCATGGAGAACGTGAGGAAACCTGTTTAACTGTTTCCTTCGCAAGCAGAAACTGCCAAAACCAGACACAAACCTCCGAATCAAGAGAAGGCTGACAGTAGTAAAGATCAGGGTGCAGGCTGGAACCTCAGCCAAATATCCAGCCCGTAAGCTGCAGCTGTGAGGGGGGTTTGCACAGCCACACGGTCAGTGAGCATCAGCATTTTCTGTTCACCTTGTGTGGGACAATGCAGAAACCTTACAATTCGGTATCTAAGGACAACACGTCACAGTCCATGCAATAAACAGCAGAAAGATCCAGCAACCTGTTAGTCAGAGAGTTGGAGGCGGGGAGGGGAGGGGCTGGGCGAAAGAGCGCGAGCGAGAGCACGAGGGCGAAAGAGCGCGAGCGAGAGCACGAGGGCGAAAGAGCGCGAGCGAGAGCACGAGGGCGAAAGAGCGCGAGCGAGAGCACGAGGGCGAAAGAGCGCGAGCGAGAGCACGAGGGCGAAAGAGCGCGAGCGAGAGCACGAGGGCGAAAGAGCGCGAGCGAGAGCACGAGGGCGAAAGAGCGCGAGCGAGAGCACGAGGGCGAAAGAGCGCGAGCGAGAGCACGAGGGCGAAAGAGCGCGAGCGAGAGCACGAGGGCGAAAGAGCGCGAGCGAGAGCACGAGGGCGAAAGAGCGCGAAGGCGAGGTGAAAATTAGATCAAAAGAGCGAAAAGGCAAGAGACAGAATGAGCAGTGAGAGAGAGGGCGAGCTTGTGTGAGAGAAGTTGCGAGCCTGAGAGAGAGCGAGAGAGAGCACGAGCGTGAGAGAGACGCTTTGTGCTGCCAAGTCTTCTCACACGTAATCACAGGCAGAGAGAGCAGTTGAAAAGCCGTTGCCTTTGCTAATATGACGACGCTCACAGGAGACTGGCTGAGAGACTGGCTGCATGACTGTTGGTTTCGATCTCTCCCACACAGTTTGAACAACGACATACTCATAATAAAATGACAAGAATGAGAAGCAGGAGTAGGCCATTTGGCCCCTCGAGCCTGCACCACCATTCAACGTATTGTTCCCTTCCGAAAAACATCACAAGTTTTCAGTTTTTGAAATGACAATTTTCATCGGGGCCGAAGGAGAGGGGCCAGCTCTTGAAGCTGTATTTTAAGCAAGTCCCTCTCTTTCTTCACCCCATCCCCCCCACCTCCCACTCCAAATTATCCCAACACACCAGAGTCACAAGTCAAGAACTTTGTGCATAAGCGGTTTGATTATCCCAGACAACGTCACCAGCTCAAAGTCAGGATTGGGGAAGGCATAGGGGGAGTAAAGGAAGGGAGGCACGAGGAGCTGGCAGGCGGGAGCAGGGAACCGACGCTGAGTGGATTGGCGATAAAAATCCAGCCACACGGTGCTCCAAACAATCAAATTCTCGGCAAATCCTTCGATCGCAAATCCCCCCACATCCTCCACGTCCACCTCGTTCGAACACCCGGGACATTTCCTGAATCCGTTTCGACAGTCGCGAGGTTGTCAATTGTTTTTATCCCACAGGTGCTTTGGTCCACCTTGTTGTCTAACGAGGGGCATACACGCGATGGGTCGTGAGAGGGCTGCTCTTGGTTTTTTTTTTCCGAGAGTATCCTAGTGCTTCACGTCGTTAGTGTACGCTTGACCTGGACCATTTGACGGGCAACATGACAGCTCAGTGACTATCGCTGTGCTGTGCAGATAAGTGGATTTGGGCCTGTGTCTGCGGGAGTTTGCGCATTCTCCCCGTGCTTGCGTGGGCATTCTTCAGGTGCTCCTGTTTCCTCCCACATCGCAAAGATGTGCTCTTAGGCTAACTGGCATAACAAATTCTCCCTAAATTGTCTCAAATTTTGTTTTTAACTCATAGATCTATAAACATAGACAGGGATCACGGGTAGAAGTGGGAACATCGGGGTGGCGGCGTGGGCTCGTTGGGCCGAAGGGCCTGTTTCCGTGCGGTTTTGTTCTTTGTTCTCGTTCTGTCAGCCAAGGACCAAAGGATGGGCCCACTTTGCCCCAAGGCGCCTGCAAGCCTCCCAACCCCCTCCCCAAGTCCATCCTCTCCGAAACAGACCACCTGCTACCCCCCCCGTGCCGCCTGACAACTCATTCCAGGCGCACTCAGAACATACCACAGCTCGAAAAGGTCACGTTTTCCCACCCACGACGTGTCGCGGTTGAGGAGGATCAGCAAGTCGCCCCGATGGCTGGCGAGACTCAGAACAGCGACCACCGTCCATGAGGTGGGGGAGGGGTGCGTAATTCCGCTTTCTCCCGCTCGACCAATTTCACCTGGTCCACAGAGATGCCGACAGACCACTGTCACCTCAACACGGAGGACCACGCGCATCAGCGATTGCGGTTCCGAAATCCTGACACAGTTAAGCAAATGTCTTTGTCAACTCGTCAGAGTAGAAAGAAATGGCACGTGGGCGGTGGGGGTGCTTTAAGCTCAAAATGGAATCAAGGCACAGGAAGGCAGCACAGCGGCACAGCACTTAACAGCATCAAGGACCTGGGTTCAATTCCGGCCTTGGGTCACTGGCTGTGCGGAGTCTGCACGTTCTACGTGAGTTTCCTCCAGTTTTCTCCCACAGTCCGAAAGATATGCTGGTTAGATGCAACAGTCATACTAAATTCTCCCTTAGCGTACCCGAACAGGTGCCAGAGTGTGTCGGCTGGGACATTTTCACAGTAATTTCATTGCAGTGTTAATGTGAGCCTACTTGCTACGCTATTAGACACTTAGAAAAATTAAAACAGGCAAGAGGAAAAGACCAATGCAGCGAACAAGATTGCAATGAGGGTGTAGGCATACTATTGAAGAAATTATAATGCTCAATATTGCAGGCTGAGGATTAGAGAGACAAAGGTGGGGGGGGGAATCGGTGAAGAAGAGCAGGAGGGTGGGGTTAAGCTGAGGCATCTTCCCACAACACAAAAAAGGTGCAACTCGCACAGACGCCCAATCAAGATTGCAAAGGAGGAGGAATGCAACAAAAAAAAAAGCCGAGAGGTTGCACTGATTTGAACTGAAGCAAAATGCAAGGACGGGGTGGGGGGGGGGGGGTGAGTGTTGACCTTTTGGGGTGACAGGGAGAGTGAGGAGGGGATTGAATAATTAATGAAGGTGAAATGCAAGAAAGTAGTGTTTGCAAAGTGACTAATGCAGCAAGGGGTGAATGCACAGGCAGAGTTGGGGTGCGAGGGACAGAGGGTGATCAAGGGGCAGAGGGGGTGATCGGGGGCAGAGGGGGTGATCGGAGGCAGAGGATCGGGTGAGGTGGCAGAGGACGGGGTGAAGTGGGACCCAGCAGGTTTTGACCCCGTTCCTCCTCACCGATCTGGGGTCCCACCTCCCACAAACCCTTCCCTTCATTATATACTGGCGGTTCTGCACTTACCCTCAACACTCCTGTCCCCTGAGGCCAATCCGTCTTCCAGTTACCGGCCACTCACTCCCCGGGCTCCCTCCGTCGCTCCGGACCACAGCCTCACCACGTGACTTGCAACGCGGCCCCGCCCCCCTCCCTCCCTCCCTCCGTCCCTGCCCAGCCTCAGAATGACATGCGCAAAACAAAGCTCCGCCCCACCCGCGGCAGTAGCAAGCCCTGGCAACGTAATGCGCAAGCGCAGCCCCGACCCGGGCCCCGCCTCTCTCTCGCTCCCTCTCTGGCAACGTTGTGCGCAGCCGCGGTTCAGAGCCACCGCTCTCTCGCGCCCTGCCAACATTATGCGCAGCCGCGGCCTAGAGCCAGGCTCCGCCCAAAGTCTCTCCTTCCCTCTCTGGCAATGGTATGCGCAAGCGCGGCTTAGATCCACGCCCCGCCCCCCCCCCAGGCGCTGTGATGTTTGGACGCGGCAGAATCCAGTTGGCCCCGCCCTCCTCCCGTCCCCTCCGGAAGTGAGATACGCAGGCGCGCGGTCCCTTCCCCCGCCCACATACCCACCGTTTAAAAAAAAATGCAGCAGCTATAGTCTGCGCAGGCGCAATCCCTTGAGCACCCAAGGGCTGGGAAAGGGGAGGCGGCGCGATCAGCTGTCGCTAGGTGACGGTCGCCATGGGAGCGAGGCGACCAGGCGACGGCTTGCGGCGGCAACTCCGAAATGGCTCAGGAGCAAAGAGGCTCGATGGAATGTTTGCGTCAACCAGTTCGCCAGAAAATGCTGGAATTTAAGAGGTGGTCACTGAATACTCAGAGTCATCGAGGTTTACAACATGGAAACAGCCCCTTCGGCCCAACTTGTCCATGCTGCCCCCTTTTTTTAAAACTCCCAAAAGCTGGTCCCAATTGCCGCCTTTGGCCCATAGCTCTCAATCACATCCTACCCATCTAAATCTACTTAAGATGTAGAGATGCCAGCGTTGGACTGGAGTAAACTCAGTAAGAGGTCTGACAACACCGATTTTAAATCCAACCGATTTATTTGATAGTAAACTTGCAAGCTTTCGGCCTTTGTGGCCTCCGTCAGGCGAATGAGGTGTTCTGGTCTCCAAAAGCACACATATCGGCACAGACAGTTTACAGATTGCTGATTAGAATGCGAATCCTTACACCTAACCTGCTATTCAAGTGTTAAAGTGGCTAACAATGTGGGTGGAAGGAACGCTGAGCACAGGTTAGAGAGATGTATATTGTCTCCAGTACAGAACAGTAAGTGAGGTTTTTTACTAACCCAAGCAAGTCATGGGGATTACAGATAGTGTGACATGAAGCCAAGATCACTGTTAAGAAAGGACGTCCCGAAGCATGGTACGTTGGGGAGACCATGCAGATACTACGACAGCGGATGAATGAACATCGCTTAACAATCAGCAGGCAAAACAGTTCCCTTCCTGTGGGCGAACACTTCAGCGGTCATCGGCATTCGGCCTCCGACCTTCGGGTAAATGTTCTTCGAGGGGGTCTTCACAGCAGAGCCGCTGAGCAGAGACCGATAGACAGGTTCCGCACCCATGAGGACAGTCTTAACAGGGATCTTGGCTTCATGTCACACTATCTGTAACCCCCATGACTTGCCTGGGTTAGCAAAAAACCTCACTTACTGTGCTGTCTGGAGACAATACACATTTCTCTAACCTGTGCTCAGTGTTCTTTCCACTCACATTGTTAGCCAATTAAGACTTGAATAGCAGGTTAGGTGTAAGGATTCGCATTCTAATCAGCAATCTGTAAACTGTCTGTGCCGATATGTGTGCTTTTGGAGACCAGAACACCTGATTCGCCTGACAAAGGCACAAACGCCAAAAGCTAGCAAGTTTACTATCAAATAAATCAGTTGGATTTAAAATTGGTGTTGTCAGACCTCTGACTAAATCTACTTAAACCATATCATGATCAGGCAGCATCAACATGGTTTCATAGAAGATAAATTGGGTCTGAACTTTTTGGAGTGTAGAGGTTAACTCAAAGGAACCAGTAGACGCAAGCATTCTTGGATTTCCAAAAAGGTGTTTGATTAGGCTCAGATGAAAGGTTGTGCGATGTATCCAAAAGAGAAACTAATGGAAAATCTCAGCAAGTCTGGCAGCATCTGTAAGGAGAGGGAAGTGGTGATGTTTTGAGTCCAAGTGACCCTTTGTCAGAGCTAAAAGCCATAGAAAGTGGGAGATCCTTATACTGCAGGGCGAGAGAATGAAATATGCCTCAGAACACCAAGTTAAAGACCCAACAGGTTTGATGTGATTTGATTTATTATTGTCACATGTATAGACATAGAGTGAAAAGTATTGTTTCTTGCAAGCTGTACAGACAAAGCATACATTTATAGAGAAGGAAAGGACAGAGTGCAGAATGTAGTGATACAGTCATAGCTAGGGTGTAGATAAAGATCAACTTAATGCAAGGTAAGTCCATTCAAACGTCTGACAGCAGCAGGGAAGAAGCTGTTCTTGAGTTGGTTGGTATGTGACCTCAGACTTTTGTATCTTATTCCTGATGGAAGAAGGTGGAAGAGAGAATGTACGGGCTGCATGGTGTCCTTAATTATGTTTTGCCAAGGCAGTGGGAAGTATAGACAGAGTCAATGGATGGGAGGCCAGATTGTGTTATGGATTGGGCTACATTCATGATTTATTTTGCAGCTCCTTGCAGTCTTGGGCAGAGCAGGAGCCATACCAAGATACAACCAGAGAGAATGCTTTCTATGGTACATCTGTAAAAGTTGGTGAGAATCATAGCTGATGTGCCAGATTTCCTTAGTCTTCTTAGAAAGTAGAGGCTTTGTTGAGTTTTCTTAACTATAGTGTCAGCTTGGGGGACTGGACAGGTTGTCAGTGATTTGGACACCTAAAACCTTGAAGCTCTCAACCTTTTCTCCTTCATCCCCATTGATGTAGACAGGGGCATGTTCTCCACTATGTTTTCTTAAGTCAATGACAACCTCCTTTGTTTTGTTGACATTGAGGAAGAGATTATTGTTGCCACACCAGTTCACCAGATTCTCTATTTCGTTCGTGTACTTTGTCTTGTCATTGTTTGAGATCCAACCCACGATGATGGTGTGGTCATCAAACTCAAAAATCAAACTGGAGGGGAATTTGTCATAGGTGGATAGGGAGTATAGTAGGGAGCTGAGAACACAGTCTGTGGGCACCAGTGTTGAAGATGATCGTGGAGGCGTTGTTGTCTATCCTTACTGACTGTGGTCTGTGAATTAGGAAGTTTAGGATCCAATCACAGAGGGGGGTGCTGAGGCCAAGGCCACTGAGTTTGGAGATGAGTGTCATGGAAATAATGGTGTCGAAGGATGAGCTGTAGTTAACAAATGGGAGTCTGACATAGATGTCTGTTATCTTGGTGTTCCAGGGTTGAGTGCAGGGCTAGGGAGATGGAGTCTGCTGTGGACCTGTAGCAGCAATAGGCAAACTAAAGTGGATCCAGGTAGGCCAGGAGGCTAGAATTGATTCATGAATTGAGTCTCACCTGATGAAGGGGCAATGCTCCAAAAGTCTGTGCTACCAAATAAACCTGTTGGACTTTAACCTGGTGTTGTGAGACTTCTTACTGTGCCTACCCTAGTCCAACGTCAGCACCTCCACATCATTGAATGAAAGATGAGTGATAGCCACAAAAACAAATGGAAAGTCTGCTAATGGCAGTCCATAGAGAGAATAGAAGGTGTGAATGGCTAAATGGAGTGAAGCTTAAATCCACTGTAACAGGGTAAGCTGTAACAGATGAAAATGTGGAGGAAGGTGCAGGAGAGAGAAAAAATTGAGAAAGGGGGGAAAGAGAAAGCAAAAGGGGAAAAAAGGTAAGGAAAGGGAGATAAAACAGGGGAAAGAATGTGGAGGAAAAGGAAAATAAAGACTAAAGAAATGATAGAGAACAGTTAAATGAAATGAAAACAAAAGGGTTGAAGTGGGGGAGCATTAATCGTCTGAAGTTGTTGAATTCTATATTGAGACTGGGAGGCTGTAATGTCCCTAGCCAGAAGATGAAGTGCTGTTCTCCAGTTTGCGTTGAACTTCTCTGGAACATTGCAGCAGGCCAAGGACAGACATGTACTGATATGATCGGCACAACTTGTAGGTCGAAGGGCCTGTTTGTGCTGTAGTGTTCTATGTGAGCATGGAAGCAAGATCGTGTGTTAAAATGGGAAGGATCCTGTTTGCATACAGACCAAAGGTACTCAGCAAAGCACCTAGTTGTGTTATGTATGTTGGAGCATGCCCTTTTAAGAGCATAGGTCAGGTGACCTGAGACCCAAGCTCCACCTTGAGTGGAGCTGGCCTAGCCTAGCCGTTTATCTAGCAAATTGTGCTAGATTAAGATGTGTTAATAAGCTGTCCCAGTTATAGTTTAGTATCACTGATCTCATGATCTTTTATTAGTCTTAATAACAGACCTCAAACATAACACGTTAGTGCCCAAATCAAGGGCTTGTGGAGTTGGGTGATGGGTAGAGGATTGGTTGAAAGCTGAAAGTAGGGATAAACAGAGCATTTTCAAGTTAGCGGCTTGTAACTAGTGGTGTACCCTAAGGATCAGGCCTGAGGCCCTAGCTACTAACTTATATTAATGACGTAGACTTCTGAATCTCGGGTTGCTTGTAGTACAAAGCAAGGTTGAAAGGTAAGCTCTGAGGAGGTCACAAAGAGATGTGGACAGGTTATGTGACCAGGCAATAAGACAGCGGGTGGATTATAACTTGGGATAGAGTTTTTTTCTGCCACTGGATCTTGCTATACACAATTTGGCTGCACAAATGTCCTATCTTCTCACAGAGGCCACGTTTCAAGATGGAGATAGCCTTTTTTTTGGGCTGTGGAGCATTTTGGGATGTCCTGAGTTCAGGAAAGACGAACATCTCCCATCGTTCATTAACCAAGGAAGTAAAGTAGCCATTTTGAGAAAAAAAACACTTGCACACTCAGGACTGTCCCTGTTTTGCCTGCGAGCATGCAACGTGGTTAAAGTTCAGCTGCAATCATTGCAGGAATATGAGGGCTATCTGTTTGTCTTTTGTTTCAATAAGCAAATAAATAACGAGGCAGAGTTGGTTACCTTCACGTGTTGGAGGATTATGTTGGAATACACGGTTGTTTATCAGCTCTCACTCACCAGTGCGTTATTTTCAACCAAGGACCAATGCGTCATTTCAAAAACCATGCACTGCTTTTGAAATTGAAGGCATATTTCCATGCTACCCTGTCATAAAGGCACCATTATATTCTCAATTGACAACCTGTCTAGTCTACAAAGCTTGGTGAATTCTGTCATGTGAGGAAGACATTTGGCCCATTGTGCCTGTCCTCTTGGCAGGAGTTATCCAATTAGTGCCCTCCCTCACCCCTAATCTAGTCCTTTTTCTCCCATACCCCTGCAAATTTTGCCCTTCAAATATTCATCTAATTCATAGAGTCCAACAATGCAGTAAGGGATACTTGGCCCATCGAGTTAGCACTTACCACAATCCCACCCAGGCCCTATCCCCAAAACTCCATTCATTTATTCTAGCTAGTCCCCCTGACAGTAAGGGACAATTTAGCATGGTCAATCAACCTAACCTGCACATCTTTGGACTGTGTGAATCCACTGGGGCACCTGGAGAAAACCCATGCAGACATGGGGAGAATGTGCGAACTCCACACAGACAGTGACCCAAGCCGGGAATTGAACGCAGGTTCTGGGTGCTGTGAGGCGGCAGTGCTAACCACATCAATCTGCTTCCACAGTCCTTTCAGACAGTGCTTTCCAGATCACAACAATTTGCTTCTCATGTCACATTCTGGCTCTTCCAGCAATTCTCTGCATTTCCTTTGTAGTTTTGAAACGATTCCATGAGTGCTGACATACTGAAATTGAATCAATTTTATGATTGATGTATTGACCTCCTTTTCACAGGGCAGTTTTGATATTCAGTCACATTGCTGGTGATCTGGAACCACGTATATATCAGAACAGGTAAGGCTGGTAGAATTCCTTCCTTAAAGGGCATGAAAACAATTGACAGGGTCATCATAAGACTTTTAATTCCAGATCTTTATCACATTCAAATGTCACCATCTGCCTCAGTGGGAATTGAACCTGAATCCCCAGATCTTAAAGTTTATTTATTTGTCACAAATAAGGCTTACATTAACACTGCAATGAAGTTACTGTGAAATTCCCCTAGTGGCCACATTCTGGCACCTGTTCGGGTCAATACACCGAACCTGGATGTCTTTCAGATTGTGGGAGGAAACTGGAGCACACAGATGAAACCCATGCAGACATGGGGAGAATGTGCAAACTTCACACTGACAGTACTTAAGCTCAGAATCGAACCCAGGCCCTTGGCACTGTGAAGCAGCAATACTAACCACTGTGCTACTATGCTGCCCACTATCCTGGGTTTCTGGATTATCAGTCCTGTGACAATACCACTACACCACTGCCTCCCCTACTTTATAGAATTACATGCAAATGTAGGCCATTCAGCCCATTGAGTCTGCATCGAGATCATATACCACACAGGCCATAACCTGTTAACCTACACATGTAGGGTTCCCATAACCCTACACATTTACCCTGCTGATCCCCTGACACTAAGATCAATTTAGCATTGCCAATTAACCTAACCCACATATCTTTGGATTGTGGGAGGAAACTGGAGCACCCAGAGGAAACCCATGCAGACACAGGGAGAATGTGCAAACTCCGCACAGACAGTGACCCAAGGCCGGAATTGAAGCCGGGTCCTTAACGCTGTAAGGCAGCAGTGCTAACCTCTGTGCCGCCCCACCCCTGCACTGTTCATTTCGTTATAGTCCAGAAAGCCAACTGGTGAAAGATACAACTGAAGCCAATCTTTACACATTTCGTGATGTGTTACTGTTCGCACAGAGAGTCCAAGTTGCTCTGCCAACAATTCTTTTTTGCATGCATTTTGTAGTCTGGAGCTCTAGCTAATGATGACAGAGGCTCCAATTTCTTTCCAGCATCTGGTCAATGAAGGCTCTCTCCCTGTCTGACCATCTTACTGGCAGTCCTTTCAGGTAGTGCTTTCCAGATCACAACAATTCGCTCCTCATGTCCCACTCTGGCTCTTCCAGCAATTCTCTGTGATTCCTTTGTGGTTTGAAACAATTCCATGAGTGATGATATACTGGAATTGATGTGTAGATGTGTGTTTGACGTATTTGCTCATCGACACTCAACTTCCTTGACTGTGTTATACATGCAACTTCCTTGACTGCCAAGTCCTGCAGTGAATGAGGGGACTAAGACCTCACAGTATACATTTGTTATCAAATATATTTAGATATCCTTGAGGCTACTTCTAAAATTGTAGAAACTGGACAAAGACTGGTTGAATTTGTCTGTGATCCTTAAACAAAGCTATCCAGTTATATCAGGGAAACCTGTAACTCGTTAACTCTGAAGGAGCACTAATGATGTCCCCTGTGGGCTGCACAGACCAAATTCATAACCCAGATTGGCCAACCAGAGTCCACTGGGCTATCAGGACAAAGAGCCCCACAACCTTTCATTCTATTCTTAATGGCTAGAACACTTAACAATCCCAAGGCCCCAGATGAGGAATACACATAGTAGGGAGAGATGGGTGGCACATGATATGGACATCTCATTTCTGGAACCAATGATTTCGCCTTACCGTGCTTCAAACTCAGCCTGCTGTGAAGAATCCTTCAAGCAGCCTCCCAGAAAAGCAGCTCTTTCTCCAGATCGGATACCTGTCCTCCATCTACAATTTTTCCAGAGCTCAACAGCATTGACAGAGGAGAGCGGCACTGTGAGTATAAAACCAGCTTACCTTGGGGACCAGGAGGTGGGTCTCTGGAAGAGACCTTCCCACTTCGGGTGAAGGCAAGTGTCCAGGTGAAGGCAGCCTGGACACTTGTAACTGTCAAAGGTGATTGACAGTTACAGATCACATTTACATAAGTGCAATCCCTGTGACCAGGTGATTTGTGGAGGAGCTGCTGTGAAGAGACAGTTAAACACCAAACGCTACTTCAGTGTTTCCCTCCCGCCTTCCTCCTTTAACCAAAAAAAAAGTTGGCAGGAGGGCCACAAGCAAGGGAGAGGTGAGTTGCCATTCTTTTACCTGTATAAGGGCAGCTAGGTTTGGTGGTATGTTCCTCCTGTCAGATGTGGGCAATTAGGGAGCAATCTTGGCTCCCTGACAACTTTGTCTGCAGGAAGTGTGTCCAGTCGCAGCTCCCCACAGACCACATTGTTTGCTTGGAGTGGCAGGTGGATGCACTGTGGAGCACACAGGAGGCAGAGGGTACGATAGACTTTAGATACAGAGAGGTTGTCACACAACAGGTTCAGACAGGTAGATGGGTATCTGCCAGGCATGTAGATAGTGCAGGAATCTCCTGTGTCTATTCCCCTTTCAAACAAATCCTAGGGATTTTAGGATTCAACGCTGAGGGAGTGTTGCATTGAAAATTTTGGACACTGTTGTGGGGGATAGCCTGTCAGGGGGAGATATCAGCAGTAGCCAGGCCTGTGACACCACAGCTAGTTCTGCTGTGGGACAGGCTTGGGCAAAGAGGAAGTGAGCAGTAGTAATAGGAGACTCGCTAGTTAGAGGCACAGACAGTCATTTCTGTCGAGACTCCAGGATGGTGTGTTACCTCCCTGGTGCCAGGTTCAAGGACATCTCTGAGCGATCGCAGGATATTCTGAAGGGGGAGGGTGAGCAGCCAGAGGTTGTTGTGCATATTGGCATATTATTTCGTCTTAGGTTGAAAAGGGATGAGGTCCTGAAATGTAAATATAGAGAATATAGCTAACATGCTGGACCTCAAAGGTAATAATTTCAGGACTACTACCAGTGCCACGTGAGGAGGAGGAATAGAAGGATTAGGCAGATGAATGCCTGACTTGAGAGCTGATGCGAGGGGCAGGGATTTAGATGTTTGGATCATTGGGACTTTTTCTGCGGAAGGCTGATCTGTTCAAGAGGGATGGGTTACATTTGAACAGGAGGGGGACGAACATCTTGGCGGGGAGATTTACTAGAGCCACTTGGAAGGGTTTAAACTAGTTTGGCAGGAGATGAGATTAAAAGCAGTAGGGAGATAGAAGAGAAGTTTGAGAACAGCACAGACGTTAAAATGAGCACATTAATTAGTAAAGGCATTGTCAGTAATCCTAGCACCAGACAGATCAGGTAAAAGCAAGTCAGAGAGCAAGGGAAATCCAGATTAAACTGCATTTATTTCAATGCAAGAGGCTTGATGGGCAAGGCAGATAAACTCAGGGCATGGATGGGTACGTGGGACTGGGATATTATAGCAATTATTGAAACATGGCTTAGGGAGGGACAGGACTGGCAGTTTTATGTTCCAGGGTTCAGGTGCTATAGGAAAAATAGAACAGGAAGAAAGAGAGGAGGGAGAGTTGCACTTTTGAATAGGGAAAACATCTGAGAGGGGATATATCTGAGGGTTCGGCCACTCAGTCTATATTGGAGAGTAGCAAATGTTGTGCCTTTGTCTAAAAAGGGCTGTAGGGAAAAGCCTGGGAACTACAGGCCAGTGAGCCTCACATCTGTGGTGGGTAAATTATTGGAAGATATTTTGAGAGACATGATCTGCATTTAGAGATGCAAGGACTGATTAGAGACAGTCAGCATGGTTTTGTGAGTGGGAAATCATGTCTCACAATTATAATTCAGTTTTTTGAAGGGGTAAGCAAGAAGGTAGATGAGGGCGGTGCAGTTGTTGTTATCTACATGGACTTCAGCAAGGCCTTTGACAAGGTACTGCATGCAAACATGGGGAGAATTTGCAAATTCCATATAGACGGTGACCTGAGGCTGGAATTGAACCTGGCTGTCTGGTGCTGTGAGGCAGCAGTGGTAACCACTGTGCTGCCAGTTGCTTGGCCATGCTTATATTGACCCCTAGTGTCAGGGGCATTAGAAGGGTAAAGAGATAGGGTTACAGGGATAGACCTGATTGTTGTTGATGCAGTCTTGAAATTTTTCTGCAATGTAGGGATGTTAGGATTCAACACTGAGGGAGTGTCGCACTGTGGGACGGTCAGTGCTGAGGGAGCGCCGCACTGTGGGAGGATCAGTGCTGAGGAAGTGCCGCACTGCAGGAGGGTCAGTGCTGAGGGAGTGCCGCACTGCGGGAGGGTCAGTGCTGAGGGAGTGCCGCACTGCGGGAGGGTCAGTGCTGAGGGAGCGTCGCACTGCGGGAGGGTCAATGCTGAGGGAGCGCCGCACTGCGGGAAGGTCAGTGCTGAGGGAGCACTGGATTCTACCTTCAGGTGAGGCATTCGACCCAGGGTCCCTTCTCATGTGGGCATAAAGGATTTCTATTGGAGGAGTGTTTGACAAGATGGACGTGGGGGTTTCTCCCACACTGTGCTCTGGGCAGTATCCCTCAGCCAACATTTAAAAGCCAATTTTCTAGTCATTATCGCTTTTGTTTTAGAATCCTGTCATGCCCAAGCTAGATGCTGTGTTTTCTTTGCAACCATCCTTCAAACAGCAGCTGCCAACTTTATTGCAGCGTGGTGTCCAGAAATTATGGCAAATGTTGCAGAAGTGCAATTCTTTAACACTTAGCACCTCACATCACATTGAGAGAACTCCTTGAAGGAGTAAGATTATCCAGGACAGAGGGAATTTTTGTGATCGGGAATTCCGAGGTCACTGGAAGGGCAGATTACCGGCTCTGCTCGTAGCTGACACAAGCTAGTCTCCGATATCTGGCTGGTCGATCGCCCATGGTGCTTGTGACGCACCATGATATGAATGCCTTCACAATACCACCCAGTGTGCAAACAAGGTCGAACGAAACCAGCTCGGCGAGGCCAACTTGTGGCCAGTGCCTGCAGCTGCTCCCTGGCAGTTGACGTGGGAAAGTTGAATGGGCAAAATGTGACCGGATGAAAAAATGATCGCATCAGGAAAGAATAAGTATCCATACTACAGAAGATATTCACTGGCGAGAGAGAGGAAACATAGAAAAATTATAGCATAATACATGCCCTTCAGCCCACAAAAGTTGTGCTGAACATGTCTCTACCTTAGAGATTACTAAGCTTACCTATAATCCTCTATCTTACTAATTTCCATATGCTTATCTAAAATTCTATTAGAAGACCCTATCAAATCTGCCTCCACCACTGTTGCCAGCAGCTGGTTCCACGCACCCACCACTCTCTGAGTGAAAAACTTCCCCCTGATATCTCCTCTGTATCTACTCCCCAGCACCTTAAACCTGTGTCCTCTTGTGGCAACCATTTCAAGCCCTGGGAAAAAGTTTCTGACTATTCACTCGATCAATACCTCTCAACATCTTATACACCTCTATCAGGTCACACCTCATCCTTCGTCTCTCCAAGGAGAAAAGACCAAGCTCCCTCAACCTATCCTCATTAAGCACGCTCCCCAATACCAGCAACATCCTGGTAAAGATTCAGATAGAGAGGTAATGTTGGTGAATAAGTGAGAAAGGTAGAAGCACAGTGAGGGATAGAGATATGCAAGTGGGTATGGTGCTGCAGTGTTTGTTGAACTTGACTTAGAAGCAGTAACATACAGAGGGGTCCAGGTGTACATGTCCACCCTTCCCTGTGGATAAGATGGTCAAGGAGGCATATGGCAAGTCATGTTGCAGTTATATAGAATTTTAGTTAAGCCACCTCTGGAATGTTGCATCCAGTTCTGGTCGGCACACTACCAGAAGGATGTGAAGACTTTAGAGAGGCTATAGAAAAGGTTTATCAGGATGTTGCCTGGTTTGGAGTGCATCATATGAGGAGAATTTGGAAAAACTTGGTTTGTTTTTACGATAATGTCAGCGGCTGAGGGGGCAACCTGATAAAAGTTTACATAATTATGAGGCACAGACAGAATGGACAGTCAAGAGTCTTTTTCCCAGGGGAGACTTGTGAATTACTCGGGGACGTAGGTTAAAGGGGGAAAGTTTAAAGAAGATGCGGGAGGCATGTTCTTTTACACAAAGGGTGGTAAATGCCTGGAATGTGTTGCCAGAGGAGATGGTAGAAGCAGAGACAATAGCAAAGTTTAAGAGACATTTTGACAGATACATGAATACAAAGGAAACAGAGGGATACTGACCATATAGAGGCAAAAGATCTTCAGTTTACAAAAGTGTTGTGTTGGCATAAGTGGGCTGAAGGGCCAATTTTCGTGCTGCACTGTTATTTGTTCTTTGGTAATCCAGGGGCAGGCAACCTGAGTTCAGGACAAGTTACAACCTTGAATACGGTTGGTCAAATTATCGAATCAATCTGAATTTGAAAAAGGATCTGTATTAGTAAACACAACTGTTAATCTGTCTGATTCTTGGTTAAAACCCTTTCTGGTTCCTTTAGGAAAGGAAATCTGCCATCCTTACCAGGTCTGGCCTATTTGTGACTCATCGCAAAGTAGTCGAGTCTTCACAGCCTCTGCAAAGACTCTTGCAGACAACACATTGGAGTTTGAGAGAGGGACTGGTCACCTTCTTCTCAAGCAAGCAGTCAGGAATGGTAATAAATGCTCACGATGCCTCCATCCTGAAAAGCGGGGAGATGTGGCTTGGTGGTATTGTTACTAGACTGGTAACCCAGGGTAATGTTCTGGGGACCCGGGTTCAAATCCCATCGTGGCAGATAGTGACATTTGAATTCAATAAGGATCTGGAATTCAAAGTCAAACAAAGTTGATTGTCAGAAAAATCTATCTGGTTCACTAATGCCACTTTAGGGAAGGAAATTAGCCATCTTTACCCCTCTCTGGTTGACATATAATCAAAGATTTTCCACAAAGCAATGTTGATTCTTAAATACTATCTGAAATGGGTTGAATTTGACCCTCCCACAGTGTGGCGCTCCCTCAGCACTGACCCTCCCGCAGTGCGGCGCTCCCTCAGCACTGACCTTCCCACAGTGCGGCGTTCCCTCAGCACTGACCCTCCCACAGTGCAGTGTTTCCTCAGCACTGACCCTCCCACAGTGCGGCGCTCTCTCAGCACTGACCCTCCCACAGTGCGGCACTCCCTCAGCACTGACTCTCCTATGGTGTGGCGCTCCTCAGCACTGACCCCTCCCACAGTGCGGCGCTCCCTCAGCACTGACCTTCCCACAGTGCAGCGCTCCCTCAGCACTGACCCTCCCGCAGTGCGGCGCTCCCTCAGCACTGACCCTCCCACGGTGCGGCGCTCCCTCAGCACTGACCCTCCCACAGTGCAGCGCTCCCTCAGCACTGACTCTCCCGCAGTGCAGCACTCCCTCAGCACCGACCCTCCGACAGTGCGATGCTCCCTCAGCACTGACCCTCCCACAGTGCAGCACTCCCTCAGCACTGACCCTCCCGCAGCGCAGCGCTCCCTCAGCACCGACCCTTCGACAGTGCGATGCTCCCTCAGCACTAATCCCCCATAGTGCAGCACTCCCTCAGCACCAACCCTCTGACAGTGTGGTGTTCTCTCAGCACTGACCATCTGACAGTGGGGCACTCTCTCAGCATTGACCCTCCAACAGTGCAATGCTCCCTCAGCATCGAACCTCCAACAGTGCGATGCTCCCTCCACACTGATCCTCTCACAGTGCGGTCCTCCCTCAGCACTGACCCTCCCACAGTGCGGTGCTCCCTCAGCACTGACCCTCCCACAGTGCGGTGCTCCCTCAGCACTGACCCTCCCACAGTGTGGCGCTCCCTCAGCACTGACCCTCCCACAGTGTGGCGCTCCCTCAGCACTGACCCTCCCACAGTGCGGCGCTCCCTCAGCACTGACCCTCCCACACCGGTGCTCCCTCACCACTGACCCCCCCTGCAGTGCGGCGCTCCCTCAGCACTGACCCTCCGACAGTGCGGTGCTATCTCAATAGTGAATAGTGGTGCTCCTCCGGAGTAAGTAGATTGTTCAGTAAATGTTGGTCCAGCTAGTGATGCCTACCTCCAGTGAATAAAAAAAGAATCCTGAGAAGGAGTTTTAAAATTCTGAGAGGGGGTATGTGATAGGACTGCATGAAATATTCAAAAGCAAGGGTTTGTGGAAGTGGCATTGAATTCAGAGTCTCACAATCTGTCTGTTAACTCGAGAACTGGGTCGCCCTGCTTCACAGTCAGCTGAACAGCTTCACACAGAAATGAGAGGAAGGGCTACAGACAGCAGAGACACAGCTCGCAGGAGAGACGTAGGTAATGAGAGTCAGAATCGATCGCTTCCCTCCGCTCTGTCTGTGAGCAAGCTGTTTAATCAGTCCCTCGGGCATCGCTGCGAAGGGACTCACGCTGGGCTGCAGTAGGTGCTGCATCTTTGCCATTCCACACACATACCAGCGCTGCCGAGAGTCACAGGAGTGCAAGGATTAATCATCCCAGGAATCTGCCAAAGCAGGAGCAACTGTGAGCAGCCAGGTGCCATAGCGACAGACCGGGACACTGCAGTCTGTAGGCACGGAGGTCAGGACTGGGAAGAGTACTAGCTGGAAGCAGATTTGGGGGGTGGGGGGGGGTGGTGGTGAGAGAGAGGCAGCTCACACCCCTGGGGTCTGCCAGGCTTATCAACTGCAACCTCCTCATTCTAATCACTGGATTTTAGCAGCAGTGCACACGCCTCCGCAAAATACAAATGCGCAATCAGAGATATGGCCTTTCACACTTGTTTTCCTGGTGAGACGGGTTCGGGTTCAAAACCACATACCACAGACCCATGAAGCAGACACTTCCCCAGCATGGCTACAGAGTGGGTGCCCACTCTGTCGGAGGGTCTCTCCTGAGGGAGTCCCGCACTGTGGGAGGGTCAGTGCTGAGGGAGCGCCGCACTGTGGGAGGGTCAGTGCTGAGGGAGCGCCGCACTGCGGGGGTCAGTGCTGAGGGAGCGCCGCACTGCGGGAGGGTCAGTGCTGAGGGAGCGCCGCACTGCGGGAGGGTCAGTGCTGAGGGAGCGCCGCACTGTGGGAGGGTCAGTGCTGAGGGAGCGCCGCACTGCGGGAGGGTCAGTGCTGAGGGAGCGCCGCACTGCGGGAGGGTCAGTGCTGAGGGAGCTCTGCACTGTAGGAGGGTCAGTGCTGAGGGAGCGCCGCACTGTGGGAGGGTCAGTGCTGAGGGAGCGCCGCACTGTGGGAGGGTCAGTGCTGAGGGAGCGCCGCACTGTGGGAGGGTCAGTGCTGAGGGAGCGCCGCACTGTGGGAGGGTCAGTGCTGAGGGAGCGCCGCACTGTGGGAGGGTCAGTGCTGAGGAGCTCTGCACTGTAGGAGGGTCAGTGCTGAGGGAGCGCCGCACTGTGGGAGGGTCAGTGCTGAGGGAGCGCCGCACTGTGGGAGGGTCAGTGCTGAGGGAGCGCCGCACCGTGGGAGGGTCAGTGCTAAGGGAGCGCCGCACCGTGGGAGGGTCAGTGCTGAGGGAGCGCCGCACCGTGGGAGGGTCAGTGCTGAGGGAGCGCCGCACCGTGGGAGGGTCAGTGCTGAGGGAGCGCCGCACCGTGGGAGGGTCGTGCTGAGGGAGCGCCGCACCGTGGGAGGGTCAGTGCTGAGGGAGCGCCGCACCGTGGGAGGGTCAGTGCTAAGGGAGCGCCGCACCGTGGGAGGGTCAGTGCTGAGGGAGCGCCGCACCGTGGGAGAGATAAGATGGCAAACCCAAGACTATCTGGCTGTTCAAGAGAGTACAAGGTTCCACCATCACAATTTGATGAAGAGTAGGGGTTTGGGGAGAGCAGAGCTCTCCATGGTGACCTTGTGCCAGTATGATATCTGTAGACAAAGCATGGGAGAAAAAAAAAGTCATGTTCATAATCACGTGGCTGTTTGTGGGATCTTGCTTTGCTCAATTTGACTTCCCTACATTACAACACTGACAAAAGTTTGATACTCTTTCACTGGCTGTGTGGTGCTCAGGGATATTGTGAAAAGGCCTCTAGTAAAAATCAAATTGTTCCCCCTTCCACTTTTGTGTCTGCTGGAAAGGAGGCTGAATTGCCAGCCCGGAGATCTCTGGGGATTTCTTGTGGGCTGACGGATAGCGACGAAGGGATGACACTGCCTGGCTGTGTTGGAGGCCTGTCCCATTCAGATGTAACACATCGATCAATACTGCAGAGAAAGAGGCCTCTTTGTGTTGAGGTCCGTTCCGGAATGCCACCTCACTGTTACGAGATGCACTTTTGACCTGCATGTTGCAATCCAGAGCGATGGATGGTGATGCCGGAGGCTCTGGTGTTGTTTTCATCATGTGCCTGGCCACTAATCTTGCCCCCTTCCCCTGCTCAAGGACTGACCCAGTTCCTCTTGCAACCCATTGGCCAAATCTGCCATTTTTCCTCAAGAAATAAGATCACAATTCTTCCTGCCACTGGAGAAACATATTCGCCAGGAAAAGTCTTTGCGGTGCTTTTACCCCTCGTTCCACCACCCCCACCCCCCGGCTTTCTTGTTCACCACTCTGGTACAATTGGAAAACTCTCACCCTTGTTTTTTTAAAATCACACCACATTCCTTGCCCATCCCCGCCCTGCCTCTCCAACCTCTGCAATCTCCGCCTCCCCCAATTCCAGCCTCTCGAGCATCCCCTTGATCCCCCATCGCTCTGCCATGCTTTCAGCTGCCCGAGGAGGTTCTAAGCTCTGGAATTCTCCCTCTCTCTTCCTTCAGGTTGCCCGTAACAACGGTTGACACGTATATCACTGGTGCTGCGGTCAATTTTTTGCCATCCTGCCCTTTGTACTCCTGCTCGTGCAGATGTTGTACTATTTGAAAGGCACCAACTTAACACAAATTGACGCTGAATTGAAATTGACATTTGACAGACTGTCCTTCACCTAAGATCCTACTACTGATATTTTTGGGGTAATCCCTAATGAGGTAACTGTGGATCATAAAATCCCTACAGTGGAGGTCAGTTGGCCCATTGTGTCTGCACCGATCCTCTGAAAGAGCTTCTTACTCAAGCCCTCCCTTCCAGCATATCTCCATGATCCCATAACCTCCTCATATTTACCACAGCTAACTTGCTCATCTTGGGACATTAAGGGGCAATTTAGCGTGGCAAATCCACCTAACCTGCACATATTTGGATGCAAAGGGACAATTTAGCATTGCCAATCCACCTAAGCGGCCCAGCTTTGGATACTAAGGGGCAATTTAGCATGGCAAATCCACCTAACCTACACATATTTGGATGCAAAGGGACAATTTAGCTTGGCCAATCTACGTAAGCTGCACATCTTTGGACACTAAGGAGCAATTTAGCATTGCCAATCCACCTAAGCTGCACAATTTTGGACACCGAGGAGCAATTTAGCATGGCCAATCACCAAACCTACACATCTTTGGACACTAAGGGGTGATTTGGCATGGCCTACCCACCTAATCTTTGCATCTTTGGACACTATGGGGCAATTTAGCATGACCAATCCACCTAAGATGTACATCTTTGGATGCTAAGGGGCAATTTAGCATAGCCTACCCACCTAACCTAAGCATCTTTGGACACCAAGGGCAATTTAGCATGGTATACCCACCTAATCTGCACATCTTTGGATTGTGGGAGGAAACCGGAGCACCTGCAGGAAACCCACACAGACATGGGGAGAACATACTGTTGTGATGCAGCAGTGCTAACCACCATGCTACCTGAGTCAGATGCTTTTCCCTTTAGCCGATTGTTTGCACATCAACTTATCCAATTGGAAATCTGCAGCTCCACCGTCCCACTTGCAACGGGTCAAGGAGATAATGATGTTTCCTAAACTTGAAAAGATTGAAAGCACCTTAACACAAATCAGTTAAAGAAATTATTCTGAGCTTGCTGTCAGAATGATTCTGTCTATTCCTACCCTCGCCCTAGTTTGTATCTAACTCGTTCTTTGCCTGTGATGCAACTTTTTGTATCGACCAATCAATTTTGAAAACAAAAAGATCCGGAACCTTCTCCTGGCGACCTTGGCGGCTAAGCACCTAACCTCACGCGACCCCCTGATGACGGCTGTGTTGCAGTCGAATCAATGTGTGGAGCCAGCCATCAACAGGTGATGTGTTTGACAGATTAACAGGGCCACACACGAAGGACATAATTGCAGAGAATGGACAGGCAATCGAGGGATCTCTGATGGGCAGAGGGGTAGATCAATAAATGCCACACTCAAGTGACAGAAGGGCTCCCGCAGGAGAGGAATAAATCGATCGATGCGGGGAAATTGAAACTTCTGATCAATGACCCAAACCATTAGGGAGGGGGATGGCTGCTGTTGTTATCTACCAATCATGAAGAGTCCATTGATCATCGCCGGATTATCCAGCGGTGACAGGACCGAGGGTCAAATGAGGAAACTTCTGCCTGGAGTGGAAAGCAGCTCCTTCATGTTCAGCTCACCTAAATCCGTTTCCAATTTAGCCCATTCATTTGGGCACTACTGATTGACCTGCCGCGGCCCCTGCTCCTCTGACAGGGAGAACTCCGCAACAGTTTTCTGGCCTCCTTCTCCCCACTGACATCCCAAAGAGCATTACAAAAGTGGGGCGTCACTTCTTCAGTTGTCTCAGGCACTAGTGAGACCACACCTAGGGTATTGTGTACAGTGTTGATCTCTTCATTTGAGGTAAGTAAATTGGGGAGGCAACGGCCTCTTGGTATTATCGCTGGACTATTAATCCAGAAACTCAGCTAATGTTCCAGGGATCTGGGTTCGAATCCTGCCATGGCAGCCAGTGGAATTTGAATTCAATAAAAAAAATCTGGAATTAAGAATCTATTGATGACCATGAAACCATTGTCGGAAAAACCCATCTGGTTGACTGATGTCTTTTAGGGAAGGAAATCTGCCATCCTTACTTGGTCTGGCCTACGTGTGACTCCACAACTCAGTAAGAGGTCTGACAACACCTATTTTAAATCCAACCGATTTATTTGATAGTAAACTTGCAAATTTTCAGCCTTTGTAGCCTTCGTCAGGCGAATGAGGTGTTCTGGTCTACAATAGCACACATATCAGCACAGACAGTTTACGGATTACTGATTAGAATGCAAATCCTTACACCTAACCTGCTATTCAAGTCTTAAAGTGGCTAACAATGTGAGTGGAAGGAGCACTGAGCACAGGTTAGAGAGATGTGTATTGTCTCCAGACAGCACAGTAAGTGAGGTTTTTTGCTAACCCAGGCAAGTCATGGGGGTTACAGATAGTGTGACATGAAGCCAAGATCCCTGTTAAGACCGTCCTTAGCTATCAGCTATCCTTGGCTATCAGCAGAGACTGATAGCCAAGTTCCGCACACATGAGGACGGTCTTAACAGGGATCTTGGCTTCATGTCACACTATCTGTAACTCCCATGACTTGCCTGGGTTAGCAAACAACCTCACTTGCTGTGCTGTCTGGAGACAATACACATCTCTCTAACCTGAGCTCAGTGTTCCTTCCACTTACATTGTCGGCCACTTTAAGACTTGAAATAGCAGGTTAGGTGTAAAGATTCACATTCTAATCAGTCATCTGTAAACTGTCTGTGCTGATATGTGTGCTATTGCAGACCAGAACACCTCATTCGCCTGACAAAGGCTGAAAGCTTGCAAGTTTACTATCAAATAAATCGGTTGGATTTAAAGTTAGTGTTGTCAGACCTCTTACTGAGTTTACCCCAGTCCAATGCCGGCATCTCTGCATCATGAGTCCAGAACCACAGCAATGTGGTAGACTCTGAACTGCCCTTGAGCAACTAGGGATTGGCAATAAATATTGGCCATCCATGTCCCACAAATTGAACAGAAAAATTGCCTTGGAAGCGGTTCATAGAATTTTTTTTCAATTTGTTCCTATGATATGGGCATCTGTGGCAAGGCCAGCATTTATTATCCATCACTAATTGCTCTTCAGAAGATGGTGGTGAGCTATCATCTTGAAGCGCTACTATTCCTGCAGTGTAGGCACACCCACAATGCTGTAAGGGAGTTTCAGAATTTTCATAGAATAGAATCCCTACAATGAAGGAGGCCAGTCGACCCATCAAGTCTGTATCATCCACAATGCTACCCAGGCCCTATTCCCGTAACCTCACATATTTACCATGCCAATCCCCCTTTACATTAGGGTCAATTTGGCATGGCCAACTCAACCTAACCTGCATACCTTTAGACTGGAAACTGGAGCACATGGAGGAAATCATAGGGAGGATATGCAAACTCCACACAGACAGTGACCCCAGGTAGGAATTAAACCCAGGTCCTTAGCGCTATGAGGCAGCAGTGCTAACCACTGCGCCACCACGCTCCCTCTTTTTGAACCAGAATAAATATTTCCAAGTTAGGATGGAGATGAACTTGCTGTTGCCCTTGGCCTTCTAGATGTTAATGGTCACAGGTTTGGAAGGTGCTGCCAAAGGAACCTCAGTGAGCTCCTGCATTGCATCTTGTAGATGGTACACATGGCTGCCACATTTCATCAGTGGTGGTGGGGATGAACGTTTATCAGACTAATACCAGGTGTTGATGGGTTGTCTTATAAGGAAAGGTTGGACAGGCTAGGCTTGGTATTTGCTGGAGTTTGAGTAAGAGGCAACTTGATCAAAGCTTTTAAGGTCCTGATGGGTATCGACAGGGTGGAGAGGATGTTTCCTCTTGTGGGAGAATCTAGAACTACAAGTCACTGTTTAAAAATAAAAGACTATCCTTTTAAGAAGATGGAGAGATATTCTCCCTCTCTGGGTAATGATTCTCTGGAATTCTTCCTCAAAGGATGGTGCTAGCAGAGTCTTAGAATATTTTTAAAGCAGAGATAAATATATTCTTGTTTAAGGAGGGGGAAGGTTATCTGGTGTGGGCGGGAATGTGGGACCAAGATTACAATCAGATCAGCCACAATGTTATTGAACAGCAGAGAAGGCCGGAAGGGTTGAGCGACCTACTGCTGAGTCTAATGCGTATGCTCACCTATCTTTCATTATTGATAAATTCACCATCCTTCTCCATTGCCTCTCCTGCTGTCAACGCTGGTGGGTGGGATCTAGTCTACCCACTTCTGTCTTTAACTATCCATAACTAGTGTGAGAACTAGCAGCAATGACTTCCCTTCCCATCCCATTGCCTCTGGTGATCCCTGCAGGATCATTCCTAGGGCCTCCCTCCTGCTTTTCATCTATACAGCGGTCTCATCCAAGGGCAGAGTGTTACTTTTCACGTGTACACCCCAGATCGACTGCGCCCCCCATCTCTCTCCAATCCTCCACTCTCTGAACTATCAGACTGTGGATCTGACGCGAGCTTGTAGTGGATAAGCCAAAGCTTATCATACCAAACTTTGGTTCCCAAGAAACCGACTCCATCCCTCTCTCTGCTGACAGTCCACAGTCTGAGGTTAAGCCAGTCCGTTCATAACCCGAGAGACATTGAAAGCACCAGCACTCATTAACCCCCCACCCCTCCCAAGATGGGATTCAAAATATATCTGCATCGTCACTAAGACTGGTCGGTTCCAACCTCCACAGATTGGCCCCACTTCACCCATATCAGCTGCTCTACCTTATCCACAGCTATCTTACCCACCAGACGCTCTCCTGTTTGCTCCCCGACATTCAAGCCTCTGGAAACTTCAGCTCACCCCCCCCAACTCTGCTGCCCCTTCCCGCTACGAGTCCTCATTGATTGTCATCCCTTGTGCTCGCTGACCCACACTTGCCCCCAGCCCACACCTCTATTTTACAATTCTCATTCTCACTTCCAAATCCCTCCCTTTGTAACCTCCTCCAGTCCCTACACCTTCCCTACTTCTGTAACTCCAATTTTGGCTTTGAGCATCCCCTGATTTCCCATCGCTTCACCACTGGTGATCATGCCTTCACACTGAGGGGGTGTGGGGCTCAAGGTCTGGAATTTCCTCCCAATACATTCTCCCCTCTCCCTGGCCCCACTTGCCTCCTTTGAGATGGTCTTTAAGAACCAACCTCTTTAATCGAGCTTCTGGTCACCTGCCCGATACGTCTCAGGGTCAAATTCTGTCTGCCTATGGCTGTCCTGAAGCACCTTGGAATGTCTTACGCTATTGTAGGTGTCATGCAAATTGTTGTTGTTCCCAAGGATTAAAGGTCCACTCAAGAGGGAGAGCTGCACTGCCAGACATGCTGACTTCCATAGTGGTCAAAGGCACCCATCGACAGCACTTCCCAAACCAGCAATCAGCTAGAAGAGCAAGGGCAGTAGACACCATGGGGAACACCTACAAGCCTGCAAGTTTCCCCTTGCAGGCCCTGCCCCCATCACCTGCAACACACACACACACCTCCCCGACTTGTAATTATATCGGCTGTTCCTTCACTGTCTCCAGTCAAAATCCTGGAGTTCCCTCCCTAACAGCGCTGTGGGTGTACGTACATACACGGGACTGCAGCGGGTTCAAGATGGTGGCTCACCCACCACCTTCTCGAGGAGGGAATTAGGGACGAGTAATAAACGCTGGTCTGGCCAGTGACGCCCACATCCCATAAGTGAATGTTGTGGCTCAATGCTGCACTGGTGATTATATATTTGGGGAAAAATCTGCACCATTGCCTGCTGTGGCAAGTCCTGAGGGCAATTTAGGGGGAAGGTTCTTTCTCCCTCCTTGGTGAGATGTCAGACATATGCATGCTGTTCTGGGTGAATGACCATCCCGGATGAGGTTCAATGGGTGCCTCAGGGCAAAATTTATTTCAGGGGGGGCCAATGCATAGGTGGGGGTGTGCTCTCTTTCCAAGTTTTGGCCAGCGCCCCTGCCACCGCCACCCCTTGAGCAAGTGGTAACCCAGTCGGTGAAAGGTAGCAGAGGCCACACAAGCCTGAATATAACACCTCAAAGGGGCAGGAGTATAAAAGTTGGCAAGTCTTGCTTCTGCAGTTGGAGTATTTACGCACAGTTTTGATCTCATGACTTAAGAAGGGATGTACCTACATTGAGGGAAGTCGAGAGAAATTCACTGGGCTGATCCCTGGGATGAAAGGGGTTCCTGTCTATTGAGGAAAAGATTGAGCAGGTCGGGGCCTGCAGGTGTTGGAGTTTAGAAGAATGAGAAAGGATCTTATTTGAGACATCAGATTCTGAAAAGAGGTTTGACAATGGATACTGAGAGGAGGTTTCCCTCCCTTGAGGATGTAGGGGGGGAGTTTCAAAATGAGGAGGTCTCCTCTTTGTCGTGAAGTTGAGTTTGTGAAGTTGGAATTTGATGCAGGTAAAGGTATCAAAAAATTGTAAAAATGCTAGAGGAAGGAAAACATTGCAACGTTCCCCTAAAAGCTGATAACTTTGTTTCAGTGCTTGGAGGTTTAAAATGCAAAGTACATCCTGAAGCATTTGTACCAAAAAGTCAAGCAATAGTCTCAACATGACAAACTGTTTTTTAATTTAGCCCAATCAATTTGAAGCAGGCACTTGGCTACCAGGAACCTAAAAGATTTGAATTTGATGGTGTTGACAACAGCAGACCAACCCCTATCGTCGGAAAATTGAGGGGTCATCACAGGTATAAGAGTGCAAGGGGTAAAAAAACAGGAGAGCATCAGAAGGATTACCACCTCTTAAGCCTCGAGAAGGAAGGAGCAGTTCTCAACTCTGCCAATTTTAGACATCTCTTAAAAGAATGCATCATCTAACTAGCGAAAGGTACCAAATCAATAAGAACTCTCACAGAGGGATTAACAGAGGAACCCCAAAAGATTCCAAAAGTCACAAGCCTGGTTGTATTTTTGAGTATTTTTTTTTGGTTAATGAATGAGTATTGTATTTATGTGAACAGCATTCGACTGGAATTTTATTCGGTATGTTACTCATTTAGTTAAAGTTCCTGCTTAGTTAAATAAATAAATTGTTAAAGTGTTCATTTTTAATTGAATGTCAAACATTTCTGTTTGTTAACCACTAAACGTTACTGAAGGACAGTTCACACCTTCTCACACACTTTTAACAGATTACGAGGTGAGGCATTCCTCTTTGCAGGGTTTGGTGTTACTTCCCAAAACCTCCGCATTGTAACACATTGAAGACGGAGATGAGGAGGAAGTTCTTCTCTCAGAGGGTGATAAGCCTGTGAAATTCTCCCCTCTCCCATCCTGGCCCAGATAGCAGTGGGGGTTGTGATTCCTTGAATATACTGAAGCTAGACAGATTTCTGATTGACAAGGTGGGGATGTGGGGTTAATGGTCCCAATTAGTGTATATTCCAGTGTTCACTCTTTCAACAGTAGCAGGAAGGGGTACGGGATTATTGCTAAACTGGTCCCTCATTTCTGTGGTTCTCAGACAGAATGTGCAACAAGTCAGCAATAGGAAACAGTTGGACACTTTATTACTCTGACGGGCGAATCTGGTAGGTGACATGAGAGAAAGTTGTAAAAATCAGAATTTACACACACGTTCTGTACATTTTTTTTTAAAAAAAGGCAAGGGGATTCTCTGCACCAATCACCAGGCTCGGACTACTCCCCTCCTCTTGGTCAAGAGATGACAAGCTGCCTTTTCGAGTCTGGCGTGTGCTTGTAAAAGAAGGACCTCCGCCTGGCATCCTTGCATTTTGGGCAAATTACACCAATTTTCTGAAAAACAAACAAATGGCCGTCAGTGCCAAATAGAACGCATTTAAAATAAAATGAAAACACTTGCACGACTTTGAATTTAGGTCTGGTCTCTGAAGGAAATGAAGCCACTTGTCTGCTGGAGAGCAGTGGTGGCACGGGAGAGAGTCCTTTGTACTGCCAATGGCTGCAACCCATGTCAGGCTGATTGACCACTGGGGTGGCGGCATCATTAGCGCAAGAGGAACGGAATATAAAAATGCAGGCACGTTGGTCTGCTGTTGCACAGGGCACCTGGAGCACCGTGCACACTAACAGTCCCTTTAATTGGGGGAAAAATAAAGATACAATTGTGTCAGAAGCAATGGAGGGTAGGTTCACTGGGCTGATCCTGGGAATGTAGGGATGCGTGTGGGTGGTGAAGAGGTGGATAGACAGGAAAGTGGATTTGAGGCCGCAATCAGATCAGCCACGATCTTATGGAATGGGGAGAGGGAGGGGGAGCAGGCTCAAGTGGAGCTGAACAGCCTGACTCCTGTCATGTAAAGGGAACTTGCAGGTAGGGTTTGCTGGAGAGTTAAGCTCCTTGACCAAGGGCTTATGAGGTGAACTTGCTGCCGGGGATGGGAATGTGATGCTGGAGTCAAGAGTCTTTCTGCGTATGTCCACTCTGGGCAAATAAACAGGAACTGGGGGGCGGGGGGCAGGGAAATGTCAATAGGATCTTGCACTCCCATGCACTGCTTCAAACTCTGCACTCACTCATGTGTGCACACATACTCGTGCACTCATCCACTCTTATGTGGGCACATCGTGCATGCACGCAAGCACATTTGTGGCACCCAGTCACAAACATCTGCGCACTCATCCACACGTGCATGCGCTGGCACTCAAACATGGACATCCATGCAATTCAAAGCCTGTGCGCACACGCGCATGCATGCACACACTCACGCACCCTGCGCACTTGTACACACCCAAACACGTGCGCTTGATGGTAGCAGTGGTGCCTCACAGCACCAGGGACCCAAGTTCAACTCCAGCCTTGGGTCACAGCCTGTGCAGAGTCTGCACGTTCTCCCCATATCTGCCTGGGTTTCCTCTGGGTGCTCTGGTTTCATCCCACAGTCTGAAAGACGTGCAGGTAAAGTGGATTGGCTGTGGATTTAGTGTATCCGAACAGGCACCGGAGTGTGGCGACTAGGGGAATTTCACAGTAACTTCATTGCAGTGTTAATGTAAGTCTACTTGTGACATTAATAAATAAGCTTAAAATTTAATATGCATGCGTACAGTCATGCACCCGCACTCTCAAACACCTGGGCACTCATACACATAAATGTACGCACACAAATACGCGCAAGTACACCTAATGCAAGTGCACTCACTCGTACATACGTGTGGTCACATTCAAACATGCACACGTGCGCAACCATAAATGCCTGTGTATTCAACACATGCGCACACATGCTCTCATGCCCCAGGCAGCGTCAACTCACTAACCTTCATCGCTCCTTGTTTGATCGCAGGTCAGTAGTCACAGGGTCATGTTGGATGGTTTGGTGTAACATCAGTGCTAGCAGTCCAGCACGATTTGCCATGGCCATTCTCACGTTCCTCTCCTGCTCAAACAGCTCATCCAGTTTGTACCACTATCACACAGCAAAAGGTTAAATATCAGCAAAGATAAAGATACAGTCAGTAACACAGGGTGCTGGGGGAGAGGGGTTACTGACTGACAGTGTGAGAGAGCTGGATTAATATCAGTAGAGGTACACTTAGTAATACAAGGTGCTGGAGGAAGAGGCCTTACTAAATTACAGGGTGAGGTAGCTGGATTAACAGTAGAGATATAGTTAGTAACACAGGATTCTGGGGGGAAGAGGGGTTACTGAGTGACAGAGTGAGGGAGCTGGATTAACATCAGTAGAGATACAGTCAGTAACACAGGGTGCTGGAGGAGGGGGGTTACTGAGTGACAGTGTGAGGGAGCTAGACTAACATCAGTAGAGATACAGTCAGCAATGTAGGCATGTGTGAGAGTTCTGCTCCCCTCCTGCCCTCAGGATCTGGGCTACTCACCACTCGCACCCTCTCCAAATCAACCTCTGCCCTCCGCAGTTTCTCCCAGCAGTAATGTTTATTACACTTGCGTTTGGCCACTCGACAGAAATCACCCGTCAGCTCAAAGACATCCTTCACTATTGGACAACCACATACCTCGTCTGCCGAGACCTGAGGTCAACAAGAAAGCACAGCACGGGGTTAGACAAAGTGAAGGTCCCTTCTGCACTGTTCCCATCAAACACTCCCAGAACAGGTACAGCACGGGGTTAGGTACAGAGTAAAGCTCCCTCTACACTGTCCACATCAAACACTTCCAGGACAGGTACAGCAGGGGGTTAGGTACAGAGTAAAGCTCCCACTACACTGTCCCCCATCAAATACTCCCAGGACAGGTACAGCACGGGGTTAGATACAGAATAAAGCTCCCTCTACACTGTCCCCCATCAAACACTCCCAGGACAGGTACAGCACAGGGTTAGATACAGAGTAAAGCTCCTTCTACACTGTCCACCATCAAAACTCCCAGGACAGGTACAGCACGGGGTTAGATACAGATAAAGCTCCCTCTACACTGTCCCCCATCAAACACTCCCAGGACAGGTACAGCACGGGTTAGATACAGATAAAGCTCCCTTACATGTCACTCCCAGGACAGGTACAGCACGGGGTTAGATACAGAATAAAGCTCCCTCTACACTGTCCCCCATCAAACACTCCCAGGACAGGTACAGCACAGGGTTAGATACAGAATAAAGCTCCCTCTACACTGTACCCATCAATCACTCCCAGGACAGGTACAGCACGGGGTTAAGTACAGAATAAACAGAGTAACAGCCTTGCTGTTTTGACTGAACTCTCTGTTCCCCTTTTTACAAGTAGAGATGGAAATCCCAGCCACAAATGTTACCTTGGGATCTCGAGAATGTTCTGGACACAGCACCTGCAGCCTCTTGCAGTAGGTTTTACTCTGGGTATTGTAAACATCACAGAATAACCGTGTGGCCCTGCAAGAGTTAGAGAGAGGGAGTCAGAGATTGTGTCTGCAATAGACACCAGACAGCAAGCAGCTGATATCAGACACATTACATAGATTCCAGACTCAACACAAAACACACACGACACGCACACCCTGCACACACATTCATGCACAGTCACCATGACAGCTGCTCAATCTCTGCTCCAAGAGACAGCCTGTGCCCCCCTGCTGCCTCCCTTCCATCCTGCTCAAAGGGTGTTCCCCTTTTGCCCCCACACCCTGAAGTCTGCGCCCTCTTGTTGCCCCCTCACCCCACCAAAGGGGCAGCCTGTTACCTCTTGCTGCCCCTCTTCTCTGAAGGAATGGCCTGCACACTTGTACTCACCCCTCTATGCGAGTTGGGTACATAGATCCAAATGATGTTTGACTCTCGTACTGAAAATAAGAGAGAGAGGGGGAGAATGAAATCTGTACCAATGAAACACTGTCTGTTCCCATCTCAATCCCAGCACCTCTCCACTTTAACTCTCATAACTGCATAAATGAACGTGAGCACAGGGAGGTAACTTATGATTTGGTCAGTGTGCGTCGAGGTTGCGGGAGGGTAGAGGGACAAAGTGATCTCAGTGCACAGAGAGAGCAATCACTAAAGATCACGCCACAGGTCAGAATTTTTAAAGTAGGGAGATGGTACTGAACCTTGATTAGACCCTCAATGCGGACAGTTCTGGTCCTGCTGTAAGAGAGGCAGATCTCAGCAGTGTAGCAGTGTACGAGGATGCAGGCCTGTTTAACTCGCAGTTTGGTGTTCTCAGCCAGATCATTGTTGTTCCGCACACTATTACTCACCTTGGATATAATCTGCTGCAGCTCTCATCCCTAGAATTCAGATATAGATAAGGCACGCCTGAATGTCAGGCTGGGGGTTGGGGGGGCTCTTTCTGTTCATGTGTAACTGGCGAAAGAGGAGCTGAATGGGCTTCTTCCTGTTCCCCTGTAACAGGCTTGAGAGAGGTTGAGTAACAAGCTCGAGAGGAGGGGCTGAATGGCCTCCTCTTGTTTCTGTGTAACAGGGTTGAGAGCAGATGAACAGGCCTCTTCCTGTTTCTGTGTAACCCGTTAATGTGACAGATATAATGTGGAACTTCATTCGTCTGGTCTGGTCGCGTGCATTTTCCCAGAATGTAATTCGCTATCCATTTGCCTTCCTCAATAACCAATTAGAAGGTATTGAATTAACTTAAGTATTGAATCCAATTGCAGAGAAGATCTTTACAAGGTGATATTGAGGGCTTGATTCAGAGCAGAGCGGATTGTTGGTGAGACTCTCTCCCGTACCTTGGCATAGCACCGTTCCATATGCTTCATGGCTGTTTTGGGATTGATCGGATGACCACATGACACACAGAAAATTTGGAAGTCCGCCTCTTCGCTGTCACCTTCATTCACCTACGGAACCAAAGAGAATGGGTTTCAGAGGAAAAGAAAACAATGTGCACTGTTCAAACCTCTTCCCATTCACTCCCACTGTACACAATCCCAATGGACCCAAACCCCTTCCCATTCACTCCCACTGTACACAATCCCAATGGACCCAAACTCCTTCCCATTCACTCCCACTGTACACAATCCCAATGGATCCAAACCCCTTCCCATTCACTCCCACTGTACACAATCCCAATGGACCCAAACTCCTTCCCATTCTCTCCCACTGTACACAATCCCAATGGACCCAAACCCCTTCCCATTCACTCCCACTGTACACAATCCCAATGGACCCAAATCCCTTCCCATTCACTCCCACTGTACACAATCCCGATGGATCCAAACCCCTTCCCATTCACTCCCACTGTACACAATCCCAATGGATCCAAACCCCTTCCCATTCACTCCCACTGTACACAATCCCAATGGACCCAAACCCCTTCCCATTCACTCCCACTGTACACAATCCCAATGGACCCAAACCCCTTCCCATTCACTCCCACTGTACACAATCCCAATGGACCCAAACCCCTTCCCATTCACTCCCACTGTACACAATCCCAATGGACCCAAACCCCTTCCCATTCACTCCCTGTACACAATTCCATGCACCAACCTTCCCATTCACTCCATGTACACATTCTCATGACCCAAACCCCTTCCCATTCACTGCCACTGTACACAATTCTCATGGACCCAAACCCCTTCCCATTCACTCCCACTGTACACAATCCCAATGGACCCAAACCCTTCCCATTCACTCCCACTGTACACATTCCCATGGACCCAAACCCCTTCCCATTCACTCCCACTGTACACAATCCCAATGGACCCAAACCCCTTCCCATTCACTCCCACTGTACACATTCTCATGGACCCAAACCCCTTCCATTCACTCCCCTGTACACAATCTCATGGACCCAAACCCCTTCCCATTCACTCCCACTGTACACAATCCCAATGGACCCAAACCCCTTCCCATTCACTCCCACTGTACACAATCCCAATGGACCCAAACCCCTTCCCATTCACTCCCACTGTACACAATCCCAATGGACCCAAACCCCTTCCCATTCACTCCCACTGTACACAATCCCAATGGATCCAAACCCCTTCCCATTCACTCCCACTGTATACAATCCCAATGGACCCAAACCCCTTCCCATTCACTCCCACTGTATACAATCCCAATGGACCCAAACCCCTTCCCATTCACTCCCACTGTACACAATCTCAACAGGTCCAAACTGTTTCCCATTTACTCCCACTGTATACAATCCCAATCCCCTTCCCATTGTTTAGATGAGTAAGAGGTGATCTTATTGCAAATCATTAGGGGTTACAGGGTTGACATGGAAAGGATGTTCTCTCCAGTAGGAGGATCTTGAGGTTTCCCAGTTAGATAGAGGTGAGAAGAATTACTATCTCCAGAGGGTGGTGAGTTTTGGAACCTCCTTCCTCAACAGACATTGGAAACAGTGTTTTTGTGAGGCACAGCCAGGTACATTCTAGGTTAACAAGGCAGTAAAAGATTATGGTGGGGGGGGGTGGTTTGGTCGGAATATGGGGTTGAAATTACAATCAGACCAGCCATGATCGAAGTGAATGGCGGAGCAGGCTTGAAGGGCCGAATGGCCTATTCCAGATCCATAATCCCAATGGAGACCATTCCCTCGTACTCCCTCCCAAGTCCCTCTGACCTCTTCGTCCTCTTTGATTGACTGCTGCTTGGCTTTGGCTATGATGGTCTCTAGTTCGTGGAACTTGCGCTCCATCTCCTGCAGCTTACAGCGGGCCTGCTGTTGCTCACGCCGGATCTTCTCCAGAAGCTTTTTGCCATGTTCCTCGGCGATGCAGGGACTCTGCTGCCACTGCTGGATCCGCTGGGGCAGGATCTCATAGATGCGGCTGCGGAGTGATCAGAGGGCAAAACATTAAGCAGGAGAGGGGGACGGCGGGGGAGCGGGGCAGTGGGGAAGGAGGGTAAGTGATGGGGGGCAGTGAGAGAGGGGGGTTTAAATGACAGAGAGAGAGAGGGAGAGAGAGAGAGAGAGAAAGGAAAGATAGGTTTGCGGGAACAGAGAAGACGACAGAGGCAGAGACTTGGTCGTGCAATGTGGTGATGAGAATAGTGAAAGTGACACACAGCCTTACTTGGCAGCTAGTTTGATTCCACACTCGTCAGAGCAGTACTTGGAGTTCTGTCGAGCTACCTGGACACAGCCAGGCCCCAGGCACTGCCGCAGGCTCGTCAGCTGCTTACTCTCCACCTTCTCTGGGTGCTTGGTTTTCTGTTTGCGTTTCTGCTTCTGTTTGTGGCGCCTGTACTTCTCCTCCTTCTGAAAGAGAGCGGGGGACATGGTTTCTTACCGTAGAAACAGCGGAAGGGGTGGCTACGCGCGCAAATAGACCGACAACCTTCAGCCCCACCACAGCCACCGACCCAAACCAACTATGTACTTCACGCCCACCAGTACGCAGAAAAACCCTCCACCAGCACCCATCACACCAGCCCAACTCTGTCTTCTTCACACCCATCAGCACAGGGTCATCCAGAGATCAAGCGCGCGCCCCAAGGCCCTCACATCTAATGAGTCCCTCTTGACCTGCCAGCGCTTGAACTGAAGGCAGCCCGTCAACGCTTCTGTGCACAGCAGATCTCCAAGTACAGCAATCTGTCGAGGGCCTCACTTAATCCTTTCTTTCACAGTTCAACTGTGTCTATTGGCTTGCTGCTAGCTTTGAGGGAGGTGGGTTTGCCCAGGAAAGTGACTGTGGGGATTTCTTTCCCTGAAATTGTGTGCCTGATTGCTTTAGCACCTCACTCCAGACGCTGGCTTCCAGGGCCTTGGATCTCGAGTGGTGTGTCTCAGGGAACGGAAGCATGCACGTGTGCACATGCATGCATACACACATACTGCCATATTGTGCACACACGCATACCACGCACACACTGCTAGCACACACGCATACCATGCGCACACTGCTAGCACACACGCATACCACGCGCACACTGCTAGCACACACACGCATACCGTGCGCACACATGTATATCATGCGCACACACACGACAGTTATTGGAAGTATCATCATTCTCCAAAGCCTCAGCGTGGACGAGGGAGGGAGGAGGAAAGAAAGAGAGAGACAGAAAGGGTTTCTTTGGTGTAGAGGTGGTTGGGAGAATGAAGATTTGAACTTGTGAGCTTCTTTGGGGGAGAAAGGGAAAAGCAGCCAGTCTGCCGCAGCTGAGAGGGAGCAGGCAGTGATCCAGCTGGGCCTTCAGAGGGACCAGACTATTTGATGAACAAAGAAGAGGCAGTTCTGCCCTCCCCACCTCTCCCTAGTTTCCAGGCGACCTGTCGAGAACATAAGCTGCAGATCACGTGAGCGCAAATCTGGAGTGACTGGGAGAGGAGGCCATACTGAAGGATCCCAGCACATAGAGAGTATGTGAGTCATGGGGGTGCGTGTGTGTTGGCGCCTGAGTGCGTCCTGCTGTTTGCCCATGCCAGAG